>VZTJ01004171.1:1253026-1463040 GCA_013397795.1 Orthonyx spaldingii | reverse complement strand
CCCCTTGTGCTTGTGGGCTTGTGATTTCGGCTTCCTCTGAAGCCTGCAGAGCTGCTTGGGGATGGCTCACCTACTGCTCTTGCTCCACAGCTGAGCCCCAAGGGTGCCCGGAGCGCTGCAGTTGGTGAGGGTGTGTGTGGGCTCGTGCGCTGGGGCTGAGGGGGAGCTGCCTGTATCTAGCCTGCTGACAGTCTTCCACTGGTCTGCTGCTTCCTCCAACATTTTAATGTTTCTTCCTGGATTCCCTTTTTAGCTCTGAGACCAGCTGGTTTTCCCAGTCACATGTGGTGGCTGTATTCCCTTGTGCCCGTTTCTTCTTTCTTGTTGAAGGTGGTGCGAAGTGTGGGGTAACCACAGAGCACCCACTGACCTTGCTCTCCTTCTCCTTGCCCTTAACCTCCCTTTTACAGCAAATGTCCCTGGGATGGGCAGCTGGGTTTTTCTTTGAAAACCAGTGGGATTTTGACATGGAAAATCTTGAGTGTGAAAGACTTGATTAGAGCAGTTGTGGTTTTTATTCAGACCCCTTATAATTTTGTGGTTTTGCATGTTTGTTTGTAACTTGTTAATGCTTACTTAAGTAAAATTCTTGGGAGAAAAGCTCCCTTGTAAGACTTGACACCCAAGCCATTCACCACTAAAGGCTGAAAAAGCTCCAAATGTTAGCAGCCACGTTGTAGCACTTCAGTGCAAAGCTGAAAGGCAGTTAGTTATGTTTTATGTTTGCTGCAAAGGAGAGGAAAGAGGACAAGAAAAAGCACAGTAAGGATATCGGGCCAGCTGTTTCCATGAGTGTATGAAAGAAGCACAAATGACAATTGCTACACCACTTAAAAGAGGTATTGAAGAGTCATAGTTGCATGTCTTTGTCAGAAACCATGTAGGTGGTTACTGGGAGCATCTGAAGGCAGGGGCAGGGTGGTTGGGTACCTGCAGAGCACTTTCCCTTCAGCCCCTTCAGTTTGGAGGGAGGAACTACCTTAAAACAACATAATGAAGGTGAAATTGTAGCTCTTGTTATCATGATTGAAAATGACAGTAAGTCATCAAAGGCAGCGTATACTGAACTTTATTTTGGTGTCAGTGCCGTGTTTGACTGATGTGATGGGTTTTTTACTGTTCCTGTGTTGTTGCGCCTAGGAGATGAGCGAGATGTTTTATTACAGGAACACCTAGTGAAGGTTTCAGCTTGCTTACAGATACTAAGGAGGTTACCATGACTTCCTGTTTCACTTTATTGTGACAGTGTTTCAGGTGCTTGAATTTTAGAGAAAGATACTGCAGTATTTACTGTATCATGGTTGTTATAGACACTGGACAAATACAGAGCTGCTGCCTGGGTTTTCACTTACAAGGTTCTACTTGAGTCTGAATGATTTTTTTTTCCTTCTCCCAAGTAGTAGCAACTTGTCTTCAGTTTCTGTTCTTCAGTGCAGCTCAGGGGCTATTAAGGTTAATTGTTCTACTGGTTTCAAAAGCTGATTAAGACCTTGATCTTACATATATTCATCAGAGATATGCAGCACTGTAGTGTGTCATTAACAATCCCATCAGCTGTGCACAAATTAAATGTACAGAGTCACCTACTTCAAAGCAGGGTTTGTCTGAAAACACACAATTTGTGTGAAAGTCTGAGACAGACTTGGGGTGGGAATTGTGTTCCTCTCTGAGCTGTTAAAAGGCTCCTGCAGACTGCCAGCTGAGCTTCTGGATGGTGCTGATAGGACTTGGGGCTGGTTGGCCATGCTGATTATGCAGTAGCTGTCAGCCCAAGCTCTTGAGACTTGTGTGACACAAGGGGGGTGCTTTCAAGGGCTTTCCAACACAAGATAGGCACCTGCCCCATATTCAGGATAAGGTTTGGAGGAAGGGGATTTTTTTCTTTTTATAGATAGACTGCTAGGACCTGCATTTTAACTTTCAGGAGGTGTTCCCTTCCTTCCCCCTGTAGTTTGAGAATGCTAGGTTTTGGGGGTTTTTTTTCCTTGGTTTTTTTTTTTTTTTNTTTTTTTTTTTTTTGTAAATCATCATTGTACACCTACATGTACGTGTAGCCTATGGCACATAGACAAGTGAAGATAGGAGAAAGCTGGACAGGGGGGTTTGTGTGTGATCAGAGTTGAGGGTGATTTTTAATTTTCTTTTTTCTAGCGTGGTTGAGATGTACTGTGGCTGCACTGTAGATTGGGAAGTTTTCTTCATTGTTGCTTGGGGAAAAATGAAGAGGAGAAATGGTAAGGTGGCTAGTGTTAAGGGTGAGCATCATGTAATGACACAGACCCAGCTTTCTGATGCCTGGCAGATGTTAAGCCATTTAAAGGAGGAACTAAGCCATTTAAAATGAGGATAGCTTGCTAGCTGGCTGTGGCAGAGGAGCTGTTTCTGGAGAAGGTGAATAAGGAGTCCTCTAGTTCTGCTTGGTATTGTACTGAGGTCCTAGAAGTAACAAAAGGAGCTTGGAGAAGCTGGAAAACATGATGAATTTGTGTCATACCATCCTGGTGGAGTCTAACAGCAAGGCTTGGCAGGGTCTCTAGAGGAGATGACTGGGTCTCCACGGCAGTCAAATGCTGGGACCTCTAGGTAGAGCTGTGCTGAAGAGCTTTGTGGTGTGCTGCAGATCCTGGATAATTAGCATGGTGTCTCCAACCTCTGGGCAGGCATGCAGAGAGATTGCCAAGTCCTCAAATTAACTTGTACTTCCCTGTCGATCTTGTTCCAGATTTGGTTATGTTATGGTGGAGGCTGTGCTGCTTCTCTTGTATGAGCTGCTTGTGACAAAAGATGGAAGTTCAGATGCATCTGGTAGCTTTTGGCAAGATCTATATTAATATTAGACATAAAGTCATTATTCTAGGTACTATAATGTTAATTATTAGTATTAATCTTAACATTAACCGTGTTTGCTGCCATAGCATGGTTGTCATTTTTCTTCACTTCATGAAGGACAGGTCTTCAGCAATCCTGCTGTCTGTCTCATTCAGTAGGCAGGTAGGGCTGCCTGATCTGCTTAAGCATCTGAAGCCTGTAGAAAGATGTTTAGTGTTTACAGGTGTTTGTTTTTTTTTCCAGTATGTAGTGAAAATAGGAGCTAAAGTCAAAGCTGGTGGTTTGGAGCTTGTTCTGTGGTATGCTTACATGGGAAATATGTAGGAGGGGTGGTGGAAAGTACAGTCTTTTAATTTTAGAAGATTTTTTCCCCCTACCTTTTAATTGTTAAGGTTTGTAGTTCGTGTCTTGTAGGACCATCACCACTATCACCTGCAGAAGCAGAAGCTGGGAAAACTCACCAGCTGTTCCTGGCAGGATGACTGTGACCTCTTCCTGAAAAATGCTAATCTCCCTAAAGTTGTCCCTGGTTTCATCAGCAGGGGTTGAGTGGTTGTAACACACTTCATTTTGAGTTGTACCTAAAGCTTTCCTGGAGATCTTGGCCAGTTCAGAGTAGCTACCTCCTTGTTTTAAATGGATTTCCTGCAGGGAGCTTATTGAACCAACACTTGAGTTCATTTCTGTAGACAGCTCCAAGTGGTTTGTGGTGAACTGCAAGCTGACACAGTTCAGCTGCGTGTCTTGAAAATTACCTGAGTCCAGCAACTGAGCTAAGATGATGTGTTCAGAGCTTCTGCTCTCTCTGCTTTTTGTACGTGCTGCTACTCAGTGCTAAGATCTGGGTTTGGGACCTCACCGTGCCAGTTGGAATGTGGTACTTTGCCTTTGCTTTTGGCATTGACAGGTGATGTGCATTTCAAGGCATTCTGCATCCTATTTCCTCAGGTACTGGCTCATGAGGTTTACTGATTGGGGCAGATAATTTGAAAGTGGAAGAAATAGTCCTCCTGTAGTTTGAGGACAATTGATGGCTTTAGATTGAAATTCTGTGTGTGAGTGGATTTTGTATAGATGTATTTGCATAAATGAAAAATGAGTCTGTTCAGTCAGCATTTGGGAAAAAGCAGCGGAGTAGCCACATTAAGTCACGGTGTATCTTTGCAAGGTGAGCTGAAACCTCAAACAGGATGTCCACCAACCACCTTATTTGCCTCATAAAGGAGTTGTAGGAATTTTGGATTTCTGAATTTGTTTTGCAGACAAGTCATATGAGAATCCATCTGTGAAGGAGTTAAAAATGGTATGTATGTCCAGTGTAGCATGTTGCAGTTCTGAGATTCTTACACAGTATTTTCTCTGTTTGTCAGGCTGATTCAGAGGAGGATGTGGAAGAGCATCCGCAAGAGCAAAGGTAAGCTGAACTCAAATGGAAACAAAAGTATTGAAGCTCATTTTGGTTTTTGCTTTAGAAAATACCAAAGAGTAATTGCACAGGCTACTAAAAATTACTTTTTTCTCCTGCACATTAAATAGTTTATTATTACTTGTGGCTTACAATTTTCTCAACTTAATGTTGATACTGATTTGTTAGCAAAACCAAAAAACCTGTGCTCAGTGTATGCAAGCAAAAAATACCTTTCCTGCATTTCTTTCTTCGAATTCTGTCTCTAAGATAAATTTGCTTCTCATTGCTTTCACACACACACAAAAATCTGTTTATTAATTCTGTTTTGTTGAATATTTTGTAATTAATTTCTTTAAGGCAGGGGACAGTTTCTCATTAGAAAATTTGTAAATATAAGTAGTCTTGGACTGTTAATTTGTACCAAGGCAAGGAACGAGGTAAAGGAGATTTAAAACCAAACGTTTATTAATGTGTTGCTGTGCAACAATAAATATGCTGCCCTTATGTCTTGAAATCAGATAAATAATAAAGCTCTTCAGAACTGTAGCCTCAGCTCTGCTGTTTCTGTCAATATCAGTCCTTCTGTATTTTGAAGGGTTGGGTAAATAGCATCACAGATTATTTTTTAAATACATGTTTTGTTTCCTCTGAGGGTCCAGGTTAAAATGCTTGGACATCTACCAGTGAAACACTTCCTTCCTTTGGTATGTGTTAATGTGGTTACAGCTTTCAGTGCCATGCCAGCCAGAAAGATCACAAGACTTAAAATAAACATGTGTAACAGCACCGTTTTCTGATGGCTGCAGTTAGCCAGGAATGCTCTTCTCATTTATCTCCAGTCTTTGCCCTTAGCTTACGTTTGAGAGCAAAATAGATCTGATAAAACACAAGCCTTGCTGGGAGCTGGCAGAAGGAGTGAGCCTGGGGGCGGGCACAGGGTGGTTGTGATGGGTCTGTCCTGCACTGCAATACTTCTTCACATGGCTTTTCCCCTTTTTGCCCCATTGGGAGCCTTCTCATCTGAACCCAGCATCACATTAAGGCTCCTGTGCCTCTTCTCCGTGGGAATTACAAAGGTGGTATGGAAACAGGATGTGAGAATTGCTGTGGTTGCTGACAGCTGGTGCTGATTACTTGTGCTTGCCTAAGTGCCCCAATTCCTACCTGCAGAGGGGATTTTTTTTTTCTGCCTCCTTTTGTGAAAAGAGGGGTAAACTATTAAAAGCTGCATTTTCCAGCACAAATACAAGTTTCTGATTTTTTTCATCTGGGAGCTATTATGGTTTGGGTGCAGAATTTTTACTGCATAACTTTATTACCTGCATGCTTTCTTTATTGAGAGGTAGTCAGAAGGCAGCAGTCTCTAATTCTGTGCTTAAGATTGTTCCTGAAATTTTCCTTAGTAGGCAGAGAGATGCAATTTAGGTGGAAAAAAGTTCTCTACTTGCCTATTTTTCTCTGGAGGTGGATGGGATAATTGGCTACTGTGGCAGTAATAAAAATATTATTGAAAAATAATTAGTTCTTGAGACTCGGAGAGGAAAAAGTGATTTGACCGGGGTTTTTTTTTTGTCATTCAGGTGCTTAAAGATTTTTCTAGTAATTATTCATTTTCAGAAATGAACTTGCTTTTTGGGAGTAAAGTTTGTAAACGTTGACTTGCATGGTAGAAACATCCTTCTATTGTCATACTGAAATGCTTCAGGAAACTTGCCTAAACTGGTCCTGGCTTGTGTGCATCTTCTAAACTGTTCTGGTTCACTGCTGTGTGTAAACACATACATAGACCCGTGTGTGCTCTATATACTGAAGGAATGTTATAGTGTAGACTCCACGAAGAAGACCCAGCAAAGGCACATTAGAAAAGCTAGAATTTACTAGTTTATTTCCAGATTAATTTTCATTCCCTTGGCTTATATTACAGTATGGTGAAATCATGGGGATTTCCTTTTCCTGTAGCTGCAAAACCTGAAGCTTGCAGCGTCTTCATCTCATTGTCTGACTGCATGCCCTGGGGAGATCAGCTGAAGCGACTGTAATTTGATATGAAGCCCCTAGAAGCAAAGCACCTTAATGTAGGGGTATAAGCAGAAGTTAAAGGAGATAGAGAAATCAAAAATTTCCCCAGAGATGAAGGAAGTAGAGAGGGTTCATCATCTTGGGGCATAAAGGAGAAAGTCTCTTTCCAAAACATGGTTTTATTCAGTTTTTAATTCTAGGTTAGTGGGCTCCCCTGGGAGCTTGCTAACCTACTTAAAAAAAACCCAAACACAACAAAACCAGTAGAGTATTAACAGTCTTTTAACTGACTTCCTGTGCATGTGCATCATAAGATCTTCCTTTTGGGGTGGTCTTCTTGGTTTGCTGTTGTTCTTGTGGCAAATGCACAAGGGAGATGGATGTGGTCTTATAATTTCTGCCTTAGGTTTAGCTTTAACAAATAGAGAAATTTGCATAGAAGTAAAAGACATTGTCAAAATAGCAATTTTTGTGAAGAGCTATTTCAGAGGTGAATGAGAAACGGTTGATTTATAGGTCCATGGGTTTGCAGCTGCCCTGAGTGAGAAGATCATTATCAACTTCTTGATTTCCACCCTACGATTTCTGCTATTCTGATTGCTTGGATGCTTCCACAGGTTGCTTCATGCTGTTTTGTATCTCTGTGGATCAGATTCTGAAATAAGAAATGCGGAACAGTAGACACTTGAGTACTGGTTCAGACCACAGACTTTGACAGATTTAAAGTGGTGTATTTGGACTAGCCTATTAAAAAGCTTCAAGTTTCCTTAAAAACCTTTTCTTACATTTGAAAATCAGGAGTAAAAAGATGCCTTTCATAACAGTCCATGGCAGGTGGTGATAAGAAAGGGTTTTGTTGATGTGTTTGGAGGGTTTGTTTGGTTTTGGCGTTTTTTGGGTTTTTTTGTCCCCCTGCCCCTTCATGCCTGTGACTTTGGTTGCCGCAACTGACAGTAGCAAATTTTGAAGGTTTAGGTGCTTGCCAAAGCAGTATAATGAGTCAGGACCCAGGGGAGTGGCCTGAAGTTGTGTTGGGAGGTTTAGGTTGGATATTAGAAAAAAGGTTTTTCACCTTTTCTGACTGGGCATTGGAACAGGCTCCCCAGGGAAGTGGTCACAGCTCCAAGCCTGACCGAGTTCAAGAAGCATTTGGACAACACTCTCAGGCACATGGTGTGAGTCTTGGTGCTGTGCAGGGCCAGGAGTTGGATGTGATGATCCTTGTGGGTCGCTTCCAACTCGGCATGTTCTGTGATTCTGTAAAATGCAGGAGTGTGGCACGAATAAAGAGACAGTACTGTCAGGTGATGTGCACAAATGATGCTATCAAAATTTTTAGTGTTCTACTTCAAGGAAATAGTCATTGGACTACAAAAAAATGTAATTTCGCATGTATGGCATTGTTAGTACTTGGGTTTTGAGGACTTCTGGATAAAGGCCTTTGAGGATCTAGGTTCCCAGCTGACACATTAAGGAGCATTTGCACCAGGATAAACTGCTGTACTCAAGAAGTGAAGCCTGTATTCTTAATACGTGATGCACCGTGATCGTCTATGAGAAGGGAAATCCATGAAATACTGGGAGTATGGAATGAAATTAGCCAGGAAGAGGACATTTTCTAGCCTTTGCCTATGGCAGGGCATATTTTGCTTTGAGTAGATAGGTATCAACTGCTAGGAAAATTCCGAATGTGATGCAGTTGGCTCAGCCAGGCATTTCTGTTGAACTTTTGCTTTTGATCAGTGGAGAGCATTTGACCCTGTGGACTGGAGCTACTTGGGGCAGTAGATGGTATCAGCTCCCTGTGGGTTCCTGCTATGGGGCCAGTGCAGCCTGGGAGTGACAGCCGATGCCCAGCACTTTGACCTCTCCTGATTGCTTTGTGGAATTACTCCTAATCCTGTCGTTTTTGCTGTGTCTGTGAAATAGTGCTCCAGATGTGAAGGAGAAATTGAAGGTAGAGGTAGCAAGGGAGTAGCTTACAAGTTGCCTGAGAGAGAACAAAGCAGTTAAGGTGCACAGACTGCAGAATTACTAGGGGGTTTAGGGAATACTTAAGAGATGTAGTTATGACTTTTGCTTCAGGACGAATCCAGAGTGGCAGTGGGAGAATGAGCCTGTTTCGCGTTGCGAGGCCGTACGTTGCAATTTCTCCCTGGCCACAACTTCGTCTCTAGTCAAGAGGCACAAATGAGCTCTGGCGCTGTGGATGAAGTATTAAGACACTTCAGAGGTGACTCATCCTTCCAAAAAGCCTGTGGTCTTAGTTCCATAATTTTTAACAGTCCAATTCTTGGAAGGTAGTGGCATGGGACTAGTGGTATGCCTGTGTACCACTTAACTAGCTTGGGTGGTGGCTAAGGCAGGAAAAAAAAGATTGAAAAATATGTTAGGATCAGATTTTCCTTCTGCTTTTTCTTACTGAAAAGAATAAAAATTGATTTTGTGCCAGCAGAAATGTCTGGGTATTAAAAAAAATGGGTTATGTTGTGTTTATTTTTAAAATGTCTTTTATTAAAGTCAAACTGAGTATCCATTGAGAAAGTGTTTCAAAATGAAAAGCTGAAAAGTAGTTTTGAGAGTGTCAGTGAATGCTTAAGCTGTCTGAAAGGAACCATCTTAATATCTACAACCTAAGCTTCTATGGAGTACCACTCATCATTTGGATTGTCCTTAAACTTACCTCCAAAAGTAAGTCTAACTACATGAAGACTTTTCCTAGAATATATGCTTGGTCTTGTAATAGCTGCTTTTATTAAGTCTTTAGTGGTTGTTAAAATTTTTGTTTTACAAAAGCAGAAATCTATGGGTGTATTAAAAAAGAAAAGAAAAAGCTGAGTATCTTAGGAAAAAGCTTTTTAGTCACATTAATGTACTTGCATGAGGCAGCAATTTCTGGAGTATGCACAAAATGTGTGTTTTTAGTGGTTAGCACCTAAAGCTTCTTCAATATTGGTTAAAACTTTTGTTTTTAATGGATAAGTCATGGCTGTTGTGCCCCACTCCCATTAGATCTTGACTAGATCACCAAGGGACTACTAATTTTACATTTTACTGGATGCCTAAAGAAATTAAATTTACTTTACATAATCCTTAGAAGTAAAGGAGGGGAGTTGAGATGCACACACCCACCTGTTACACTTGGGTGAAAATCCCTAAGGAAACACCTGTAGGGAACACAGGATATTGTGAAACAGGACTAAAAGCAGCTTACTGAAGAGAATTGCAAGAGGTCAACAAAGTTGGAGTCTCTTGTACATGAAGAAGCAGATAGTTCCTTCCGAAACAATCAGCGTTACTCTTCCTCTCCTTGCTTATGCTTCTGCCAGGCACAGCTACGGTGGCAAGCTGAACTCCTGCTGCTTTAATTGTTTATCTCTTTTATGTGGCAGTTGATTCACTGATGAACTTTGCCTTGCTGAACTTTGTATTAGATGCTGTTAGGGACAGTTGTTCCCTTGTGTGCATTGCTTCTTCCGAAATACCGGCCCTTTTACAAAATTATGTTGCTTGCCTGCCGATACAGAGGGTAAAAAATGTGTTTTGTTTTTATCTCTTGGACATTGCATGGCGGTGCTGTGTGCTAACAAACGCTTCAGCTATCATTTGTTTCTTTATTTCTAAATTGTTTTCAGACATTTCATAAATGAGAGCAGTTGCCCAGGCCAGCTGTACAGTGTTTCACACCAACTGAGGAGGTGACCCTGTGGCTTTCTATGATCATGAGATAATGGCAAATGAGACAGTCTTGCACTTGTTTGCAAAGAGCTGTCAAACTTCTGTCCTCAGCATAGGTCCTACTTGAGCTTGATGGAAATATTTTAAAGGTGATGTGTGGCCATATTTAATTACTCTTGGATTTGCTGTTGCAGTTCCACTCATCATCAAAATCTTGTCTTGCATTGTTTGCATTGAACAAACCCTGCTGGAATGTGTTTATTTCTCTCACTTTTGTGAGCCCTCTAGGGCTGGAGGATGATCATGGTTGAATCAGAGATTCTTTGGTCTGTGTCATCTCATATGTTACCTAAAATAGACTTTCTCATCTAAGGATGACAACTTGACTTTGAGAATTGAAGGCAGTCTTGGTGTGGTAGTTGCAAATTGGCACTTTTGCATTCATACGGCTCATGGTGCCTTGAAAAGCCACACAGGCTGCTATGGACACACCAGTTTCTATACTGGTAAAAATAGCAGGCTGAGGCTGTGAGGTCATTGTACAGGGATTTGTGTGTATGAAGAAACTGTGTTTGTAGGTATGTGCTACTAGGGGAAACTTTCTCACATGTAATGACCTGTTTTAAAAGGACAAACAAACTATGCTTTACCTTTTGGTGCCCTATATAGTTCTTTCTTTCTTTTCCTCTGTTAATAATTTTTTCACTTTCTGTTCTCTGTATCTTCTGGAGATCTTTTGTATACTGTTTTAGGGCATTTCTGCTTATTTTTTTTAGTTTCTGTTTGGGCCATGCCTGAAATGGTTGTAATTTCTGTACTGCAAGAGGAAAAGGCTGTCTTGTACTCTGTTGCCCGGTGCTGTCTCTGTTCTGCTTGTCTCACATTGCTCCCAGGGAGCCCCACCCATGTTGGTGTGGCACTTGTCCGGACCTTGTGGCATCTTTTTGCTCTTTCCTCAGTCCTTCAGACCTGCCTGTTCCTGCCCGTGCCTTTTGGCCTGGGATGGGTGGTCGTGTGCTAGTACATCTGCCTGGACTGACCCTGCTCCCTTATCCCTGCCGCGCAGGAGGAGCTGGGCAGGAGCCCAGCCAGATCTGCTGTTCTGCTCACTGTTGGTGAGGTAGATGAGCGGGTCAGGCCTCAAAAGTGTGGGGCTGAGACGAACAGCCTTGTGTTATGTGTTAGGAGTAACGCCTTCAAGTCAGGGGCTGTGGGGTAGGAGTGGGGTAAAGCATTTGCATTGGGATGATGGATAGCCTGGGAGACGGCTCGTGGCTTTTGGGTGGGTGGTGTGGCTTATCACACAGTGGCAGCACTGTGGGGACAGTTGAAAGCCGGTGCACACACGTGTACATCATCTGTTGTGCATGACTTCTTTTTTTTTGGCTGTTGGTAAACTCCCCGTAGCCGATGCTTTGGGACAGAGCCCACCCAGAATGCATGGCCTTTAGAGTTAGGACAAGCCTGATCCGAGCAGGTGGGACAAGGGCATATGGGATCTTATTTCCCATTGTGTTTGGTTCAGTACTGGCTGCAGAGCTGTGTGAGAGCAGAGACGGATCTTGTGGCACAGCCTGTTGGTGTAGTCATTCAGCAAACACATGGGGAGGGTCAGCTTCTGATGCTAGGCTGGTTGCATGCTGCTGCGAGGGCTGGTTGCATGCTGCGAGCAAGTCTGCTCAGGAACATGGCATTTTTCTTGTTAAACTTAACCTACCTTGTTTTGAAAAAGGGGGTGTTGGGACACATTTTGTGTGTTTAGAGAAGAGGGAAAAAAACCAAAGAAAAGTAAAAGTAAACAGCTGCTATGGCATGTTTGCCCATGTCCATTTGTAAACTTTGTGTCCCCCTAGCCTGTACTTGCTGCTTCTGTAATATAAGTAGTTCAAAACAGGAACTTTCTTCTTATGCTTCTACTTTTACATTTTAATACACTAGTGATGGATTTCAGATGTCTGTTAATCTCAGGCTAATCCTTCTGATTTTGGGCAGTGGGCCACAAAGGATTTAGCTTTTGGTCTGTACATTTATTATTAATGAATTATTTTCACCTTCATAATAGGTGTTTCTTAGTAGCCCATAAGAGGACTTAATTTGCAGTAATTTTAATTTTACCATTATGCAGTTAAACAATAGTCATCTGGAATCATAGACCAGTGTCAGCAGTCTGAAAATTGACACCATGTAAGAATTTAGCTTCACAGTTTTTCCACTGTTGCAGGTTGGCAAATTGTGACAAAACAGAAAAAAGCCTGAACAATGGTTCACTCACTTTTAAGAATTTGTGTAGAGTCTGCTTCTGAATGATCAACTCCAGCACTCCGGTTTGATTATTATAAGCAGAGCATAAAGTATCCTGAAATCTCTCTATTGCAGTGTAATAAAGAGTTATAGGCACAGCTGTTACCTGGCTCTCATCTTCCTAGATACTCAAAGGTGACACAAATGTAGCTTTTAATGACTGATGTATTTTTATTTGATGATGAAATGTGCTCTAGGAAAGCTGTGCTCATGCCCTGGCAGTGGCTCTGACTGCATGACTTGTGGGCAAGTAGCTGAAGGAGCCTTTTCAGTAGTTTTGGTGATTACCATAGTAACATAAGTAAAAAGATGAACAGGAAAACAACATCAACACCACTTGTAGTTCAGTATTAGTTATAAATTCAAACCTGAATTTTAAAAAACATTTTAGTTACATTGTCTTAAACACCATTCTTTATCCACTTTCTTCATCATTCTTTATCTGCTTTGGGAGGAGACTTTTTCTTTTTGGTGGTTATTGCAAAATGACCACCTCCCTTCACAATAGGCACAGAAGGGCCCTATCCACTTCAGGGAGAGGAACAGTATATATCAAATATTATACTTGCATGTGACAACAGTGTGTATTAACTCTTTTGCAGAGTTCTGAGCACTCACTGCAAATATTTGCTTTGTATTTGTTGAAGAGTTTGCTTTCATCAAATAAGCTAATCACCTGGGAGAAACATGTGATCAGTATAAATAATTTAGGTGTCTGCTTGTTGTCTCAGGGGTCCACCATTCTGTGTTATGTCCAGGCTACCAAATGAGATAAGAAAGATAGAAGGCAAAGCTGGTGGTGTTAATTGTCACCTTATCTTCTTCTCCACGTCCTGGCCCCAGAGTGGTGTACAAATAGAGATGAGGGGGGTTTTTTTGTGTGTGTGTGTGTGTGTCTTAGTAACTTTTAGAAATAGCAATGGAAATGTAATTAGACAAGGATAACTCAGGATATTTTGTGTGTGTGTACAAAACAGACCTTACTTTCTGTAGAACAACTGGACTTCATGTAAACACAGGAATTTCTCAATCAGAGACAGTGAAGAAGCTTTTTTTGCTCAGAATTATGAGGAAAAGAAGAAAGAAGGAAAAACATTTTCTGAGAGGAAGGTGAAAAGTAGGCCTCTGTTCTTATTTTTACTGAAGTTCTCATCTTCTCATGTCTGCTTCAAGATAATGTTGCAGTACCCAGTGAGCTGTAGCAAGTTGTTTACCATTTGACCCACCTGCATACCAGAACTGTGCAGATGGCAAAATAAAGAAATTTGAAGTGCAAAATAATGCTTTTAGTTACTGCCTGACAAAAGGCAACTTCTGCTTTAAAACTTTGTGCAGACACGTGAAGGAGTTGTAAAGACTTGGAAATGAAAATGTGAAAGTTCAGATGGTGTGTCCTGTTCAGTGCTGTCGAAAGTACGGGCTGTGTTGACTCTTGTTTATGGTTTTGTTGTGTTTTGGAGTTGGATTTTCTGAGAAAGAAAAAGTTCTGTTTAAAATGTTTGTTTGCAACAGCGTGTTCCGTAATGAAATATGAGAAATGCAGAAAACAGCTCAATATTTTTTAAGCCTAAAACTATTCTTTGAGCCAATGTGATGATGCCAAAAGCAGTAACATAGCTGCTCTTGTATTATGAAAGAACTTGCTTCCTTTGCAGTACTAAGATTTGAAACTGGCCTGGCCTTTGGAGACACTTATATATCCAATAGCATGATAATTTGACACACATCAAAATGCTTGGGAAGACTTTCAGAAGCCTGAATTTTTTATATATATAAATATATATATATATATATATCTGAAAAAAAAAAGTGACCTTAAGCCAAAATTGTTCTGGCATAGATCTTTGCTAACTCTTTTGCACGTATAAATCATTATATATTGCTTTCCAGTTTTTTTTGATTGCTATTTGTTATTTTAATGTTTCTCTCTGGATCTTGTTTATTTTCTTTGAGAGAGTGAAGCATAATTCTGTTATTACATGCATATATACCTCTCAAAATAAAAAGTTAACTTTGAATTAAATAGGCAGTCTCAGCTTTACAAAGTAGATGGAGATAAATGATAATTATCTGCCTTGTTGGTAGCACATTTATATTTATCTCCTGAGGAGAATTTCCCAGCTTTTTTTAAATCATGTGAATGCTGATATCTGATCTAATACAAAGTTAATAATCTCTTTTTTATTACTGTTCTTTGTTGTACTCTGAGACCCCTGAATTCTGCCATGTTCTTACAGTCTGTTTCCCCTCCTGAATTACTGGGGGGCTTGATTGAAAAGCTTTTGCAGGTCCTAGGAGAGGATCCAAAAGGGAATTGTTACAGAAACTCAGATTTCTAGGAGCTCTAGGGACTGGCTTTGAGTCATTGTGACTGCTACTGTTGACTCCTGCACACTTCTTTCAGAGCTTAGAGTGGTTGTCAAGTGGTGAATCCAAATGTTAATACTTAACACTTTTAAAAATTTATTGGTGCACTGAGGTCTGACCTTTCGTGTGAAGCTGCTTCAAATATTTCTGTGATTCCTGGTTATCAAGATCAAAGTGAAAAGAAAAGATCATCTGGCATCCTGCTTCCTGCTGGCACTCTTTTCCTGGTGAGCATTTCCAAAGAGTTCCTCCATGGGCAGTGTGTGGGGTTGGTGACATCAGGCAACTCTTCATAGTCCTTCAGCTGCAGGTATTTGTTTCTTATCAGTGCGGACAGAAACAGGTTCAGCAGCCATGTGTGAGACCAAAATTTGGCACATACATGTGTATGCACTTTAATGCCATCTCCTGGCATTTGTTGAAGCAGTGTGTTGTACTGCTATTGGGAATACACTTGGAACAAAGTGGGACTTTGGATACTTATTTGACACTCAGCCAGCAGTCTCAGTATGATGTGTTTAGCACCAGAGAGAGAAAAAACAGATGCATGCTTGTTTTTTTATTATTTGTGAGGAGGATCCTTTGAATGGCTTCCAGGGTCTTGAGGTTCCAGCATGCTGTGCTGCCTTTTAACTCCATGGCTGTAGTGCACTTGGACGAGAGGTGCAGTTTACACAAGCAGTTGAAATCGCACGTGCACCGGATTTTTCAGGCTCTCGGACTTCCTCGCTGCTTGTGTCAGCAAAGTGCACCGTGTTCTCAAGGCTTTTCGGGGTGGGAATATATAAAAGCTGTCAATTACTCCTCTGTTCCAGGCTGGCTGTTTTATAAACAGGTGTGGTCTGTGGGGACATTTATCTCTTTTAAAACCCATCATCTTCACTTACCCTGTAGTGTTAGCTGTTGTCATTGCACAACACAGCTGAATCCTGAGAGAGTTATATGATAACAAGCAAAACTAGTTGAATTCTACTGAATTATCTGACAATACAATTGTTTAATTTTCTTGGAGGATAAATTGCAGTGGTTCATTAATAAAAAAGTTGGTTATATCTGGCAGAAAATAAAAACCGTGATTTTAAAGTTTAATGTAATTACTTGACTACTGCTTAGAGTATGAAGATGTACATTGCATGAAATGTCAGAGTCGTAGGTACTAGGTGTCATCCTGAAAGATTTGGTTGCCTTTACAGTAGTTAATGCAGAAATTATTGTTTGAAGTTGTTTGCTCTCTACTTGAAAAGTAGGGACAGTCTAACAACGATCATTAGAAGGGTTCCAGATTGAAATATGAGAAGTTTGTGGTTTTACCTTAGAACTCTGCCAAAGTTAATGGCAAGTGACTGTCATCATGCACAGGGCTGGACACTCACGGTTTTGGTGCAGTCTGAGCATTGAGCACTAGATCCTGGGTTAAGTAATGCAGTAGCAGGTCAGCTTCTGCACCACGAAATAGCCACAAATCCTGAGCATTTTGGAGAAGTGATGCTATCACTGTAAATGAGTGCTGCCCAGTGCAATGGTTACACTGGTGTCTTGATATTAAACCTCTGGGTGGAGGGGCAGTGGGGTTTTGCTGTGGTATGTGGCAGGAGGAGAGGGGTGGTTTTGTTTCCCCTCATTAAATTCCCACTGTCCGGCTGGGTGCCCATCAGTGTTTGTCTCACAACAGACTATGCTGTGAAGTTGCACTGAGTGCAGTTTGTTCCCCTTTTCATCCCCTTTGGGCTCATCCGACCCTGGTCCCAGCCAGAGCCTGAGGGGCTGTGCATGGGAGGGGGAGGGCAGCAAGGTAACAACTGGGAAAATCAGTAATATTACTGAGGCATGAGACTATTTTGCAGGATTGTAAGTATCCCACATGCTCACAGTGCCATCATGGCGTTTGTGCATTGCTCATCTGTTGCTTGAAGGCAAAGCGAATGTAGAGGGTATGGGAGTGATCATATCGCACCAGTCATGATAAAAAATGGGTTTCAGAGCAACCGAAGAGCTATAACTACAGCAGCCAGGCAAGATTCACCTGGACTGTGACCTAGAATTGGCCCGTGGTGACATGCAGGATCCATCCCCACCACCAGTGGGGGTCTTTTCTCTAGAGAAGCTCCTTCCCCAAGTACCTGGGTGGTGGTGGTGGAGGAGTAATTTCAGGACAGAGCTTTAGATGTTGAAAGGAAGACTGGTCATGTTCATGTCCTTATGCAGTGAGAAAGAGGTTTTACCAGAGGATGGTCAGGGAGTCTAATTTAGTTGCTTTGAATTGCCCTCACAAACAGCCTGTTTTTCCCAGTCCTTGGGAGGGAGGGGGAATCACAGGTTTCTAACTTCAGAACCCAGGGTAAGGGAGTGCTCATATCCCCAGTCTCTCCTGCCTCCACTGCTTCCCATATTGTCTGCAGCTTGCCCTTGGTGCAGGGAGCGAGGTGGCAGGTGAAGTTGTGGCAGCCTTTTCAAACCTCTGGCATTTCTGACTTGCCTGGCTTGTCCTCTCTGCTCAGGTTTTCCTGTAAGTTCAGAGACTTGAGCACCCAGCCTCAGTTTGTGTTCTTCTGGGCCAGAAGCTGTGGCTGCACCTTGGGTCCCAGTGGACTTTCTGCTACAGAAACAAAGGACACTGCAACCACCAGACCTTTCTCTAAGAGTGCTGCTTACAGATCATGTCTGCTTTGATGCACAGGGCTCTTCTCTTTAGACTGATGGCTCTTACCAAAACTCAGAGCAGTGTGTTGGGTAAGGCAAAACTCAACTGAAACAGGATGCCACCATCCATGCATGGTTGCCTGGCTGGGGGGAGAGAGACTGGGCAGCCAGCAAGTTGCACATGGCACTAGAAACTGCTTGGATGTGATGCTGAACCTGTCTGGGCTAGAATCTGGCAGCAGGGGAAGGACAAGGTGTAATTGCTGGAGAGGCGAGGGCGGGGGCAAAGTATGGTAATAAGTGAAAAAAGTACTAAAGATTGTGAACAGAAAAAAAAAAAGTGCTCTGATAAAAACACAAAGTGAACAGAAGTACTGGTAGGCAGGGGACAGATTAGAGCTTGCTCATTTCAAGTGATTGGTAAAACTGATAGGGGACAACATCAGATTTCAATCTAACAATGAAGGGAAAGATGCACAATAGCAAAAGGGAAGTGAAATGAGAGGAAGGAGGGAGTGACTGATTTGTAACTGCTTACACCTTGGGTAACCATCACCTCCGTTCATGTCAAATGATTTTAAGGGTCTATGTAAAACAGAATCAAGTCTCTTGACTGTGGCTGGCAGATGTGTGCAACAGTCCTGCTGCACACTCATTTAGTGTCAACTATTATGCAGTCAACAAGTCAGACCTCACTAGTGACATTGTAGGTCACCTCTTAAATTTTGCCTACATAAATATGTTTTGTGCTGAATTACATTGTCCTATCGATTGCAGTTGTGTGTTGGCATTTTAAAATTAAGGTGTCTGCATGTCAATAAATGTACAACAGTAAAGACGTGAATACGGCGATGATAAATAAGCTAACCATATATAAGCAAAAACTGTGTAATTCCTGTTTTGGTTTTTTTTTAGTTTTATTTTAATGAAACTGGAAGAACAAGAAGCACTGCACTGCCCTCAGCAAGTGAGCAGCCCTGTAATATTGTAGAATAATTTTTGCGGTTCCTTACTGTGTTGTGGATTTAACATGTCTGCTCAGTTTTTGTGCCTGCCTGCTGGTGCTGTGTGCCATGTACATCTCTGGTTTGTGTCTAAATCTTGATTCCTGGCAACTGAAGAAGGGTAGAGAGTTGAAGGGCCTGTACTTGACCAACTCCTTGACCCGTGCTTTACGTGCTTTGTTGCTATTAACTGCCTTTCTTCAATAGCTATTGTCTGATTTCTGTCTTGGTGTGTTCTGTCTTTTATTCAAGGCCTTTGCTGCAAGCCTGCTGCCTACAGCTCTCGAGGTGCCTGCTGCCTGCTTAGGTATTTCTGTGGCCTGTTGCTGACCCAGTTTCTGCAGCGTTTAAACTGCCCTTTTGAAAAGGGGACATTTCTGGCCTTTGTGAGCATTCTCAGTGTTGCTGGGATAATGTGGCTGATCTCGCAGATGCGGGTAGTCGCTTTAAAACAAACACACACCCCTGCCCTGGTCCCCGTGCTTTCAGTCTTGCTTGGATTTTTTTTCTCTCCTTGTATATAAAACAATTATTCATGCTTTCTGGTCATTGAAGCGATGGGCTGTGTTTTGTTGTTCCTGGAACAATTACTGAAACGTTTGCTGTGCAGGGAGGGCAGGGCAGTGCCCAGCCATAGAGAGTGTACGCTACCAGATTTTAAGATGGGAACCTTAGCTTTTGTTCCCAAGCTGAGGAAGCTTGTTGGGGACTTGGGAAACTTCAGGTTGTCCCATGTCATCTGTGACTTTGTTGTGATGCCTCATTTGAAGATTAAATCATTCTGGGTCTACGTACTGGGTTGGGGACAATGACACTCGGTTTGAACACTCACATCTTCTTTATTTTCCCTCTACATACTGAAAGCTTGCAAGCTGTGTAAAGGTAATATGAGGTGTCGAAAATGTGACTTTGTGGTGACTGCAAATCCACATTACCTACTGCTGGCTGTGGTTTGGGGCAGCACCGTAAGCTTCTTTATTCCCTCTGTGGTTTTACCATATTCCTGCCAAAAGCCACATCTTCCATTTTGACATGATTGAAGATCGGCCTTACAAAACCTCGTTGCTCCTTTTTTAGTGTAAATTATTGCCGTGGAGTAACAGAAGAAGTCTCTTCAGAGGCTGGATGCACTTGTCTTGTTCTTGGTTCAGATGCATGTCCATCCGTGTATCCAAATGCTCCCATAAGAAGGGGCAAAGTGCTGTGTGTCAGTTCTGCTCCTCAGTCCACCTCAGCTGCCCCCCTACCTATGAGAAGCCCCACTGGCTTTAGTGGGACCTTTGTGCAGGTTCCCATGTGGGACCATGGGATTAATTTGCTTATCTTGCAGAGGAAGAAGTGTCAAGAGGTGTATGGCTGAGACCAGTTAAATACACCTTTGGGCTGCAGAGGGATCTTTGGCCTGTCTGGAGGAGCCTCTCCTCTCATGGGCAGCTTGAGAAACCCCATGTGGGGCATGCAGAAGCAAGGTGCATCATTTATTGCAGTGGAAGCAGATGTCTGGTTTGAGGCTTGTTCAAGGAACTAAAAATGGCATTACTGATGCTTTGCCTTTGGTTTCACAGGTGAACATTTCAAGTTGGTGAACTCTGATTAGCTTCCTTGCTTTGAAATAAAGGAGGAAATGCAGGAATCTAGGGGAGGTGGAGTTTTAATATTGTACTTGATTGCAAGTACTTTTTTTAACAGATACAAAATAATCAAAAGCTGCCTTCCTGCTGTTTTTTTCAGCTAATTTTCCTCATTTTCCTTTCCTCATCAGCTCTCCAGCTGAAGGAAGCAAATGTTAACTTGTGGACTTTAGGTGCCCCTTGCTGGAATTCAGAGCCGTAACATACCTGAGGTTTCTTTGGTGGTAGACATTTTGTTAATAAACCTGTGAAACAGGGTGTGTTTCGTATGGTTCTGTGTTGTATAATAGCAGAACACTGCAGCATTTTGTACGTCAGAAGAAATTGGCTGAGAGCATGTGCTGTGCATTGCCTTCAACAGATCCCAGATGTTTTGTAAGGACTCGTGGTTTCTGTGATAAGTGTTGCAACTACTAATCCTGGTAATGCCAATTTTTTTCTGTACTTTTGCCAGTTTGAATTTTCTGGTATAAATTTTTTCATATCTGTGTGTTTCCTTTAACAATGTAATCTAGTGAATTATAAATACACCGTTAGGAGTAGGTAACAAATACATCGTGAGCGTGCTTGCTTTTATTAATAGCACTAAGTCATCAAGCTGTCTTTCCATTTTGCACACCACAGCCCAGAGTGATGAGTGACACAAGACAGGAGAGCTCAGCAAGCTGCACTTTTCAAAAGGGGCAGCCAGGGAAATTTTGCAGGCTGTCTGCACGGTGTCCTGTCACCATGGGGGTTTACTGGCTTTAGGTGAAAAAGTGGAAATGATCTGACGCTGTGGAGGATTCCCCTTTCTTTTTCTGACTGCAGGAGGGGATATACTTTGAAGTATAACCAGAGTTTTGTATGGGGAACTAGAAGAGAAAAGCTCTTCGCTTGAGAGTAGGTTTATATGACTGTGCTATTGAAGCATAGAGATGAAGATGAAAATGCACAGTGCTGTCAGTTAATAAAATGCTAGTTAACAATAAAAATAGTCTGAAATTTTTTTATTGCTATTTTTAGAAGGTTCTACATAAGGTTCTGTATTTTGTATCCTGTCTAAAACAGATACCACACATCACATATGGTGTGGATTCAATAAATTAGTGCACCAGAACAAAAAGCTTTGTCAAATGATGCCGAAACATTTGGAGGGGGATTAAAGAGCATGTAATACATCTCAGCTGAGAGGGGTGGAAAACATGAAAAAGAGAGTGATGCTCCTGTGAGATGGAGGTGGTGGTGTGGGGTTGAAGCTGCTTTTTCAGTGTTGGTATCGGCTAGTGACTTAACTTTAGCTTTTCATCCTGAGGATTGTTAGTGGCCCCTGGGGTGTGGGGGAGCGGCTTTGTTTCCCTGCTGTGCATTGGATGACTGTGTGACCGCAGCTTCCCCCTGCAGCACCATGCTTAAAGTACCTTTGAGAAAAGTTTAGCCTTGCTTCTTCTCCTTATATTTTCATTTGCATCATATTTTCATTTTCATATAGTACAGCATGTGAAAATGCTGTTCAATTACATGAAAAATTATGTATTTTTTAGAAAACTTACGTAGTTTAAATTTGTGGTAGTTTGGAGATGCTTCAGAAAGTCTTGTATGAAGTTTCATCTGCTAGAGGAGATAATTTAAGTTTTTAATAAGTTTGGCAATCAATAATGACAATAATTTTTCTCCTTATAAAACTGAAACATAGCCCTGAGAAAGCTGGTCTTGGTCTATTACTCAAGCAAATGTTTGGTAAAAGGATTTTGCAAGTGGTGCATGGTTTTAAGTTTTTGAGGGACTTCCCCAGCATCTTATCAGTTTGTAAAATAAATTACTGCCAATGCAGTGAAACTGTACATTGGAGTGTTTGCTTTTTTTACATTTGTAGCATTTGAGGCTGTCTATTAAAGTGCTGTGGAGACAACTTGCACAGTTTTCCATACTGAGCTCATTTTAATTGTCTGTCTTCATACACTGGCTTAAACAAGGCCTGGTATTGAATGCTCGTAGGTAAATTACTATTCTTAAAGATTGATGCTCAAAGATTATTCTTTGTTTTTAAAAATTCGGGCTGAAATTCACAAGAGAGATAAAAATGCAAAGTCCAGATTGATGTTTTCCACTACTGGGTATTTTTTGTAGCTTTGAGACATGATCTTAGTGATTTTTTCATAACTTCTTTTGAGGGAAACGTATCAGGTGCACTGTCCAGGCCAAGGGGAATAAATTAAAAGCAGAAGTTAGTACTTTTTAAAGTCCTAGGTCTAAGTTTTCTTGCATTTGCTTGGTTTCCTTTTGAGTTAGCATTCTTTTTTTCTTTTCCCAGAGAGGGGCAAGGCATGGGGAAGGATAGTGGGTTTTTTAGTACTTAAAGGGCTCAGTGTAAAGTTTTCCTGTGGGCTATTGAGCTGAAACAGGCAAATACATGCTGTCCTACAGGCCTGTACTCTTTCATTATAAAAAGAAACTAAAAGGCTTGGATTAATGTAGAAACAGCAAAAGGCAGCTCCCATAGGAAGATTATCACTCTTAATTACTGTAGGAAGATTATCACTCTTAATTATTAAGCAGGTCAAGCTTTTCAGTGACCACAGAGCTCTTCATGCATGTTGCTGAACTGCTGTAACTTAAAATGGTTTCTGTGAAGATCAAAATTTTTGCCTGTGCGTGGTGTAAAAAAGGAAATGGTTGGGTGCAATGAAATTTGACAAGAATGTAACTTCCTATTGCTGTGAGCTTTGCAGTCTCACAGTCTTTCCTGTCTGTCAGTGCGTCTTGCTTTTCTTGAGGCGGGTGCCAGATTCTCAGAGCTGGAGGAAAACCAGGAAAACTATGCAAGCCACCATATCACTTTCTGAAAGTGAAACACTTGAAGGAGGAAGGGTTGCTACTGATTTGACAGAAGTTGGCCCTTTGGTCTTCAGCTTGGGGAGAGTTTTTGAGTAAAATTGGGTGTGCTTAGTGAAATGAATTTTTATTTTAACTGTTAAAAACAGAATTGCAGTTGGTGCATTAAAAAGGTGAGGTCTGTTTTCACTTGGATCTCTTCCTTCTTTACTGGTAATTGTTCTGTAGACACACCGCAGGAACAGCAAATATGTTCCCTTTTGTGGGAATTCATTTCGTTGAGGCAGGTGTGATAGAACTTGTTTCTTCTGAAATACCTGCCTCTTGTTCAATTTGTAATTATGTTAGTACAGGACTGTGCTTAAAAACTGTTCTTCCCACTAAAATTTTCTGCTGTCCTTTTGCCGTTGCAAGGACAGAAATAAAGGCTTTGCTACCTGGTAAGTAAAAATAATTGTGTTCTCCTTAGGTACAAGGCAGGTGGGTTTGTAGCCTATCTTCTGACTTTTTTAAGGTTCTTTTATCCTGCCTCTTTCATGGGGCTGTGCTGTGAATTTTGACTGCTTTCAATAAAAGGCTTTGAAAACTGTGGGTAGGGAACAGTCATTTAAATTTCATGGTGTTTCAGCTCAAGGCTTGCATTAGTGCTTTGTTTTTAGCCAGAGAAGGCAGTGTGCTGACACGGTGGAAGCTTTTTCTCTCGGTACTTCTCCGTGTACTCTTTCTCTAGGGTTCATGTGTTCAAAGTGTCTGAAAAAGGCTGTGAGCAGCACATCTCACTTGAGAATGTTTCGTTTTCAATTCAGAGACGCCGGGTTGGAGTGTGGCTAGATGGCCTGATCTTTCAGAGGTGTGGAGTCTCACAGCTTCTCTTGTAGGGGTTTTGAGTTGTGAGAGTTGAGCAGCATTCTTCAAAAAGCAGCCATTTCTTTACATGTGTTAAGTAGGCCAGGGTTTGACTGCCTTTCTTAATTCTAGTTAATCGAGTAAGATAGGCAAAAATTAACATCTCAGCAATTATTTGTGATCTTAATGGTAGTTTTTGAAGAACAGGCCTGTGTTATGCAGGCAGTTTAAATGTTCTTAGGGGTTTTTTTGAGGGTTTGGCAACGACAGGGTAAGCAAACTACTCAAAAAAGTGAATTTGGCTGAAAGGTTTTGAGGTTTAAAAAGGAAAAAAAATCACATGAGCTGCCTTCGATTTTTTGGTTTTATTTTACATACTCACGGGCTAGAAGCAGTCTTCAAAGAGACATGAAATGCAGTATTTTCTTAAAATCCCACAAGTCCTGGACCTGGTAAAGACAAAACATCAAGAATACCAAGGCTCCTGATGGAGCCAAAGCTGTATATTTGTATTGGGCAAGTGGCTTTTCTAATTTGTCTTGGGAAGAACTTAAAAAAAGAAAAAAGTAAATTGTATTGTTTCTGCAATTTTAATTTTAATGGAAGATTATCGACTTCTTTGAAAAAGGTAAAGTGTAAAGAAGCTTAAAAAAGAGAAAGGCAAGCTTGAAGGTTTATTTGAGAGCAGTTATCAGAATTTACCTGCAGTGAAATATTGCAGAATGAAAAGGCAGTTGTTGAATTATATAAAGCCAAAAGTAAAATGAATGTAGATGTTCTGCCTGTCAGGATATTTGGGATTTGCTGGCAGCAGTAGAGGTGCTTCAGAGGAAAATATGTTTGATGTGCATTTTGAACTAGTGGGCCCTGTACAGTCATCCAAAACAAATAACTTAGTTACTGTCTGTCCAAGATGCCTAAAATGTACATGGTCCCCCTGGACCATCTCTAGAGAGTGTTGGTTGTTGCTTGAAATTTGAGTGAATAAAGGATTTCAAAGAAGAGGTGTCGGAAAATAATTTCAAGTTAATTCAAGTCATTGTGAATTAATGTCTTAATTTACTACAGATTTCAGTTATTTCAGAAGTTGGGGACTGATTTATGTGAGGGAGTAATTCCGTTCTGCTCTTAAACACGCTTTATTGTGCTGCTCCTGCTACTAAAATGCAAACCACAGGCACAGCTGGGGAAGAAGGCCTTTTCTTTTCACCAAGATGCTCACAATAGCACTTCGTCCCTCACTGATCATCATCTCCCCTACATTTCTTCATGAGTCTTAATCTCATTTTTATTGCGGTCTGCATTTAACTTCTGTGGATGTTTTTCAAGGAGACTGTTTGGTTGTGAGGGTAGAGAGAAAAGCCAGGGTTTTTTAATCTATGTCCTTCCATTTACATCCCATTAAGAAATGTGGCCTTAAGGGTACAGGGTGAGATACTTGTTAAGTTTGATCATTGCAGTTTTGTTGTCCTTTTGTAATGAATAAAACCAAGGCACTGCTGGCTTAGGTAACTGTCGTGCAAGTGGTTTGTGTAAATGCTGTTGCAGAACTTGGCAGGAAAAGGGACCACAGGCAGCAAGAGAAGAGAAGGTTGCCCAGGAGGGTGACTTGTGGCTGTGGAAACACCAGGGCGAGAGTGTGGAGCAGGCGAGGCTGCTCAAGTTGCTGGAGGAGAGCAATGCACAAGGGACCAAGTGAAAGTAACAGAGAATGGTTTGTGCTTTACGTGCTGAGCTAGGCATACCTACCTCTTTATTTCACTGCATTTGTAAATAAACTAGGTTATCAGCTCATTGAAACTTTTGTGCGCAGGTTTTAGCTATATGTTACTTTCCTTTTTTTTATTTCTTAAACTACTGAAGTTGGCAAAAGGTTGATTAGACCCATCTTCCTCCTTAAATTATGACTTTGACCATAAATTACTTGATTTGTTTTTAGAGAGACTGTCTCATCCATTTAACTGGTTTATTTTGGTTTAGCTGCCCTTTCCTGTTTTCCTGTAGCCAAAACATGCAGAATAGCAGGTATGCATGCACATGTTAGTTGATAGGTAACACTGTTTAGGCCTTTCCTGCTTTCCCCAGTCTGGGATTCAGTCCTTGATGTACATAGTGTGCTTCAGAGAAAATAAGGGCAACAACCATGCTGCTTCCACAATCGTAGAATGGATCAGAAGGGACCTCGGTCTAGTTCAAATACCCCGACCATGGCCGGGACACTTCCACTAAACTGGATCACTCAGTGCCCCTGTCCAGCCTGGCCTTGAACGCTTCCAGGAATGGAGCATCCACAACTTCCCCTGAGCAACCTGTTTCAGTGCCTCACCACCCTCACAGTAAAGAATTTCTTCCAGAAGCAGCACAGCTCTCTGGTAAAGCTCTAAGTGAATTCCTAATGATGGGTTACAAATCCCAAGCGTTCAGAAGCAGTGAGTCAGTCCTCCCTCTCTTCCTAAATAATGCAATGCTAAAAATAAGGGAGCCTTTGGACTTCTGGGTTTCTAGTGTTCAAAATTCACATTTGTGTTCTTTTACCTGTTGGTCATTCTTTTTCTTTAAAAAGTAAAAAAAAATTTAGAAAGTCTGAATGCTTCATATATTGTCACAGGTCAGTACAGGGCTTCAGGAGAAGTCCTGTACGTTTCTGGAGTTGAGGTGGCAAGTGTGACTGCTCTTCTCCAGGTGCCAGAGCCCTACAAGGGACACACCATGTATAGTTTACCCATGAGCGGTGCAGGGCTATTGCAAGCTGGACAATTTCCTGGTTTCTGAGGACACTTTCAGCCTCTAGGAAGAAAGTTAAGGTTACAAAAAAATCATAATTTAAAACCGTTCCTGTTTCCGGTTTTGGCAGAGTTGCCTTGATAGTAAACTCAAGTTTTAATTTCATATTTCCAAACAATTTAATAATCTCTTTCAAAGGTACTGTGTATCTTTCAGAAGCTGCACTTTTATGTTCCTAATACTGATTGGTGCTTTTACTGCCTTTGGTAAAGGGGAAGTTGAGAGAAGAGAGGGACTAGGGATGTGACAAACCAAAGCTTTGTATTAGCTCTGCATAAGACTTTGTTTCAGCTGCTTTTTCTATATCTATGTCTACTGCCTCTTAATTACCTGTTTTTATTTGTCAAAATAATTTCTCTGCATCAGCTGTAACCAGAATGATGAAAGTATCTGGGTGTGGTTGTTTCCCATATATGTTCCATTCTGCTTTTTCTTTATCAGGTGTAGTCTACAGGAATGAATCTAAAATTAGTAAATGAGAGGTTTTATTTCCTTTTCTCTGTTTCAGTTTGCATTACAAAATGTGCTTTCCTGTACAATACATACACACTTTCATATCTCAAAACCTCATCTTGTGGGTTCATTAACATTGCTGCAGTGGTGGTGCGAAGTACCAAAATGCTCAACATAAGTAAAATTTTACTTTTATCAATATACTGAAAAACAGAACAGTACTGCCTAAACAGATTCACTCAGAAAGGACCTCTTGTATGTTTAAGAATCCAGGCCTTTTTGCTTGCTGCTTCCAAGAAAACCCTGCAGCCATAAAGCAAAGGACCAGGCAATAAAATGCCTCTCCCTGACTTGCTTTTTCAGCATGTGCTGTGAACAAAGCATACAAAAAGGAAGGAAGAAGAAAAGGGAACCAACTAGCAATTGTGATTATTTTCAACTACAGATGTTGCTATCTGAATCATCAGATAATATGCGTGCTAAGATAGTATAAAGTAATCAATTCAAGTGAAGAAATAAAGATACAAGGAAGACTTAAAGGAGCTAATAGAAGAAACAGCAACATTGGGATAAACTTCCTTCGAGGAAATGTCCTTCTCTCCTGATTAGATGCAGCTTGTTCTTGGGTATTTTATGTGTATAATCAGATGAATTAACTCAATTTTAAAGTTTCATTTAAAAAAAAAAAGGCACAAAAACCCCCAGTGCAGTCTCCAGCAATTTATTCAGCATAGATCTGCTCTTTTGTTTGGATTTTTAAGAGAAATGTTTCTCTTGTGATTTTAACCAGTGAAGTATGAATAAATCTTCCACGATGAAAGATCTGTTTCTGTTGGACTTGGGGGAAATATAAGGGTCTTTCTTATTTCAAGCAAATGTTTGTAATATACATTGCATAAAAATATTAGGGTTTGGGACTGTAAATACTGACCTGGTTGTTTACTTATATTTACTTAATACATCACAGACGAACAGAACTGAAAGATGCAAGGGCAAAACAATTTCAGTGCTATATTTAACAGTACTCTCAGTATCCCTGTGTTAGCATCTCCTTTTATTGGTCCCACATCAACAGGGACACCAAAATGTTCTTTCCTCAAGCAGGAAACATTGTCAAAGGCTTGAACTTCTCCATGTTCAAGCACCTCTGGGGCTTCTTAGTGGAGGGAGTATGGTAGCTTAACATTTTACAGCTCCTGCGCCTTTCAAAAAAACAGCAACAAAATCCCCTAAAATTGCTACCCTAGAGCTACATGTTCCCCTGCTTGCACAAATGATTAATGGTGCTTGCATGCCTCCATCCTGCTTTTCTCCCCTGGTGTCACCCCTCTTCACTACCCCACCTTCCCTCCAGCCCCCTTTTTTCAGCTCCACATCCACCGTTCTCTCCAGTAGGCATTCCTGACGGTTGTGTGCATACTCGGGATTTGTCTCTCTCTACTGGGTGTTTTCTGCAAGTGAGGGTGGTGAGGTGGAGTTTTCATGGGCTCACCCTCACCTTTCCTGCCTGAACCTGTCTCCAAATCTTCCTGCTACTCTGGGTGACCTTCCTCCCTCACCTCCTCAATGTTTCAGTTTATCTTGTTCTTTTTTCCTGGAAATGGATTGTTCAGGGTGTTAGGGTTTTACATATACTGTGTGGATGGAGAGGAGGAAGGATATTGAATTGTTGGGTTGGGAAGTGATAACAGCACCATTTAAACTAGCTTGTTGATGCATACTGAATATTCAAAGTAATTGCCAAGAATTTCCTTCCCCTCTTCTATTTCTCCTGTTTCCCTCCAGTTCACTTGTGCTTAAGAATGTTCTCTGAAATGTTGGGATTGAATTGCTCTGTCAAAATCTGTCATTCAGAAGATGTTCAAGTGGTCTGCCAAAAAAAAGAGAGATGCCATGGACCGTGGGGTCCAGCTTTGTTAGATGGCATGCTTAATGGGATGTTAGCAGATTTTAAAAGCAGTGAAAGAGTAGCTGGAAACCAGGCTTTTTCTGTTGTGAAAAGGCCTGTTTCTCCAGATTTGTTATTTCAAGACTTCCATTCTTAGGCAGATATTTCTGTATTTCCCAGGCCTGTGACATTCTCATGAAAGGATCCATGTACTTTTTTGGACACGTCATCTGTAGCTAAAAGAGCAATTTTGGGTATAATTTGAGGTGAATCTATTGGTGAGATGATGTTCTTAGAGAAAAAAAAGTAGGTTTCTTTGTTAAAAGTGACTTCAAATTTTAAATGTCTCAATAAATTGCCTTGGTGGTTTTTTTTCTGTGTCAGGTCCCTCACAGAGACCTGAATTGTGTTTGGAGCGTGGGGTTGCAGGATGGTATTCTGCCAGCTTCCAGCTGCCTTTTAGAGACAGGAACTGGAGAAGTACAGTTCAAATGTAGATGGGCCTGTCTCTTTCTCTGTATAGTGATGCACTTCAAAGTGCGTCCTAGTTGTTTGAGTGTCATGAACAGAATGTTCTCCTGCCCATTCCCATTATTCCAACTTGTCATCTTTTCCCTTGAGGGAAAAACACAACAGCACAAAACAGTGGTAGTTCTCTTTCCACTTGTTCTGTTGTTGAAGGAACTCAGCTCTCAGGTTATGTTTTGGCACTGCTTCGGGGCCACTGATAAGCGGTACAGACGTCCTGGAGCTGGACAGTGGGCTGGGTGATGGGCATGGTGCCATAGGAATGTGGCTGTTCTGGTTTTGGGGCCAGGCTGGGGCTTGAAGCCATTTGGCAGCTTTTGTGGGGTGCAGAGCAGAAGCTAGATGTCTTGTGATCATGGGACCATTCCTGGTTGAGCGGTGTGCAGGGATGCTCCAAAGTCATCTCCATGCTCAGGAGCCAGCTGGGTTTGCACGCAGCTGGTGCATTTGGTACCCATTGCAAAGAGCAACAGTTAGGAGGAAAAGAGCTGATGCTGCTAGAGTTCCTCAGAAGGAGAGTTAGTAAGTCTTTGAAAAGCTACTGCCAATTACATGAATTGGCAAAGAGAGGCACTCAACTTTTTGCTGTTCTCAGCAAAGATTTTTCCAGTGAGAAAAGGTATTTCAGCAGTACCTGTAATATGCTAGAAACTTAAGCAGTGGTGGGGTTAAGGTCGTACTGTAGTGCATAAACCACTGGCTTAACTTTTATTCTGCTGTTTATGTGTATGCATATAATAAAAGGATCTGAGGGCCTTTAAGAAATGTGTCTTCCCCAAATGTCTGTGGCTTTTACTATAGTAGCAATTTTAATTTGTATGTGTTTACAATAGTATTCAGATTTACCTTCTGGGTATGTCCCTGAGGCTGATTGTTGGAAGGGGAAGAAGGTGCTGGTGGCTGCAATGTTTCTAGGAATGGAGCAAGAGCTGGCTGCTGCAGAGACAAAGTGGTTGGAAGGAGACCGTCACGAGCAGCTCCTCAGAAATGCTACCTGGATGTATTGCATTCCGCCTGCTACAGTAGTGAGGGAGTTTTCTCCCTTCTATGATTCTATGGTTCCATAAAAGTTGTGGGTTTTCATAATAACAAACGTTATTTTTCCTGGCTGGTAATAAATTATGATGTCTGTTGCTTTGGAATATAACAGCAGGATTATGTACACACTAATAGATACTAAAGGTGTAATGCCACAGAACTACATTTTTATATTGGGAGCCAGTTGACTGTACTACTTCAGATTATGCAAAGCAGCTGATAACTAATGAGACCACAGTCCATCTCTCCCTTCTCAGACTCATCCTTGCTAGGATACTTATTAGCATCATCCAGTAGAGATGAAACTGGTTCTGACTGTTCAACATGCAGACTGCTTCTGGGGAAGCTTTTAACAGAGTAGCACTGGGTATTCAGATAAAATGAACAAGTGCTGGGCTTCTCTTTTACCACTGTGGTCTTTGGGACTTGCGGAGAACAGGTTTTAATTGAGAAAATGGTGAAAATATTCTGGAATTTCTATGTTACAGGCTATTGAGTAATGTGGAAATAAGCTAAAAATGTGCTGGAACTGATGGGAACTTTATTGTGAATTTTCGTAGGGCAAAGGAAAGATGATGATGTATGTGCTTCACAGTATTTCTTACTCTCTTTTGCATAGAAGAAATGAGCTGGCCTTTGCATTAAAGCCACAGCTATACAAGCACTTCTTTTGATTTCTGCTTTTGCCCAAGCTGCTATTTACTTCTCTACATCTGCATCTCTCAGGTGTGCTCGTACCAGTGCTCGCATAGATGTCTAATTGACAAGACTGGGGATCTGCTCCATGCTGACATAGTGTTCATTCTTCAGGACTCTTTCCAGTTGTTTTCCCTCTGTAGTTCACTGCACAGCCCCATAAACAGATGTGCCAGCGTGACTGGGGAGACCTGTGCAAGGAAGGGAGGTTCAGAATATAAACAGTTAAGAGCCTACTATGAATCTTCTTTTCCTGCATATTGTAATTTTATGCCCACTAAATATTAATCGTGGCTCTTTTTCCCTTCTTTTCAGCTTTTCAGCAAAGATGCCTCCAAATGGGAAGGCCTTACATTTTCACCCATCAGTTCTGCATTTTGGAATGCAGTGAGTATCTTACATTATTGTTATTTTGGTTAATAAGTAAGTGTGGAGCAGCAGCTATACTGGGGTCCATTTGGGTAAAAAGCAGTAGCTGGGATCATGCCATCCTTTGAAAAATAGAGAAGTAGTAAGTAATTGCCATAGAGTTGGAAATTTCTTGCCTTGCAGTGTTTTGTAAGTTAAAATCAACATAGTTCTGAGAAGAAGAAAAAGCTAATAGGGAATATAATGCATTCTGGGTGTACATTTCAGGTGATTCTGCATGGATGTCAAGTAATTGCTTCATGATGATTGTTTGTTTTTTGAAAGATTGTCTTTCTAGTGGAGAAAGAGCTTGTTGTTTCCTTTAAATTCTGAAAACAAAATCCAGAGAGTCCCAAGCAGAACATACTGGTAGAATAAATGAGATTTTTCTTAGTTCTCTTTTAAGAAAACTTAAAAAATCATTCTTAAGTGATAATCAGCCTTTGATCTATCAGTAACCAAAGAGAAGCACAGTCCCCTTGTGAGTTAAAGGAATATTTCAGAGGATGCACTGAAGGAATGTCTAAGATGTTTGAGTTTAGGATGTACTAGCTAAAGCAAAAGCCTTAAGAGAATCATTGCTTTAGCTGACAAAACAAGACTTGAGACTTTAAACCTTTGTATTCAAAACTTTGTGCTTGTAAGGGTTATTTTTTTCTTTAACTCCTAGTTACTCCAGTGAGGTTTGGCTAGGTGTACCTCATATCCCAGTGTTATGTATTTGCCTTTGTATACTAAAGGCAAAATTTGCTTGGCATTTTCCAAATATTAATTACAACTAAGTAATTGTTGCAAATCAACACGTCGTAGAGTGATTTGTGTTGCATTTTTCATACATTGCCTGCTTATAAAGTGAATAATTTATTTTTTTCCCCCCCTACTTTAGGTTACTGGGGTTACCCAGAGCTAAAATGCTGCATGCCTACAACCCTAGTAGAGATAGAGATGTTGTAGTCAATTCAGTGTTTACAGCTACCAGACAGTTTCATGTGTCTCCTGCTCATAGCCGGGTGAGTGTTGATGTACTCTTGGAAACTATGTAATGGCCAAGTGCCAAGCCTTCGTGCTTCCCTTGGCATAAGCTCTTCATTCTGTGTTTTCGTGCTTTTTTGTAGGACCTCCAACTCTTTTTCTGTTTTGCTAGTGGTTTTTTTGTTCACTTCTTCTTAGACTTGTTTGGGAAACGACATCCAAAACCTACAGTAGGAAATGTGTTTGACAGTAACAGAGGAAGAGAAGAATTTTTCAATGTTAGAGAGGCTGTTTAAATCTCATTCTGCTCTAAGCAGCATTATGCAGTAATCCACAGGCATGTGGGTGTTTTACAGCCATGAGTTTTCAGTCTATTGAATGGCCTTGCATATTTGTCAGAAAAACCTGCAGTGAAATGTTTTATGTATTTTGTATTGCAATTATGGGCATAATTGCCTTTATGATTTAAGACCATTATTTTAACTCTGACTTTTAAACAATGTATAACACTATAATGCATGTTAAGAATTAATTGCTGGTATCTCAGTTGGATGCAGTTTTTATCCTCCACTGATGTGCAAAGGGGTTTTATTATGTTTTCATCTGATTTTTGCTTTTACTATAGCTGAGTGGGCATTACTGTGCAGACATAAATGTCATTGTTCTTCCAGCCAGACTATCTGGTGTGACTGACAGTGTTGCCTAAGTTCAGCTTTGGCTGATTTGCTAGGGTATCACAAGGGTATTGATTCACTTTGCTGCAGCCGTCTCTCTCTGTGTGGGGAAGTGTTTCTGTACACACACAGGCTGTTGGTGCTGCATGGTTAAGATGTTATGCAAAAAGAAGCCTTGACTGATGAGGCCCCATGCTAGCTGAGAAACTCCAGCCATAATCTGGCAATCTGCTGTGTGATCTTGGTTCTTTATAGTAAGAGTTGAGAGTTGTGCACAGATGAAATTTTTCAGCGCTGAGATTCTGCTTCGTGGGATGTACAGATAGGGATGTACATGTGGAAATGTCCTCTGTGACTGAATGGTGAGTGTGTGATCACTGGCACCAAGCAAGCAAACTTCTTTGTGGTCTCTGCAGGTGATTCCAGCGATGGGAAAGATGTCTTTCAGAGTACTCTTCCTGCCAACAGAAGAAGGCAGTATTGAAAGCTCATTATTTATAAATACCTCATCTCATGGAGTACTTTCATATCAGGTAACTACTCCTATTTTTCACATCAGGGAACTACTCTTATTTTTAACTTGGATTTTGGATTACTTGTGTTTTAAAAAGTGATGTTCATAATTTTAGGGACTTTGACAGTTCATGGCATTCATGATACAGATCAGGTGGGGTAATGTTAACAATTCATCCCTTTTACCAGAGCATGCTAGTCTCATGATCACATACATGTATATGGTTAAAATTACTACTGTTAGTGGGGCTACTTTGTGGTAGTAAAACCAAGTGTGTTTGTATGTGTGTACTTAAAAGATCATGCTCTAATTGATTTCATATATTAGTGCAGTCTAGGCTGCACTGTGCTGGAATGCATTTGTTGGGAAAAACCTATTAGGAAGCATTTTAGGTGGTTTTCAGTTACTCTGCAGGATTTTATGTAAACATTGGGGGTGTAGCACAGGGTGAGAGGTTTAGGCCTTTAAGACATGAAAGTTGAAGTAATGGTTGTGCAGTAAAGCTCTCTGTTTTCTGACTAGCTGGTGAATTCAAGCCGGTCTTTAGCTTTTTAAAAGTTGTATAAGGGATGCTGTATACTCAGTTCTTGTCTTTTATTATTTTGATGAAGAAAAATCTTGTAGTGATTTAAAAAGAGTGGCAGCTTTAATCAGTCATCAAACTTTCATTCTTATACTTTGATACTGTGCTGAAAAACAAATCTCCTTAAATAGAAGCTTAGGTAAGTTCAGTTGAAATACATGGGGTTTTAATGCAAATGTTGCATTTATCTAGTACTTATTAGAGTTAATGCCACATTTGGCAGGAACATTTCATCAAGGATGAGGAAAAGTGCATTATAGAGTGATTGATCTTTTCTTTTTGACATCTCTCACTGTGCTCACTCCTGACCCCTTCATTTATTGCCTGGTCAGCTCAGCCTTTTATCAACAAGTAGCAGGGAAGAAGTTGTCAGTGCCACCTCAAAATTGGTTTGTTTCCTGTTGAACTGCCACAAAAATCATGAGCAGACTGATTTTCATGGACGTTTTCACCAGCCACCTGAGACAGAGGAAGTAGCAGCCCATGTTTTCAGCTCACATTAGGTTTAAGAGTTTCCAAAGCAGGCATGACGTGAGTGTTTGATGCACAGTTACAGTGCTCTTGAGAGCCCCAAAGCCTTGAAACATTGGATATTTCTAATGCATTTATACAAGAGTATGTACAGAAGAATCACCCAAATGGAGACGAGGTACCGTTGTAGTAAAATGTACTTTATAAATACCTGCATTAAAAAAATGGTACATTCCCTTAGTTCTGGTATTATCTATCTGTATTACAGATCTTCAGTGAATATAGAATGCATTTTATTATCCTCTTAATTACTAAGATGTGTTTTTTCCCTATTAAAAAATAATAAATCTTTGCATACAAGTGAAGATCCCCAAGTAATTTTTCTTAGCCTCTAATGATCCCTTGCCTCCTTGATCCCTTGCTGGCTCCACACCCCCCAGTTATTGTGCATCTCATTGTCATAAACTAATATTGGTGGAGAGAAATATAAACGCAGTAGAACTATCCAAATTACAAATCTTACAGTGTTCTGAAAGCTGCAGTCTTTAAAAACCAAAATATTGAGAAAATGTTTTTCTCAATTTTTAAGGCAAAGCCATTGAATTCGGTATTCAGTGGGACTAGTAACAAAGTTTTCTCAGAAATTTTCTCAGAAATCACTACCAAATGGTGATACATGTATTGTAATTGCCTGGAGAATGGTAGAAAAATTTAGATACTTTCTTTTTGAGATAACCTGATGCTCTGCTGGTGAGTGCTTTGTTTTGTCTTTGTTATAGTGCCTGAATGAGTGAAGATTCTAAAGTGCTATTTATGTGTATGATTGCTTTCTACATTGCAACTTTATTGTCTTTTAAAAGAAACTAATGTGAAAAACTGATCTGTTTCTTGCGAAGATTGTTGTTATTAGCAAAATAGTTTTGGAAGCTGCTGTTATAACTGCAATTCTAATTGTTGATGTAATGACCTTTTTTTTAATACCAGGTTTTTGGAACAGGAACTCTGATGTCTTCTCCAGAAGAACCTAAAGTGCAGCTAGCAAATGCCTACTTACTGCTTCCACACATTCAAAGCATCCAGGCATCACATACACTGGTACAGTATACATTTTTGCTTAAACACAGAAGATTTTTGACCTCAGGTTGTTGGGATGCAAGGAACATTAGCAAAAAATCCAAGTACCAGTGACTGCAGGAGAGAGATGGCAAGATACAAGGTTACTGTCATCAGCTGCTTTTATGAGACAGTCTTTGGCATTTTAACTATTCACACTTGTTCTTTTTCATACTGCTGTGGTGGGGAGCCCTTTAAATTGTGCTGGCAAAACTATTTGTGAGGTCCTGCTCTGACTAAACCGGAGGATTGATCTGTCCTAAACAAAAAAATAAACTTTGTACCTTTTATACTCATAAAATTGAGAAGGACAGGAAGCTGTATTGGTTTGATGTGTTTTTTACTTCTGGCCAGTTCCCCATGTGAGTTCACAGCAGGGCTGCACCAACAGTTTGCCACAGTTAAAAAGCATGGCATGCTGCAGGGATGAGAATGGGAGCTGGGAGTCAGGCTGCAGCATCCCTTCCTGCCCCTGTCAGTGCTGAAGATACCAGCTTTGCTTATCTCAACTTCACAAGGAGCTCTGGAGAACACAGCAAGCTGAATTTTTGAGGCATAAATATTTGAGTTGAAAGAAGGTTTAAGGATTTCTATCATTTGGTTGCAATTGCAGATATTTTCATAGTCTTCCAGTCCATACAGAACCTTTCAAGTGAATAACTAATTTGAAAAATTGATCTTTCAGATTTCCTGTTGTATTATACACAGACATTGTTTTTCCAAAAGCATACTTAGGCTACCTTAGCATGTAACAGAATTTAATACTTTATCTAAATGTGAGCTGCAATAATTGCCTTTGTGTTGCCTTCTGTTCTACCTGAGAAGAATTACCAGCATAGATTGTATTTTTCAGTCTGCTATGTATATGTTAGGTCAATCTTACCTCTCTCCAAGGATAATGCACAATTTCCTTCTCTGCCTTTTTCCTCCATGCCAGTCTCTTCCCTGTAGTCCCACGGTTGCGCTTGCTTTTGGACATACAAAGACAGACTCCTGAAAAGGAAGCAAAAATCTTCAGGTTTTGTAATTTGGGGTGCTAGAGGCAGAATTCAAAAGGGTTTTCTTGATGCTGTTTATATCTGCATGTTCACATCTAGTTCAATGGGTTGTTGTCAGGTAGTATCTGGAAGTTGTATACATGCTTTTCCCCAGTTCAGTCTGAATTCCTGAGTAGAGAAGCTTTGGGGATCATTTGACATTTTCCTTACTGTAGAGTGACAAACATTATCCTATGCTTTATTTGTATGGAGTAGAAGTTTGAGGTCATGTTTAGCAGTGCAGCATGGTACTATGTGGCACTAGTCTTGTTGTAGGACATGGGTTGGGAGATGTGTTGACTCAGTTTTCCAAGGTCTGGGTGTAATTTTTCTGTGCTCTGCTGCAACTGAGGAAACACTCTTCACTGTGTGTTATCAGTTTGGGCAGAAATGCTGCAGCAGTGGGATGGGCTCCTCAGCTGTTGAAGGTGATAGACAAGATCTAAATACTGGAGAGGAGCTTATGGTTTGAGTTTGAGTTCCTTTTAGAAAAATGTTTCTCTATATCTGCCTGTCCTCTTCAGAAGTGCCTTTTTCAATTCATCTTCCTTATATTCTGATCCAGATCCCATTTAAAAAATTATATTGTTCTCTTTTGTCCAGTTTATATTTTAAGCTCAGAAGTTGTAGAAGGAAGAGAGGTTGATGAGGTTTGAGTGGGTGACTGCACATGCAGACTGAAGGATACATAACTATTACACATAGAATGGAGTCTTGTAGTGAAAAAGCATTTAAAACGAAACCCAGTCATACTCACTTAGCTGTGCACATTTCTTTTCCCCTGTTTATTTTTAACTGACACAAAATACCAGGGTAAACTCAGGATAGCTTAAGCCTCATTTGCACATCTCTTCTCACCTTGGGATGATTGAGTTCTAACCTTGGGCAACAGTGTCTGGTTTGATGCACTGAAGGTGTCCTTACCTCTGAAGTCTACTGATACTGCTTGGAAACCTCAGACTAAGAACTGCATGCTGTGTGTCTGTTTTTTGCCTCTGTTGTCTCCTGTTTTAAAGGTGGTTGTGTTTAAATTGTTCAGTAATACTGGCATCCTTGATCAACAAGGCCAGAAGAACTTTGACATCATTTAGTCCCATCATGTGCAAGGTAAAGTGACTAATCAGAATTGCCACAGGCCTTGTTACCCCAAATACAAACTACTTTGATGGTTGGAAACCTACACCTAACTTCCAATTTGAATTGCTTGGTGGCCAGTTTATATTTGTTTAAGATGTACATTTAGTTTATGTAACTCTTCCTACTTCTGACGCTTATACTCAGAAGCATTTGTAGGTGGCATCAGAACTTTCGGCTTCCACTTTGCCAAGCTGAACAGTCCATGCTCTGTACTATCTTTAGTAATGGACTGTCCATTTCTTCACCAAATTGAGCACCCCTTTTGCAGCTTCTTCAGTTCGTAAAAATTTATTTTGAAGGTCAAGGCCAGAATTGTAAATAAGAATATGGATAAAATTGTGCCACTGTAGGCTATTGGAAATATAAAATGTGCTGGGGATTATAGATGGAAGTTTACCTCTACAGTAGTGTTTTCATTGTAAATACAATGCAACAGGTTTGTGTTTGAATTTTTTGTGGAAAATGAACTTCCATGGATTTTGTGCATTGTTTTTATTTTTAATGGGCAAAGCACAAAGGCCTTTCTTTATTCTCCTTCATTTCCCCACGTTTTAAGCAGGAACATTTGTGCTTAATAAGAAAAGAAAAGGAAAAGGCAAACGTGCCTTTTTTACTGTTGAATTTCTCCATCTTTCTGTTACCCTTTTCAAAGTTTCAGCTTTTGAAGGGGTTGGGATTGGCATGCTCTGCCCATGGTCCTGGATCCCAGGATTGCTGGGCTCCTGACTCACTTGCTGGGAGGAAGGAAGAGCTGTGTCCCTCACTCTGAATTCGTAGTACGTCCACGTGGCCGTTCAGCAGTGGCTAGTTACCACTAAGCTGTAACAGATGGTGGAGTCCATATAGGTCATCTTTGTTTACCCAGCTTCTGGCTGTAGTCCTCGCTATAGTTGCCTGGTTTTTGGCATTGCTTGGTATTTGGACAGCACTAAGTTTGCCTCGCTGTGTTCAGGATGGTGGAAATGTCAGTGGAGGAGTGGCAAGCAGGGTAGAGGGTCTTATAGTAGGAGACACAGATATCACTTTGCTGACTTCCCAGAGGAGTTCAAAGTTTATGAACTGATGACTTGGGAAATACTGCAAGTACTGGCAGGAATATAACACTCCTTAAGCTGTGTTTTGCACTGGTGGGATCAGAGAAGGAAACGTGCAAGTGTAGTGCTTGGGTGTGGAGAGGGAAGGAAGACAGTAGAGCTTCCTTGGTGTGCCATCCTGATAACTGCCTGCAAAAAACCAGATGAAACTCTGCTGAATCATTATTACAGGGACAGCTTATTAACACTACTCAGAGTGGAAATACCATTTTGGGGCCAGGGACTGTCCAGGACAGAAACTTTGAGGGATCAGCCTACAAGAAGAAGAGGAGGCTTATTCAATGTTTTTCTTTCTTAATGATACTGTAGCCAAACTCCAGGAAGTGATTTGAACTCTACAGTCCTGGTAATGATACAAGAATATATCCAAAAATCTTTTTGAGAGCCATGTGTGATTGAGACCTCATTGATGGATGAATTGTTTGCTAAATAGTTGCCTACTCTGTTGTCCCCCAGTGGGAATCCTAACCTTTTGTCAGGAGTGGGGCTCCTTGCAAACCAAATGAATGGTTCAGATTTTTAGGGTTTTATTGAAAGAGGCCTCTATTTCTTTAAAATTTAAACTTGAGAACTTACCAAAGCTGTCAAGAATTTAATTTGTGTGGGTTCTATCAGTTGTCTTTGTTCAATTCATATAGGATTTGTGAGTGCTGAGTGTGTGTGTACATTCAAGTATGTATGCCTGCGTACCTAATACAAAACAGAGGCACCAGGTAATTAAGTGGCAATAGTTGTACTGCTTTGCAGAGCTCTTTCTAAGTTTTCCCTGCTGTGCCTCTCCTTTTCAGTTTGCCTCTGGTACAAACATTTGCTGCATAACTCAGCTCTCTGCTCTGATTCATTAGCAGTGATATTTACAGTATAAACTGGGTGCTTGCACTGCTGAGAGATGGTCCTGGATTTGTCTGATTGAAAACTCTGCTTCTGACAGTGTTTTCTTCTCAGTTGCATTATCTTCTCTTTAGGGTTAACTCAGAGCCATCCTGCCCGTGCTGTAAGATATTGGGCTTCACAGTTATGCATTACTGTCTACCTCAGAGAAATGCAAACCTGTGTCCTTCTCTGAAGATAGCTTCTCAAAGAAATAAAAATTTCCCCTAGAAAACAGATCAGCATCAAATACACCCCAATAGTGTTTTTTTTCTCCCCTGTGCATTAGAAACTTCAATTTTAAGGTGGCAGCAGTTCTCATGTTAGCTCTATGCCAGGTGAAGAAAAACAAAGGCTGGAAAAATACGATGTAGCTGATATTTTTAATAGGAGTGTAGGGTCTTAAATTACTTTAAACTGCAGTGGCATTGAATAAGGGCTAACAAATCCTTGTTTAGGACCATGAAAGCAGTAGAGTTCTTTCAAGAAGCGCTGAGAAGGGAAGTCTAAGCATCAAGTTTTATCTGATCAGAATATGACCCCCAAAGCTGTAATCTTACTGCCTTGTTAAAACTCCACTAGCAGCCATGGCTGTGAGAGGTTAGGAAATGGTGCATGTTTTGAAATCAAATGGGGTTTTTTCTGCTCTCACAATTTGATAAGGACAAAAACATCTGTAAAAAAAGAAAGGAGTTTGCCGGGGTGGGAGTCCCCCAGAAAGCTGCACTGGGGACAGGTTTTGGGTCACCACTAACCACCTTTGCAGGGGCTACATCGCCCTCTTGTGTGAAGCCTCGGTCATTTTGGTATGAAATCCTGTTGAATTGGGAATGCAGATATTGGCTTCCTTTTGGCAGTGCTTTTATAAAACTGGACCCCAAGAAATAAAAGCCACACGTGTGTTAAGCCTCTCTACTCAGATGCCCCTGCCTGTCCCCTTCTTCCTGTCTTAGAGAGGTATGAAATAGGGTGCTAGATATCTTCAAAAGTTTCTTCACAGTTCTGCTTTTCAGCATCAAATTATTGAAATTATTTAAAGTCAGTTTCATCAACATCTTCAAAAACCTGAACTTGCATATACCCTACTCAGATATTTCAGTATCGCAAGAGAAACAGAGGGTGGGGATTCCACATCAGCCTCAAAATTAGCGTGAAATTTAGCTGTAAGTAAGACACTGATAGAATGACAGGTCTGCCATTCTGATTCTGGCTTTTTTTTTTAAATTTAATTTAGAATCAAGATATACTGGCTGCGTAGTTTGTGCAAGTAATTTGGCAGTGCAGATTTCCAGATAGCTTTCGTGAATTATACTTGGCTTTGTCAGTGCTGTTGCCCATTAGATTTATGCGTGCTTTACTAGCTGGCACAGTCAATGTCATCTTTTCTTTTCTTTTCCCATTCTAGTCAATAAAAAGGCAAAACAAGTATTTTCTGTCTGTCCATTTTGGCATGAAGCCTACGTATCAGACCATGTCCAAGAAGCATTATATTCTTGGCCTAGATACTGTATTTCAGTATCCAATCAGCAAAGAAAATACACAGGAAAAAAGGAAATAAGCTTTTATATTGCACACAAAGGCTCTGTTGAATACAGTTTTTTGGCATAAGACAATTTATAAGAGTTCTCATGCTGATGCTGTATAAATATTTAATAATCATGTGTAATAATAGTTTGATAAGTAAGTAGATATTGATGGAGTTCTGAGATTCGGAGATTGATTGCTGGACTACTGTACAGAGTAATTATATTCATTTAAACAAGTGCTTACATTGCTGTGTTATGTATATAAGGGAGCAGTCCTATTGTCTTTATAAATTATGGTATACAAATTGGATTTATATAACATTTGAAGCAACATGCTTGATGTTTTCTTCACTTTTCTTTCTTACAGACAGAAACTATGAATGCAAGTCTATTGCGGGTTCACCTTGAATGCAGTTTACCTAATGACACATATCAGCTAGTTAAGGTATGTTTTATTATTATTTTATATCTATGTAAGTCTTCTTATTTTAAGCCAAGCTTAGAGGGACACTTTCCAAAGCTCTAGCAGTTTTAGCAACAATGCAGTTTTCAGTGTCTCAGTTTAAAGGGGAATTGTGGTTTTATAAAACTGTATCCTCTGATATAAATCAAATGTCACAAATATCAAACTAAAATCTTTAGGAGAGAAGGAGTTGAAAGAGATAGCCCCCACCCCATAAACCTCCTAAAAAACCAAACCAAAACCAGTCCAACAGGCGAAGCATTCTGATGTGTGGGTGTTGTACTACTTACGTGGGCCACAAAAATTATTAGATTTCTGTAATTTCTTTTCTCCAGAAACTTTCCACAAGTGTCTGGTTCACAGTGAGAAGTGGTCAGTGAGCTGAGAGGCTGAAGCCTGGGCTGCCTGGGCTCAGGGGAGCGTGAGGGCAGCCGTGGTGCTGGGCAGAGCTGAGGAGGGGCGAGTGTGTTAGCAGAGATGCCCTTTCCAAAAGCACTGAGCCTTCAGTACTGCTCCATAGCTCTATTCCTGTATGTTGCACATGGCAGCATTCCTGCGCTGTTTCGCTTCCACGCTTGGTTCTTGCAGTGCACAGTGCATGGAGGAGCATCTGAGCGTTGGAGGTTGCATGGAGTGTGGCTGTCTGCCCTTTGATCTGAACTTCCCAAGGGTGCACCATGCCCATGCTCCAGTCTCCATGGCAGCCTTCTCTCCTGCTCTTAGCAGCCGTTTCAAGTGCTGAGGGTCTCTGATGCAGTGTGAGCTGTGAGCTGGCATCCCATCCTCAGGCGCTTCCCCACTCCTGCTGTACTTCCTTGCGCCACTTGAGATTAGCTGGAAGTGTTTTGCTGCACTTCTAGGAGCACCTCACGTGCTGGTTTTCTGCTCCTCCTTCTCCATCCTGAGCACATTAGTCTTCCTGGTAGGGCATCGGAGCCTGAGTTGCGTGACCTTTGTGGTTTGATGCAGGACCAATTCATGTTATTCACTGTTGATTGTCTAGTTCTGCTTTGCTTTGTTGTCTTGAATTTTTTTTGCGAAATGGTGTCCATGTCTTCGTAGTTGCTATGACTTAGCTGTGTTAACAGCAGGCACTAGTTACAGATGGAAACAAGATCCTATTTGTATTTTTCTGAAGTATTCTAGCCAGACAATAGTGTTTTCTATTAAGAATTGTACATGTATGTTTGTTTTTTTAAAATTACTTCAGTGAGAAATGGAGACAAAAACACAGGATTTGGAAAAATTAACTATAAACAGACCAGTGAACATGAACTGTCTTCATACCATTAAGACACATGCATCAGTCTGTTTATGGCACATTTTATTGAAGGCAGAGGATTTAACAAAGGAAACTGTTTTGCAGTCCCTGAGGTGAGACTGACTAAGACAGTTTATAAATTTGCATTCTCTCAAGGTTCAGTGTCTTTTTTAGTTGTTTTTGTCTTTGTTTTTGCTGTGCTCTCTGTACCTGCACTGTGTTTGATTTCTGCTCAGATTTTAGCAAAGGTCCTGATTACTTCTGTTTTGCCAGCACTTTCATGCTGGAAACCTTGTCTGTTAGATAATACCTTTGATTAATTTCTCAAAGTACCTTACTGTAATGAATTTTTTCTGTTCTATCCACACACACACACACACCATATCCCTTTGTCTCACTCCAGAGTTGCTGTTTTATGTCTGATNCACACACACACACACACACCATATCCCTTTGTCTCACTCCAGAGTTGCTGTTTTATGTCTGATGACCCAATGCTGCTAGAAATGAGCTTAACAGTAAGAGTGGAAAATGCCCAGCAAGATTTTGTGGAGCACAGGCAATACTTACTGGAGAATCTTCTTATAGTTTATGTAGCAATGGAAAGAACAAAGACCTCAGGTGAGTCTTAAATCTACCTGTTAAGTGTAATTCTACTTGGTTTTATACATAATTTTTAATTTGATATCCTAAATTGAATCAAATTCAGTGACAGCTTAATTTCACAAGTAAGGGAAACCAAGTAAGTTCAGTTAAATGCAGCTTGCAGAGAATTTTTGTAGGGAAGAGTTGTCATAAGCAGAGTTCTCTTCATAAGGGTAACAATTGTAAAGCTGTGAACTAGATCGCTTTCATTCTTTAGTCCCCCATGCTTATGGATCTCTTAGATAGTAGGGAAAGATGACATGGTCCTTTGAATTCTACAACTGCATTTCTGGTTTCCCATTAATTAAATTGGCCCTACTGGGATTGTGAAGGCAGAATGGTTTATACAGTAGTGGGGATAGTGGCTGTTGTGGAAAGTAGGGTAGTGAGATAATACAGATGTGTGCCTCATTTGTCCTTGTAAGCTTAAATTCCGCAGGCAAAACAGTCAACTCCTTGCAGTTTCTTTATGCTGCAAATCCTCTAAATCCAGGGGATTTTAAATTATTTATAGAGCCTTGCAGTCTATTTGAATAGCTTTTTTTTTAGACATTTCTGCCAGTTTTCCGTTCTGATTGGAGAAGAAGAAACTGCTTAAGAATCCAGATTAAAATAATATTTTTTAACATACTTGTTGAAAAAGAACATGATCTTTTTGTCTTTTGAGAAATGCCTTTCGAAATCTAGTCACAAAACAATAGATACAATATATATGAAACAATATCTACACTATGTACTGTTTCCCTTTTGCCTGTTCTGTGATGTGATATTTCACAGAGCTGAAACTGAAATACCCACTGTAAACCTAGTTTCTCTGCCAGCGAGATGCCAGGGCTTTGTTATGTTGAGTTGTGGATGTACATTTATTCTGATGCTGGTAGAAAATTGTTCCCATCTGTTCTGTCAAGGGTGCTCACTGTTAACACTTTCGATGGTTGAACTACTAGAAGTATGCTTTTAGGGCTGTTTTCTGTTAAATATAGTGCAATTATAAGTCCTCTCTGTGCGAGAGGTTGGTCCTATAAGCCTTTTGGATTAGCTGTTGGTGGGAAGTTAGCACCTAGAGTGGGACAGCAGGGTCTGCACAGGAGAACTAACCAGCTGGAAAGGCTGAAGAGGAGCATGTGCTTTAAACAGCTGTGGGGTATGTGGAGCTCATAATCAACACCTTGAACCCTCTTTTGGAAGCTGGCACTTGCAGCTTGCTTTCAAGCAGCTGAGCAAAGCACACACATTATTAGAACTTACGGCTGGTGAGGTGGGAGAATGTCCTTTCATGTCAGCCTGCATATACTGATTTAATTCAAGCACAAGCAAGGGCAAAAACTCAAGTTATGTTCCTTGTGGAAGTGACCATAGTGTGATGGGTGTGATGGTCATCTCTAATTCTGTCCTGCTGCTCCTCTTTTGGTCCTCTGTGTCCTTCTAGTGTCTTGTGGATGGGAACATAGCTTTGCCAGTGACCAAGGTGGTTCCCCTTGGACATAGCTGTATCACCTTATCAGCAGGTGAAAGCTGTGTTACCCTTCTCTCCTGTTGCTTTAGGCAATAGTTTGCTACCTACTGGGTGATAGGACCATTCCTGATTTGAGCCCAATGCACTGAATCTGGCTTCACATTATCTCCTGGGAATGCTTGCACTTTAAAGGAGGCGAGCCAGGATCTTGTTCAGCCGTGTGTGATACAGAACAGTTTTTACTCAACTCTCTCCTGCTATTGATAGACTGGCCCTTGGAAAGTTACTTCATCAGCAGCCATTCTTCTTCCCTTCAGCTGTTAACCTTCTGTCTTCCTGCCCCTAAGAAAGAGGGTAGATTTAGGGGATAACGAAGGTTCCCTGTTAAAGCTTGCCTCCATGTTTGTGGCCTATGATCTTGAGTGGATTTTTACCCATCTCTCATATGTTTGCCAGCTCAAGTTGTAAATAGTTCTTCTTTTTATAAGGGTATCTGTCACACACAGATGTTAAAATTTAAATTTGGATTGCTTCTCATATAAGTGTTTGACAAAACAAGCGTGTTTCCGTCTTTGGTGAACTTACTTCAGTGTTCATCCTTTTGGACAGGTCATTCATCTATGGATGTGTATATCATGCATTCTGGAGACAGCCTTGTGCATATACAGGTAATCATGGGCTTCAGGAAGTCATAATTTAGGGTGTTGAATTTTATTGGGAAATTAGCTTTCTCTAACAGCAGATTGATTTTGCTGGTGGCAAATGTCACACTTCTGAATTTTTAAAGTGTGCCCAAATGTCTAATAGATCCTTGAGATGACATGTTGTAGTTCAGTGATGAGTTGGTTTTGTTTTTTTTTTTAAGACTTAAGAGCTGTTAAATTGAATAAAAATTCATGTGTTGATTTAGAAGATATGAGAAAATGGCAGATGGTGGCTTGCAAATTTGACAGGAAGATAGACTAATAATACAGGAGCTGCAACACTAATAATGGTAGTACTGCTGCAAAAATAATTTGTCTTGTCTTTATGCAGGAAATACGGCAGTTGTCACATAAAGACACATCATCTGTGGAATTTGAGCCAGTACTGCTGTCCTCATCATCTACTAACTTCACAAAAGTTGCTTCTATTTCTTGTAAAGGTACAGGTTACCTATATTTGGAGAAAATGCCATTAAACAGTATTTGATTGCTGAAAAAAGGGTAGTTTTTTTCAGCAGACCCTGAAAGATCTCAAAAACAACTTGTCTGGACTTCATTGAGAAAGAGGATGAATTCTTTTTGCTAATTGTTTCCACCATTTTGATGTGTATGTGGTTCCTCTTATGCTGGTCGAAGGCTCTAAGCTATACATGCTTGAAAAAGGGGAAAAAAACATTTGCCAAAATGTTAGCTGATTTTACAATAAGCATAATTATTCAATATGCTTTTTCAACATCCATTTATAGTTTATGGTTTTTTTCTGTTTCAAATGTGTTTTCTAAAAGGCTATTGTGCTTGGGTGGTCATTTTCTATGACATTTCTTGGCAGGACCATTGAAGAGGTTTTGCTGAGACCAGACGTGTTTGTGGAAGAGCAGAGATTGACATTTAAGCATTCCTGACCCCAGCCTGTTTCCTATTCTGACCACTAGACTGCAGTGTACAGACTTTAAACATTTATGAAACAGGCTACTTTCATAATGACATTGAGACATATTTTTCCTAGGAAAAACATGGGAAAATATTAAGAAAGAAGGGACTACTATGTTAAGTGATTCCTTTTTTTCAGAGCAGTTTTTCATTTGTTCAAAGGAATTGGTGTGCTCTGATAAGTAAGAATGCTGTGCCAATGCTATGTGGTTAAAATTGGTTGGGTTGCTTTTCACAGCCTAACTGTGTGTGTATTTTTGAAGGTCTTTAGCGTTCATGAATACTTCTTAAGGCAAGGTTTGAAACCTCTGAAAATTAGGACTCAAACAATTAGATGCTTTACTCGTCTATGTGGAGGATTGCACCAGCAAAAGTTCCCCTTTTTAATGTTCTTACAAATCTTCACGTGAAAATCATTTTGGATATGCTTCTGGCTGATGTATTCTATCTGTCTGCTCTTTCCCAGCTGCATCCTGTGACAGCGGAAGTCTTTATTCTGACAACAGCAAGAACAATCTTTTGAAAGGCACTACAACACTCAAAGCCTGTCTTTTCTGTCCTGTGATGGAAGGGTAGGTTGACAATGGATTTTTGTTCGTTAACATTCACTGATATTATAATGAAAATACAGCACCTTACTTTTAAGAGATGAAGTTAACTTCCTTTGTCACTCTTATGAGTCCAAGGTCAGTGAAGAGGCTTCTTCCTATTGTTACTGTGTCATTTGCCCAAACGGACCTGTTGCATTTCAAGCAATAGTTCTGTATTTTATCCCAAGAAGAATTTCAGGAGCCAGTAAAAAGATACACCTTAGCAGCTCATGTCATATAAATGTTGCTTAGTCTATGATAAAATTTCCAGCATCCTTGTTAATGCAACACAGAAGCTGGATAGTTTTATAAAAAATGTAAAGTTTTTTCTTTCTTCAGTCATCTTTTGCCAATTTCATCCAGCCTACTGTATCACAAAGCAGTAGGCAATGTTGTACTACAGCATAACAAGAGAGTAGATATTTTGCCTATTTCTTTTACATGGTTCTTGTGAATTTTTACTCTCATATGTAATTATTTCCAAATAAATAATTTTGTTCTTCTCAGTAAAATCTTAGAAGAGCCTCATTATACAAGAATGCTATCGTATCTTCTCTTGTATAGACCACTTGTTGCGTGCTCCAGGACAATAGCAGGTGTATTTATGTTTTTTCTGTATTTACTTACAGGTATTTTGATGTAGATCCTTCTGCAGCATTGTTTCATATAGAACCACATCATAATACTTCAGGATATTGGTCCATATGGTTTACAAATAATTTTTACTTCAGCATTGAATTGAATGAAGTCTTCATAGCCAGAGAAACAAAGAACATAGTAAAGGTAAGCTTTATTTCTTCTTTGTACAATGTTTTCCTTTGATTTCAAGGTATGGAGCTTTGACATACAAACTAGGTTCTTTGAAGAATTGTGTTCTCAGAGCTCGTTGGAATCAGTTGAAAATAAAGGTATATGTACATTTGTAGCTATTGGGTTACTGTCTCAAGAGGCATTATTCACTGTCCAGCTTAGTTTTGTATTGTTTTATTAGCAATTGTTCTTCCATTTGAGTTACAGCTACAGATGCATCAAATTATAGACAATTGCTCTGTTCACAGAATTGTTGCATGTGTGTTTGTGCTCTCTAGGATTCAGGATTTCTTCATAGTGGAAGTCTTTAGTGCATAGATGAGCTCTGAAGCCAATAATTTACATAACTGCTTGCTTCAAATCAGGCAAATCTGGTTTATGAATAAGCACATGATGTAGACATCTAAATGGCTCTTTTATATTTTGATACTGAGATCTGCAGATGTGCACTGTATGGATCAGGCATGAGCACATATGACCACGTAGTAACAGCAAAAAATACGAAGGTTGAGACAGTTTGCATTATTCAAGGTATCACCTGCACCAGGAAATGCTGTAGCAATTTTAATTCAGCTGTTGTTTGATTCTTTTCAGATTCTGAACTTCGCTGAACCTCTAACTCTACCTCCAGGCTGCTGGAATGTATTTTCTTTGAAGCTCAGTGTGAAAGAGACTGTAACGAATGTGTTCTCTAGTATTTGTTTGTCCACAAATGTGGGACTGATGTTTGAAATACCTCTGCAGATATATTCGACTGTGTCCAAGGTATTGTGTTCAGTTCTGTGTGTTGAATTTTTGTTAGGCACTGCAAATCCAACTACAGCAGTCTCTCTCTCAGGCCAGAAATCTGTTCCTTAGTCCTGAAAGAAAAGCTCAGTACCAGACCACTCTGTTAAACCATTCTGTAGCTTGAGAAGTTAAGTCCCCAAGTTGAACAGCAATGGAATTATAGTTCTCTCGGCACTTAATTACATTAATTCTTAATCCTAGCTCTTAATTCTTTTATTTGACTTTATGAAATTATGCACTGAGAAACTGAAATTTGTTCTCTTGTTTTGTCATATTTTTGTTTTGTTTTTCCAGCAGGGAGATCTTAATTTTGAAGCAATTGCCCACTGTGATCTTCAGTGCTACTTGGGAAAGTCTGATTCAGGTAGGCTGGTCTTAGGCTTTCGTTGCCATCTGACAGTATTTTTATTGTAGAAAATTCATTTTGTATAGCAGGACTTGTAATGAGAATACTGAGATTGTTCATGCAAGTAGTTAGATTTATGTTTTTGAAAAAACATCCACTTTTTTGGGAGTATATAAATGACTGAGGATGCTGAGTACACAATGCAGTATTTCAGACATCTAATTCCATAGCACATACTAAGCTATTGTTCTGTCTTGAAACTTTTTTTTTTCTATTTTAGTATTTAAGACTCTCCTATAAGTTCTTGTATTGCCCTTTTCTTTCTTCATACACATTTTCTCAAGAGATGCTGAGGTAGAATGGTAAACTGTCCACTGACTCAAAGTTATTAGAAAATATGTATAACCTGGGCCCAGATCCTGGGAATTCTTTGATGAAAAACAAAAAAAAAAAGACGTTGACCAATATCGGCCTGTATCCAGAGGTAAATTTGAAGACTTTATCTGTTTCTCACAGCAATAGTTCCATAGATTTCTACAAAAGATGGTTTATCAGTCGTATAAAACAGCATCCTTCACACTGTATCATATGAAACAGAAAGGATCTCATTTTTTCTGGAACTGAAGAATCTATCTCCAGATACTGTAATGCTGGGAGCTGTTCTAAGTACTTGTCTGGCATTTACCAAAGTACAGCAATAGGTATTACATGGCACGATACTGCCTAAAGAATGTTGAATCTGTTGAAAGCTGATTCAGAATAGTGGTTTTTATTCTCTGTGCAGTAGGGAGTTTCAGAAGGCGGCTGATATCATAGGCTTTAAATGTTTGAGCACTCTCCTGGAAGTGTTTTCAAGATGATGTTTCCTAAATGTATTTTTGTGTGGGGATGTGAGGAAGACAGTAGTAGTCAGTCATATGTGAAAAGGAGAACTGAGGTGACATACAGAAACGTGTGACTTGAGCAATTACTGATACACATGCATGCTAAGGTGCATATCTTAGAAGTGTTTGCTTTCTTGTTTGTTTTTTAATCTCTGTAAAGGAATATGGCTGATACAATCAAATCCTTGTTGCTTACTTTATTTTCATTCTAATAATACACACATTCTAATAATGAGATCTGTACATACAGGTATTCTGCCTTCTGCTTTAGGATGCTAGTATTTGTTAATTTGCATGAGCCTGAAAATACAGACCTAAAGAAATTGTAGTTGGATTATTCCAATAATCACCGATCTCAATTCATTACTTTAAACATTAAGGCTTGTAAAATAAATTACACACACTTTCAAAATAAGTAATTTTTGTTTTCTTTCAAAAGAAGCTTGCTTTTCTAACTACTTTCTGCAATGTGAAAATGCTTGAACCAGTGAGCCCAACTTTCTAAAAGGCAGTAATTTTTAGACTGATGTAAAGCCTTGCAATTTATCTGAAGAAGAATTTGAGAAAATTGTCAGCATCTAGAAAAGAAGCTAAAATGAAAAGACTGTTTTTGCCACTGTGGGAATTGTTCTGCTCCCTGCTGTGCTGTACTACTGTATTTTTGTACCACTATATAGTATATTATCTTGATACTTGACCGCCATCAGTGGAGAGTACTGTGTAGACTACTGATAACATGGTTACTCTTCAATGGCATGTATTAGAAATAGCAGCAATAAAAACTGCTTACTAGAGCATGCAGAGCCTGTGCAATACCCATACTCTTGTTTGCATGTACAGTTCCTTTGGTTTTACAGATGTATTTCTTTAAGCAAATCTGAGATGGAAAATAATGTGTACACCCTCACATATTCTAATTCACATTAGAAGGGGAAAAGTGAGTAGCTTTTTTTGTTTTGGGTCTGGCCCCTTTGCAGATACTGATTATTCATGTTGAGAAGTAGATCAATGGAAGGAGCAAATATTATCTCTGTAAAATCTGAAATATCTATTATCCTTTTAGCAAATCTGCTTTGGCACAAGAGTCTCTCTCTGGACCATTCTTCCTGGGACGTGGATTCCGAGCTTGCAAGAGACCTTTATGAAAGATGGCAAAAAATAAGACGTGGGGAAGCATGCAGGTCTGTACAGAATCTGTTGAGGTCCTTAATTCAAGCCAATACAGTGTTGTAAGAAAGAATATTTCTGTTTTGAAGTATTCTTAATTAGAACAAAACATTTTGGACCATTTTCTACACTTAAGTTAGTTCTCTTGAAGCACGTGGAGTTTCAGAGCAGATACCTGCAGTGTTCATTTCACTGCCAGCCATAAGTAAGCTTTTCAGCCTAGAATGTAAATAATATTCTGACTATAGTTATCTCACCAGGGCTACCTGGCATGAAAGCAGTCAAAGCATGTTTTACCAGAGCATTTATGGAGTTGCATGAATCATTCATCAACAGGTTGCATAGCAGTCTTTTCAGGATTAGGGTCTTTGAATGGTTTCCAAGGTTTTTACTCCCTGGCCTACATACACAGAATTTATGCTGACTCTCTGCTACTAGGGTACAGTTTCGTGGGCTTCATTTTGTAGAAACCATTTTCAAGGACAGATTAGTTGATGCAATTACAGGTCCTGGCAAATCATGTTCTTGTTGATGTTGTTTGTTTGAAAGGAAAGAAAAGAAAGCTAACTAAGTTTTCTGCTTTTGCCAATAAAGCAGGAGAAGTATTTTGGGATCAGCTCGCTTTATTCAGCAGAAGAACTCTGAGGAGGAATCCTTTGCCTTTTTCTTGCCACGGTTGACTACAGAGCCTGGCCTTACACTTAACTTCAGTGCCACAGCTGTTAAAAGTAGTATGGTGAGGATGGTTGTTACTATACTGTTTCCAGAGTTGATGTGTGTTTAGCTTGTTTAAATGACAAAGTCTGTGGTTAATATTTGGTGCTGCTTTGCATTTTCATACTGCTTATGAATTAGTGTTTTGATCTAATTTAAGACGCTATATTTGTATCCCTTTGGCTCTTCTGTAAGTTTTCTAGCTTCCTAGTTGTAATATTTTATTACAAGGAGAGGAGTAAAGCAGTGTAGGTCTTAACCAACAATTTTTTGTAGTTGTTACAACTTTCCTTGCATTCATTGTATAAGTTACATGCTTGTGGTAAAATAATTGAACATGGGACTAGGGATGCGGTGTGTTGCCATTAGTGATGCATGTGGTTACAGAATGGCCTTCCTCATGCCACTGCCTTGTGTAACAGAAGTGTGTAAAACATTTACGAGAGATACACTTGCAGAGCAGTGTCTTTTCCAGCCACACTGACTGATTTCTTTCTTGTTTGTCAGATTTAGCTCTCTACTAACCTAGCCTAGGCCAGAACCAGTCATATGAAAATAGTTTTCATATGCACATACTGTGAATTACCTTAATATTCCATTTGTCCTATTTAATTGTTAGTCATTACAGTAATTTTGATAACCTGCTTGCATTCAGACTTCTCTAAGAAAGGGTAGCACCTCACTAACTTCACTTTCTTCTGTGCAAGAGCTTTGTTCATGTCTGCCTGCATAAATCAAAATCCAAATGAAGGGGTTGTTTGGGGAGCGGGGTGGTCTGTATTTGCATACACCTGGTTCGAAAAGCACTCTTAGCTGATTTTGCAGATTATGACATTGCGGTGACGTGACCTGCTGTTCCATGCAGTCTTGTGCATGTGTGATTATACTGCATTAAGACAGAAGCCAGATTGAAGTCCCTTGAAAATGCAGATCATATTACCAGTGCTGAATTATTTTACCAACCAGTTCTCAAATATGTAGTTTTTAACTCTTTCTTTTCCCCTCCAAACTATTTAGGTAAAATATTTCGTACTAAGAAACCCTTCATCCTTCCCAGTTACGTTGCAGCTTCTGCCTCTTTCTTACTACCCTGATCCCCAAGCTTCACTGAGTCTGCTGAACAAATGGTAATAACTATCTCAGGATACTGTTTTCCCTTTTAAAAGATCTTATTTGCTGTGCCTTATGATTGTTATTTATTGGGGTTTTTTTAGCTTTTCAAAGTGTAACTTAGGTGGGGATTATGTTCTGACCCATTTTGGAAGATACAGCCATGTTCAGAGCAGCTCCCTGTGAGGTGCATGTCTTTGTAATGTACCTCATCATTGATAAAACACAAATTGAACATGTTTTCAGCAAGTTTGTGTCTGCCAGATGTAACTCATAGTTGGTCATCTTCTAGGATGTAAGGCTTAGCACAAGCTGCTCAATTGAGGTGAACAACTTAGAGTTGCAGTTGTGGTCTCCTCACAGTGCTAGTTGGTGTCTGTAGAGTCTGTGGACAGATCAGTGAAAAGAAGGTATCTGAACTGTCCTACCAGGAAAGGTTTTCTTTTTAGCCTTTTCTTAGGTAATAACCCTGGTTCAAGAGGAAACAGGAACTAGAAAGAAAAATGCAGGTCCAGAGGGCAGAATCTCAACATAAGTGTTTAGGGTCAGCTGAGCAAATGTTTCTGCATTGTTTTGGACTTTCTGTTTTAGAATTGAGATGATCTAATGAGAAATCTAGAGAAAAGTCAGATGAACAATAAAGGGACCTGATGAGGTGAACTGGAGTTCACCAAAATAAGCCCTGCCTCTCACACTTATCTTTGAAAAAATGTTATAGTTGGTAGGACTATGTGGTTAGAGACAGTGGGATTACTCCTGGGCTTAGGTGTAACTTGCTTATTTGGGGTCCCAGTCCCTGTGTAATTGCTTCCTTAACCTCATTTCTTTACATAGGTACGTGCACGTGCATATATATGTCTGTGTATATATATGCACATTAATAACTGCATCTGTTTGCATACTAAATATGATTTCCACATAGACTCTTTCTAGTGGTTTGCAATTACATTTTCTCTGTATTTGCACACTTTCATTTCTGCAGATCTTCTAAGTTTACCAGAAATCACATCCATTAACTGGTTCTTTTTAAGCTAATATCATAGACAGTTGTGACAAGTGAGTTTTCAATTCAGTGGCTGGAGGTCCATTAGTACTCTAAAATCTACATTTTACCTATTGGTTTTATGTAAGTTTTTAATACCTTAGTGTCAAATGCTTGTAATTTGCACTTAAGCAAAAAAATAAATTGCTTTAAGTGATTTTGATTCACAAATTATGTGCTAGAAATTAGGAATTTGTTCCAAACAGATCATGAGGAGAAAGAGGGGTATTTGAATAAATTATATGAGATTTAATAATTATTATTTCTTAACAGTTATGAGAGCAGAAAAAACTTTGGGGAATTTGTGTTTATGTGGCTTAGAAATTATATTTCTTGGTTGTGATCTTTTGCAATATTCTACACTGACAGACCTAAAATACCCAGCCGTTTGTCTATGTTCCAAATGTGTGGAATCCGCATAAAACTGATTTGCAGTGTATTCTGTTGAAATGCAGACCCACCTTGCCAAAATGCAATTGTAAAAGTAGTCTTTATTGAAGAACAGATGCCAGCATGTAAAAATAAGTCAATGCAGTTCTAACAGGCTGGGTTTCAAGTGCTTAACTTTTTGTTTTGGTTTATTTAGGTTCGGCATAAATGTGCAAGCTATTAATTTCACAACCACCGAATTCAGGCTAATGGATGAATGTTGTCACAGGGTAAGATGGCTAATTTTGGTAGAAGATGTGGTCTGACACACTAAAGAAAGCTTTTTCTAGCTATCCTACTTCTAGGTTGTTCCCAAGTGTGATTTAAAGCAGTTTTCACAGTGTTTTCCTGATACTTTGTTAGGTTTGTATCTTTTCAGTTAATAATTTTCAGCATTTGACCAGTCTGTTGAATACAGCTGTAGGGAGGAAGTGCATGCCTGCCTGCAAGTGTGTGTGTATGTGTTGTTGGGACTTCACACTTAGCTCCAGGCTGACCATGAAGTGTCAGGCTGTTGTGTGGGTGATGTCAGGAGCTGGCTGATAATCTTTTCAGCAGAGGGAAATAGTATCGGGTACTTCAAGGGAGGAGGAGGCAGGATTTCTACATCTCAGCCTCATGCCATTGCAGCTCCTGGATTCAGCTGTGGAATGTCATGGCTCTAGAGCTCTGGTTCCCATTGCCTAATTTTTGCATGAGTGTGGTAACGCTTGACTGTGTCACACCAGTGCTGAGCTGTGCTTAAACCCTGAGGTGTTGTGTCATGGATGACAGAAACGGAGCAAATGCTATATCAGGGATGTTGACATTTTCTGGTGACCAGAGTACTATCCAGAATACCCGGAGAATTTCTTCTTAGACTTCTGGTTGTTGCAAAAACCCGGAATGAATGTATTTTCTTTGCTGTTTGGGCATGCAGCAGCTTCATCTTTAATGTTCTGTGTAGATACATGTTTCTGCACATATGCTTTAAGATCTTAATGAAATATTTGTACCTTGTAAAAAGAGAAGGATATGTTTGCTACGCTAATCAAAGCTGACCTTTCCTTTCTGGCAACAGTTGTAAGAGCTGTGGTAAAAGAGAGGAGACAGCAGTTCATAAATCCTAGCCTGTAGGCACACTCTGAAAACGGGAAGGTAGCACAGGGGTAGAAGAGAGTTTCCACTGTCCCCCACATCATGCTCTTGACCAAATGGAAAAATAGCTGTAGATCTTCAATCACTGTGTGCAATACATGTTTTTCATTAGATTTGAAGAGCTATGGGGAACATGCATGGCTAGATAGATTTTCAAAACATATGACACGGATCTTGCCTTTTTAACCAAATCAATGGTTGTTAATATTTGAATTTTTGCATTTGTCATCATTTCCCTAGTCAGTTCATGTGCTAGTGAATTGTTAGGCTCATGTTTGAGTGCATGCGTATTTTTGTAGGGAGTGACATGGTGAAATTTGCAAATGCCATATATGGCTTGCTTTTAATAAATACTGACTATTACATGCAGGTTCTGATGGTTTTTGTGTGTTATTTTTCATAAAACAGACTAAGAATAAAAACGTTTTGAACTGGAAAAGATCAGAAAAGCTCAGAAAAGCTGTTAGTACAACACCCATAAACTGAGAAACAACCAAGCAAGAGCCCGTTCTGGAATGTTTATGTTTTTTTTAACTGCTATAGGTATCTGATCACCCCTTTCTAAGAGGGGACCCCTGGTTCTGGAAGAAAAGTTACAGGGCTATTTTCATTTTTAAAGGCAGAAAGAATAAACAGTATATAAAAAAATCCAAGCAAAAATTTACATTATTTCCAGACTAAGTGAACTTCTGGTAGTTCTGTTTTTCAATTAATATAGTAGAGAATTCACTTTGGCTTCTTTCCAGTGACTCGAGTGATCAGCATATTTGCCAAGAGTCCCTTTCTCACTTCAATCAAGTTGTAAGTCATGTGCTGAGGGTATAATGGTTGCCACATTTCCCTGTGCAGTCAGTACACTCTCAGTTCTTGTGTTGTGAATGTTTCAGGATTCCTTGAATATGAAAGACACTGTATAATTTCTTCTCCATCTGAGCAAATAAAAGCTGTTTTAAATAATGAAGTAATACATTCCTCATTGTAAGTGCAGTAATATGAACTTTTGCTCAAATAAGCAATCTTATCTGATGTTTTATGTTGTCAAAAGGAAAGACTTTTGTATAACAAGTTAGTTAGCAGTTTCTGCACCTTGCCAAAAATATCCTGTGTGGTGCTAAGTAGTGATACAGTGCTTTCTTTATTAACATCTTTAAACACACATATCTTCTGTGAGTGAGAAGTACATTTTTTGTTTAACAGAATGCACATCAAGAGGACCTCATCAGCAAGAAATGTAGTTCTGAGATGCTTTGGTTAAATTTACAGCCACTGGAAACCAGAAAAGTTGGTGTAATTTTTACACCTCTTGACTACAAAAGAGTAGCTTCCCTTATTTTAATCAGGTAAGCCAAGCTTTAGCTGTAAGTGAGAATCAAGCAACTCAATGTAAACATGAATTTGCAAAGTCATGACACATAGACAAATGGTCAAAATTTGAAAGTCAGCATACCTCTGGTTTAATAAAAATTGCTCAAAGTGTATTTGTGCCTTATGTCTCAGTCATTAATTTTCTTGATATGTGGTCAGAGAATTAAAAAATACATGTGACTGTACTGAGGCAGTTTTGAGCTGAGAGAAACACATTGCATGGCTTTGCTGTTTTCAGCTTGACTCCGTAATCATAGGAGTTATTTATCCAGTAAGACTTAATGCAGCCAAACACTGGTTATCTTTGTAGGAAAAGAGAATTTATGGAAGAAGCAACCATTTTTACTAGATGGTACAGTTGTTATCCATTGGCAGTGGTCGCTAAACTTGCTCCTTCACTATGTGAAATTCACTAGTGGCTGGTTCTGGAGTGATCCTGTCTCTGTTTAGGGGAAACCTGTGCAGGTTTGGCCACTGATTCTGTTACTGAACCACTGTTGTCTTCGTTTGACATCTAGAGAGCAAAGCTGTGATTTTGCAAACTTAATTTGTGCTTTAGTGGCTGATTGCTTGATTTTTATTTTATGGCAGAAACAACTTAACTGTTCTGGATGTGGTCAGCGTAGAAGGCTTTGGAGCCAAAGAATTGCTTAAAGTAGGGGGAAGACTCCCTGGTGCAGGAGGATCCCTTCGATTCAAGGTGCCAGAAGCTACACTAATGGACTGCAGACGACGTAAGTAAGGAGACCCAGGTCTCTGGGTGTGCAGCTGGCTGCTTTGCTCTGCGCTGGTACCGATACGGAACATTTATGTTATGTAAACAGAATGGTAAAAGCTGAAGAGCCTGGCCATGAGAGGTGTAGATTCTGTTTTTTCAGAATGCTGACTGAAAACAGTTAAAAGTTTTAGAAATATACTACTGCAAAACAGTCTGTATTAAATCTTGGTCACTTTTGCATTTTTTTTATTCGATTGGAAGTAAAAATAGTGATTTGTTTATGAGTGTAAGAAAATAATTTTTATTCATTGTAAAATAATTGCTTTCTTTTTTTCCTTTAGAACTGAAAGACAGCAAGCAAATTCTATCCATTACAAAGAACTTCAAAGTAGAGAATATTGGACCTCTTCCTATAACAATTTCATCAATGAAAATCAATGGTTACAGTTGCCAAGGATATGGATTTGAAGTGTTAGACTGTCAGGAATTTTTCCTGGCTCAGAACTCATCACGAGAGATCAGCATTGTGTAAGCACTGACAAATTTGCTGATAAAATAATTGAAGTGGAACTTTGAAATAATTAATTTCAGGAACAGGCACTCCAATAGCATACCACACACAACATTTTGAATGGAAATTTAGTAAGCATTTCCCTCAGGATAACACTAACAAATGGATAATATAATACTGGTTCTTTATATGACTCATTATTTTTAAAAAGCAGCATACATGCTTTTATCAGTGCATTATGAAGTAATAAATTAAAGCAAAACCACAATTTTTTATTTGCTTGTTATTCTCTAACTTGTTCCAAGTAGCCTGACCACAATCTAGTCATGTTTTCCCAACATTGCACATAGTCTAAAACTGATTTAAACTATTCTTAGTGAAATATACTGTGACTTAAGCAAAAGTAAAGTTAATGTTACTGTATTAAAGTAACTGTGGTTTCCTATACAACAAATTTCACTTCTACTGATTGGAAAGGCAAGTCATACCTTCTAGCAATCAAGTAGAATAATGAATGGGTCAGGGAGGTGGAAGAAGAGACAAATCTGGTGTCTCCTTCTTCTTCTTTCCCTGCCTTTCCAGCTTTGTACCCTGGTACCTGGCCCTTTCTGAAATAATGCTGGCTGTATGCTGGACAGTTGTGCTGTTGTTGACTAACCTGAGTTGATCATGTGCATTTTTTGAGAAAAGGAAAATGAGTCACAGTTATGAGAGTATTGTGAAGAGTCACAATAAACCAACATAATTGGCTGATTTAAGATGGCCTGAAAGGATTAACCTCTGTTAGGTGCTAATGCCACCTGCATAGTTTAAGTAGATAGTGGACACTTTATTTAACTGTGCTTTAAAAAATGTTATTAAATCATATTATTTCATTTTATTAAACTGTTATTATTAGATGAAAAAATCAATCATTCATATTAATAATCCAACAATATTTTAGTAGTTTTAAGAATACTATTAATTTATTAAATATTATTAATTTCATTTTCATACTAATACTAATGATGCTACTAATTGTTATTATTGTCATGTGACTTCAGAAAATGACATTCAGCCCAACAATGAAAAAGTAACACCATCTCTGTTTTTCCTGACAGATTCACTCCTGACTTTACATCTTCATGGGTGATTCGTGAGCTCACACTGGTGACTGCTGCTGATCTGGAGTTCCACTTCACACTCAACGTGACTCTCCCTCACCACCTGTTACCTCTGTGTGCGGATGTGGTGCCAGGACCCAGCTGGGAAGAGTCTTTCTGGAGGCTCACTGTGCTCTTCGTCAGGTAAGGCTTTCCTCACGGCACCCCTGAGTTCCTACAAGGTGCAGTGCATGTGAATGCCATGGTGATAACACACCTGTGCTGATGCCTCAGTGACTGAGATCCTGATGTACACTGTTGTGGTGCTGCTTGCATTGTTTGCACACTGGAAACAGTCAGAGCACAAATGAAGCAGCAGCAGTGACCACGTTGCCTGGTTGTACATGCAACAGAAAGAGACTATAGGGATCTGAAAAAATAGGAATTTTTCATTCTCTTTTCCTGATAACAAAATTGACACTTCATGATTGAGAAGGTGGTTTGATGAATTAGAAATACTTTTGTTCTGATCCATATATGTTTGCTGCAATTGATACACCATGGAGAGAGAGAATATTTTGCATCTACCGTTTTAGTTCAGAAGTATGGTGTCATTTGTAGCTCATTTTATGCCAGCATTTTCTCTAGGAAAAGAAAGAGACAGTATTAAATAAATACCAAAATAATGAAAATGACTACCATGAATGAATAGGAGGCTGATAGGTATCATATTATGATATGCTGTAATTATGTTGTAGTGAGACTTCTAAATTGCCTTCAAATCAAGGATTATCTTTTTTAGAATGAACTTTTTCTTTGCTCTATTTTTTTTCCTTTGTAAAGTTCATGATTGAGTTATCTTATAGAACTAATAACTAGTAAGGGCTCTAAGGAAAAAAGCAAAATAAAAGACTATTACAACTATAATTTCTAAAGCTATATTTTGAGTTTTCTTGTCCGTCTTTTTACTTAGAATTTGCTAACAAAATATTTGAAAAGTGTATCTTGTTAGAAGCTTTTTAGTTCTTTCTCTGTATATACCTGAAAGTTGTAGACACCAGTATCTATTGTTTTCTTTGACAGCTTGTCTCTGCTTGGAGTGATTCTGATAGCCTTCCAGCAAGCCCAGTATATTCTAGCAGAGTTCATGAAATCAAGACAGAGGCCAAATCCTAGTGCTTCACCGCAGCAGAACAGCAACTCTGTTGACGTAATCAGCTCTGATTCCTACAAGTAAAAATACTTCTTTTCTTCTTTTCTACCCTGTTTATTGTGCAGCGGTGCTTTCTGTCTGTATTCTGATATTGCTGTGGGCTGGTTTAAAGGAGACAGTGTTCCAAGCAGCCTCTTTTGGAGAACTTCCATCTCAACCCAGGAGGAATGGAGGAACTCAGGGGTTTATTAATCTTGTATATGGCCAGTAGTACATAAGGTAAAAATTGTGTGATAAAAGTAAAAGATACACCACATGGTGTGGCAGCCATGGAAAGAATGGAAAATACATTGATGGTTCTCATATCTGACCCTCTTGAGTGGTCAGTTAGGCACTCACTGAAGCATGGAAGTGTGTTGGAAGTCCAAGCAAATACTTAGAGTTCTGCTCAACTCCCACTGCAATCAGAATGTACTTAGCTGGTATGGTAGATTGAAGATCTAAAGCAATTTCATGGTTTGTGATTAGGCCCCCTTTCTTTTCTTACAGCAATATCTCATACAGCAATTCATGATGGCTTTGTAAAGAAAAACAAATCCCAAATTACCTTTCTTTTTTTTCTCCAGGGGAAGCTGCAAGACATTTATGGATTCCTATAGTTCCTCAGATAAAGGTAAAGGGAAGGGCTTCCTGTCTGTAGGCAGTTCTTCCAGCCGAAGTCAGAGTGCAGCAAAGAGAAGTCCTGCGACCTACAGCCACTCTCAGAAGAAACACAAATGTTCAGTTTACTACAGTAAGCAGAAACCAAACACAACAGCTGGCAGTGCCATTGCAACTGCTGATGAGAAACAGAATCAGATTGCAGAGAACCAAATCTCAGCACCAAAAGAGGATATTTGCACTGATGTTGTCAGTGAGAACTGGATAACTCTGAAATATGCAAATGGCATAAACGTTAACAAGAATTTAACTCTTCCAGAAGACTTTCTGGGTAAAGAAGAAAGTACACTGAAAAATACAGTTCTCATTAAAAATACTTCTTCAGAGTGTGATCTGAAGGAGGATCTTCAAACATGTATGTTTCCTAAGGAAACTAACCTTAAAACTTCAGAAAATCTAGCTGAGCTCAAAGAACAGGAGTTCTGTTCTGTGAAGATGTCCAAGAAACTACCTGAAAGTCACTTGTCCAGAAATTCACCTCAGCAACAACCGGAACTGCAAGAAATTTCTAGGAAAATTAGTGGTAATTTTTTCTCAAATTTTCTCAGCCTAAATTACTAAGTGAAATCTTCTGATGAGTTCATTGTGATCAGGATTTTGTCTTTTGCGTGGGACAAGGGGATGTGGTATTTTTTACTGTGATTTGTCTGTTTACATTCCTGAGGAAGCAGCTTGCTTTTAAAGTTGTTTTATAAATCATAAATTTGATTGGTTTACAGATTTCAACCTTGTGCCATAGCATTTTAACTGTTAAAATAATTGATGTCATAGATCTGCTTATAAGAGACAAATTGCCCTTGTCAGATATTCAGAAGGATCCCAGTTTGCTGTTTTCAGGTCCACTGAAAATATGGTGCTTGAGTCACCAAGCAAGCACATTCAGAAGCAGATATTCCAACTCCTTTGATAAAACCACCCAAAATAACAAAAACCTGACATCAGGATAATGTGAACTTAGATTTTGTAGGAATCAGCAGATCAGCATTTCTCTTAGTAATTGCATAGCTATATTTTTTATCTTGTTTTTTTTTTTTTTTTTGGAAATTGTGGGACTAAGCTGCCTGGGTAGTCTTACGTCTTAGCTTCACAATTAAAAATTTTAAGAACAGCAAAAGAATGCCTGGGAGGAATCAAGACCAGGATAGGAGAATGTATCCTCTGGTAGCTTGGCTTTGCTGAGGCACTTTGCAAAGTAGTTGAATGGTGAAAACTGTCATTTGCTGTAGCTGTGGCAGAGTTTATTTAGTGAGTGAGCCATCACAGAGGAATTTCAGGCCCTGCTGTCTTGTATAGTTGTTACCATGGGCTCATTGCTTCCCATTGTGTTGGTGTCTGTAGGTATATCTGTTATAGCAGGTACAAGGGTGCACTCACAGGTGAAGGCAGGACAGTTTCACTTATACTTACAAGGTACTTGGAGATTCTTCGTGTGCTCCTAAAATGCAGGGTTGCTTATTCCTTGCTTTGAATTAGGAGATCATTCAGTGTATTGAGTAGTAAAGCACTAAAGGTAATCTCCCTTGTTGTCTACTAGCAGTTGTAGCTTTCTGCACTATCAGGTATGCAAGTATTTCTGTGTTTCAAGACATTTAGTAGGATATGTTAAGTCTAAAAAGTACCATGTTGCAGTGCTTGTATCTTCATTATAGTTACAAACCTGCTTTTGTGCAAACAGGAAGTTCAAGACCTTAGGTACTCCCATGTTTGTACGCTGGAGAGCAACAGAGCGTTCTTTAGAGCTCTGGCAGTCTCCCTTGCCTGGTGTTTCATTCACATGTGCAGTTCTTGCAGTGCACATGGCTGCCTGCTCCGCAGGGGAGACGGTGTCTGACTCAGAGCTGGGATGTTGCAGTTGGTTGGTGGGAAACTCTAAAAATGTTTGGGTGTGCTTTTCGCAGTTGAGAGGGCCAGTTCAGTTCAGTAAGTGATGACATTTCTCATGCAGAGCAACTGAGAGGCTCAGTAGCAGATCACTGGATGTATTGCAGATCTCTGCGATACCTGGAACTGATCAGACGTGAAGTTAATTCTGTCCTGTCCTGGCAGGGCCCAGGAAGAGGAATGTGACTCAACTGAGCAATTCAGCTAGTTGCTGAGGTGGGCTTCCTCTCGAAGCCTTTGTCTTTTGGACTCTTAGATCAAAATAACTCTTCTTCCTCACAAGCCTTTCTAGTAAAAGAACTTGTAATGTGGGACCTATCCTAAAGAAAGGATGACTTCCCTTTGTCTTCATAGTGAATGCAGAGGGCACTTCAGAGGTGTAAAGAACCAAGTCAAGGCTGTCATTTCTCCCCACTCAGCTTGCAGGGGTTTTTTTCTGTTTGTTTTTTAGCCCAGTGTTCTGTAGCTTCAGACTCTCCCTTACAGACTCATGGCTGAGACCCAAATAGCTCAAATTCAGATCAGATGAGCAGGACTTGGGTAATCTATGCATGCACTGGGAGTGGTGTGCTCATGAGCATGAACCAACACAAAGCTGCTTTTTGCAACTGCTGTAAGAATTTTTACACAGCATTAGCTTTTGATTCTGAGATTTTCAGTATTATCAGCCTGGAGGTTAGCCTCCTAGTGTTTTGGAAAGCAACACAAGTCTGTGTTTAAAGAAGGGTAGAAGATACTGTGGTTATGATTGGGAGCCCCTTCTCTTCCCAAGCAAACTATTGTTACTATTTAATTGTAGGGAATAGCCAGCAAGTGCCTCTCAGGAATGAAACAGAAAACTGCGAGACTTTAAAAAAGCAGATCAACCTTAAGCCTTCCACAGAGAAAAAGGTTAATAAGGGACCTAAGGAAGAGACTCCATGCTGTACAAAAGAGGAGATTGCTTCTTCTGAGGTTTGTGTTTTGACCTTTCTACTTTTCAAATTTAAAATTATCTTTTTATAGTTTATAGCCACACACATACAAATATATATATATATCACTATGTATGTGTATGTAGGGACTATTACGCACAGTCACAGATCTGAAATGTTGTAAATCACATGAAAGAGGAAGTATGCAGATATGCTGTCCCACATCCGTTGTGTATTAATTCTGCTTTATGGAATGATGGACAGTTCGGGTAAAAATCAAAACAGCCATCTCACAGCCAGAGATTGTTACTGTCAGAGCAGGCACAGGCATACTGGAATCTAATGCCAGCTGTCAGGCACACTAATGATGTGGAAACATTCTCTGGAGGGGAGGTGGACATATTGGCCTTCATTTGCAGACCTGATCTCCAAATCCAGGACTCTGCATCAGAAACTTGCATTTGAGAGTACAGCAGGCAGAAGCCCTTTAACAGATTGTGAAGTTGCTGAGAAAGATCATGCTTCACCCGTGATTTCTGAGTGTGATAAACACGTCAGCCTGTGCCTTTGTTGCAGGCAGTATAAAACACTAAAAGAACTTCATCAAGCGATTAGTAAACACGAGAATTTGAATTACATTTGTATTCTGGCTACTGGATAGAAATCCCATGGCAAAAAGTATAAGGAAGACTTGCTTACGTTGCTTGGGGAATATGTCAGAAAAGACAAGGTCTCGTCTTGCTTTGGGAACTGTTGTTACAAACTTCTTTCCATGTGTGGCTGATGGTGCTCAGTTTGTTTCTTGCATTTTTTGAAATGACTAGTATTTGTTGGTGACTTACTCCATAATTTCCTCAGTTGTAATTCAAATAAATGCCTTCCCCCACCCCCCCAGCTGCTGAGGAAAGGGAGGATTTATTGCTGCTGAACTTGCACACAAGCTGATCATAAATCTGGCAGATGTTTTTTGTTTTTAGCACATTGGGAATTTTATTGACTGCTTTACTTTTTCTCCCTCCGTTTTTTTATTTCCCTGAAAGTCAGAGCTAGATGCTGTGAAGGGGAAAATGCTAAGTTTGGGAATTTAAAAATTTCTCTCTCATCATCTCTTGCTGTCTTGATGGACAGAGTCTTGCAAAGGCTGGTTAAATTGATGGTGCTGGAAAGAGGATGTGCTGTGGAAAGGCACTAAATCATGAAGTAACTGTGCATTTGGGTCGAGTCATTTTGTCCAGAGAAATTTAGCTAGAAAAATCCAATGGAGTTCATTGACTAAGTTAAGTTCATTTTATAATGAATGTATTGTCTCAGCTTGTATTTTTGCCTTTAGCAAGAAGATGCATATAGGAAGAAGAAACCTCAGGAGAAAAAGGAAGGAAATGTACCAAATATGAATTGGAATAGAAATAGAACATCTAGAAAAAATAAGAAGAAGAATGTAAATATATCTACAAGGTATGTATTGCCTCACCAAATTACAAAGAAACCCAGAGTTGCTGTAATATTTCTGCAGGTTTTGCATAGTGCATTAGGCAAGATTGCTTTTCCTATTTAAATAAACATATTTCAATCCTGGCTTGAGCATTTATTTTTAGGAATGTACAGTATTAAGTATCACCAGCAAAAAAAGAAAAATTCCATTTGTAAATCTGCATGTATATGGATGTACCCCATTCTGCATAGGAGTGGTAGCTCTCTGTTAAGAGTCTGGAATGTGCTGTCTCTGAAGTTTAGATGGTTAGCTTCCCATTGTGTATGGTGTGGCAAAGTTCCAGGCGGGTATTCTCTTCAGTGAAAAAAGAAAAATAAAATTGTTGGAATGATTCCAGCTTCAGGAGAGTCATCTGCTGTATTGAGTAACTAGGAGAGTGTTGTCCTCTACCAATTTCGGAAGAGAAATGTGTAGAAAGGAGACAGGCTTGAATTTTTGCTGTAATAATTAAAAAGACTCGAGCAGCACTAGGTTCTAAAGAATATTGAGTGAGCACTGTGGAAAGTTACTTTTTTTTCCCCCCAAAGGATTGTTTTAATGCAGTTTAAAGTCAGTTGTAAATTACTTTAAAATACTTTTTAATACATTTTAAATTTAAATTGTTTGGATTGCTAAAAAGTACTAGTTACAAACTGCTGCTAGAATAGAAACACTTCTGAGGAGAAAATCCTACTCCTTCCCCTCCCCCAGCCCTTTGAATTAAGGTTACAATCCTATAAAGCCTTCACTGAATTAATTTTTATTGCGAGTGCTTCTATTGAGGTCAGTGAACTTTAAAAGGAGATTGTAAATCTGATAGGGCTGTTATAATTCATCGTACACAAATTTCTTTTCATTTTGTGGGAAGTCAGTATATGTGTAAATCTTTGCTGGATGCACACCTTTGTAGGTAGGAAGGATAAAAAACCAGCAGTGAAATAGTGAAGTTCAGTGTCTGTTCCTTGACCAATTCAGCAGTTGCTACTTTCTGAGTTCAGATGGAATCGATCCCTTTCTGCAGAAATTTGACAGCTGACTTTTAATCATTTTTCCTTAATACTCTCTGATTACAACATTGGATGCAGATACTCCATTTCCATTTTACTAGCAAAAATTTAAGATTGCTTCAGATTGTGATTTTATTCTAGTTATAATTATGCCAGTGAGATGAACACAGGGCACATTTTTCTTTCTGTCTAGATCTTTGTAGCTAGACTCTGCTTATCACTGCAACATCTGATTGCCTGCTGCAAGTGCACTAGAGAATGGAGTTAAATGTACACATCTTTTTGCCTCTCCCCCTGAGACATAGTAGTCTGTGTGGTAGGATATTGCGTTTTGGGAAGGGTTTTTTAGGATTCTGTAAAGTTGGGGAATAATACTCCCAAACCTGTTGCTTCCCCTGCACTTTGCCTTGATAGCTGTGTGAGTTGAAGTGTTTAATGCCTGAAAAGGAAAAATGCAGATGAAATATAAAATGAAAACATGTTTTTCTGGGTGTGGTTCTGTCAGGGTCCCTGAGCAGAGTGAGTTGAAGCATATGTGCAGTGAATTTGAAAGGCCGGATCTGAGAGCCAATATCGGAATAAGAGCCTGGTGTCCTCAGAGTAACGGGGAAAATTGTAAAGCAGACCAAAAAGCTGGGAGCTTGTCCATACAGGGAGAAACAGGTATGCAATCTTAAATGTCTTAAATGGGGAAAGAAACACAGTGTGGATTTTGTGGCAGTAGAGCTGTATTCCTTACTTGAGAGACCTGTATTTTCTCACTTTTGAACCCTGACATGCAGATGACAGGACTGGCATGATGCAGTGCCTGAAATAATACCTGCTCACTTCTGAAGGACCCTGCATGCTTCTCCATGGGGTTGTTTGGTGGTGCAAATCAGAAAATGAATCAGTGTGAAGCAATGATCCATCAGTTCTTGGTGAAGGAAAGACAGACTGACAGTCTGCTTTTGTGTTCAAAAGAAAGCTGGTATTAACTGAAACAACTGTATTGCAAAGGTCAATTTTAGAATAGGCAGGTCATTTTTTAAAACCACCACTAGCTTGGGTACCTGCTTCCTGCCTTTCCATCAGGATTTTAATCATCTGTTTTCCCTGACTTTAGGGAAGAGGAGACCTGAAGAAAGGTATCAGTTTCTATAGAATTGTCCTTTGCATCTCTGATGAGATGATAAGAAAAGAGAATCTATCACTTATGAATTCATTACTTGCAACATTTTGTCATTGCTCTTAGTGTGCATGTTCATAGAGCCAGCATATGTTTCATGTTTAACATGTTAACTATATATTTCAAAGGAAATGCACTTCCTCTTTCAGCCTATTGCCTGTAGCTGCACTGTATAGTTGCATTCACTTTCCAGGGATATCATGCAGGTTGGGAGCTCCTTGTGTTAGGCGCTGCTATAGTTACCGAAGCTATCAATAAATACTATTTTCTAACTCATCAGTAAATTCAGACAATCCATATAAATTCATGTTTCAGATGACTTTTCTCTGACAAGACTTCCTTAAATGTTGTGTTGGTTTTTTGATTGGCTTTTTTTCCCCCAACTTCTTTAGAAAACTTTTATCAGCGGTCCAAAAAGAAGTGTTTGGAGAAGTTCTGTTCTGATTCAAGCTCAGATTGTGGAAGTTCATCAGGAAGTGTTCGTGCAAGTCGTGGGAGCTGGGGTAGCTGGAGCAGTACCAGCAGTTCAGATGGAGATAAAAAGCCAATGATTACTACCAGGCATTTTCTTCCATCCAGTAAGTTTTGCAAACAGCACCTCTTCACAGTAGTGGGCAAAGTTTTAGCCTTCCAGCTGAGTGGAAAGGGCTACCACGGCATGGAGCACATAACTTATCTTTTGTAGAGCACCTCTTAGACACACAAAGAGAGATTAACTTTGTACTTGACAACAAGTGCCCCAAGTCTCATGGAGATGAAGATGACTGTCAGGCTCCTCACCGAGAAATATGCACAATTAATTGTCATGGAGAGATGGGAGAACTGAGAGTCACTTGTGAAAGCAGTTTCTGCCTTTGAATTTGTTTCATCACTTTATTCTTTCTTAAATATTATAACTATTTAAGTAATGCACAAATGAGGAACATGTGAAAGCAGTTCAGATCTGAGGATGCTGGGTTTGGATAGGTGCATTTGAGGCATAAGTAGCCAGGAGACCTGAACCACTTGACTAGTATGAGAAATGAGAGCTGTGGTTCATTACTGCAATTTTTGAATGCCTGAATATCATTAAAGTAGTTGAAAGTCACTGCCATAATTATCCAGAGTGATGTGGCACTAGAAGTGCTGAAGTGACACTGGCAAACCCAGCTTTGGGTACCTGCAAAAAGATGGTTTGAGTTACTTAAAAATATGCAGAAAATTTCATGTGTATTTGTGTATGTATAAAACTGTACATTACTAAATGATTGTGTGTGATATATCTAAACCTGTGATCTGATAGATAACAAATCGTGCATATGTGACTTTTCTGTTTGTTCAAATTATAATGCCTCTTAAAAAAAGAAAAAAGTAATTCTAAATTCAGACTTAATTTGATAGTAACAAGGAACCTCTCCATTACGACTGTGGTAATCACTTCTAGATCATAAAATACATTTTAAGACAGTAGACATAGGTAGCATGCTTTGAAATTGATGCAGCTGGTGATAATCCAGTGTGAGAGAAAATTTGATTAACACCATTGATGATTCTATTTTAGTATATGTATATTCTGCACGTACGTCTGTTTTTTTAGAATCTTTGATTTTCACAGTCATTCTTTTCTTTAGGAGAGAATATTTCACAAAATGATTTTCCATCTGAAACTCCTATCACTCTAAATCTGTCTCATAACATCTGCAATACCAGGTAAAAAAATTGAGTCTACACCTGTGAGGCATTAAAGAAACAACACCAACTTGAAGTCTTGTCTCAGTTTGATAAATAATACCTACCTGTTATCTTGTAATTTTTTCTGATCATCTGATTGTACTTACTAGTTGGAAGAAGAATCTTCTTCAGTACATGAAAAGATACAAGCAAAATTGATTATGCTACATAAGTACAATAAAAGCTTCCAAATGGAAAATAGATGGGAAATTGGTTTTCTGCTCTCTCTTTTTCCAGATCCTAGGAAATAACTCCATTTCCAGTATTGCTTAGTTATATTAAACTAGTAACGGTTTGTTAAAAAAAGTGGGAGTAAGACTTTCAAGTTGGTGCTATTCTTTTAATGGGAATAATGTTCTCCTAGGATATACAGCATGAAAATTGATTCCTCCCTCCCCCACATTCTTTTCTTCCTCTTTACTGTAGTAGAAATAGCATCTACAATTTTTATTACCATGAGTCCTCATTTTACTTCTCATTCATCACTCTGTTTTCACTAGGAGAAATAATCCAATCCTTTTCCTTTGGGATTCTGGTGCTTGAAAATGTTTCCTTTTATTCATTTTGATTAGTTTCTTTGATGGGTTTTGATGAATCGATTTGATGATCGATGCTCATGTCTCTATGTGTCTTCATGGACACAAAAGTAAGCTTACCTGAAAGTTGTTTAAACATTATGAGAGGTCCTACTGATCTTCATGAACTATAGTTTATTTTTCAGTTTTAGAGAAGAGCTGTTGAATTAATTTGCAATAGGTTGATACTTGAATAATAAAAATGGGGTAATTAAGGTGTATTAATCTTATTCATTTTGCACGTGTGATAAGTAGTTGGCTTTTAATTGGAAGAAAAACTTTAAAAATTGCACAGTGGTAATTAAGAAATAAGAAAAGTCAGGACAGTGGGAAAGCAATAGCAATCATGATGGTCATTAGAATATTTTTTACATCTCTGTGTATCTCCTTTGAAATAGTTTGGATTATGAGACTTAAGAAATTAAATTTTCTTTTCATTCAGCAGAGACATGAACAGCATCCCCCAATATCCTGAAACCTTATGTCCCAATTTCACTGACATAGCTGCAGATCCTGACAAAAATAAAGGTCAGTATTAACAGCTGAGGCTGTTTTTTTTTCACACTTTGTCAGGCACTTTTAGTGATGTTGCTAATAACACTTGCATGCACCAACTTGATAGACACATTGTTACTACAACTTGCTCCTAAGCAAGTTAAGTGCAAAGTTAGCAAATGAAGGCTTAAAACCTTGACGGTTTTTGCTTATAACCTTGATTTTTGCTGCATCCTCTCTGTGTGAGGACAGCATTTAGCATTCAACTCATGTTCTAGGTATTCTTTCTTTCATCTTCTTGCATTGCACAGACTAATGTCCAGAAACAATGCAGTTGGGAGATCAAGAGCACTGGTTGCTGTGTTAAAGTGAAGCTTGGCATCAGATCAAACATGACCATTTTTCTCTCTAAATTTCCAGAGCTGAGACTTGCTCTCTTTGAAAGCAATGAGTGAGATTGTGTAGCGCTGTTAAAATTCTTGAGTTTTCATTGTTTGTATCTCAGAGGGAAGTAATATTAGCTTTTTGAGTATGATTCATGAAGGCATCATGCTGCATGGTAAGGTGGAGTTTGAAAGTTGGTTAGGACATGTGGTTCTTTGGCCAACAGCACTCCCTGCCCTTCTGCTGTAGGGTTAACCTGTGTCTGATAGGATACAAATGCTGATTAACCTTTTTCCATGGTAACAATATTAACATTATCATGTGAAATAATGAAATAGAGCCAGCTTTGCAACCATTGTCTCGTGGAAATTGCTAATTTGGATTTTTTTCCTTTCTCCATCTGCCTGTTCTCATAGAGTTGATAGGAACCAAGTATGTGTGGGTAGTTAGGGCACTCAGTCCATGAAGAGCAGCACAATGAATATCTGCCCTAGGGGCTAAATACAGCATTTAATGAGTTCACAAATTGTCTGGTCGGGAATGGCTCCAGTCTGTTAGAAACCTGACTCTGTTTCTGCTGTATTTGTGTAGTTGGACTTCAGAGGTGGTTACTGACTGAGGGATGGGGACAAGGAGGCCGGTGGGGATTCCATCCCTGCTGTGTGGAAGTGTGCCACCTTGCACTGGTAGCTCAACACTTAAGGACCCTCAGTAGGAATTTCTTGCCCTATTCTGTTAAATTTGTTTCTCAGTTCAAGTCTTATCTTTTTTAAAAAATAGAAATGTTGAGATGTGTTTAAAGACGGACCTTCATCACAAAAAAATTGCTTAGTAACTCTGGATTTTTTTCTCTAGCAGACAGTCCTTATTGGGGATCTGAGAATAAAGTGTCAGTTGGACAGAATCTGTGGAGTCTCCTTCCTCTTGCTCTACATTTCATTCCCCTTTCCTTTTTTAGGTCTTTACCCAACAGGAGACTTGTGGCCTGCCCAGCCAGTCTGCGTGACAAACAGTTTAAACTACAACCTTGAGAATAATATACCATGCATGATCCAAGAAACCCCCTCTGTCCACAACAGGCAAGTTATGTTTTATGTAAAAAGTACAGATAATGCTTTGTTCAGGCTTCTATAATGCAGAGGACTGTACTTAACTCATAACACATGTAAGGCAGATGATAGTTAAAATAAAAGTCTTTCTTCCACTTCAGTCTTAGTTCTAGTTGTTAATGCTCTTCCATGAGTACATCATGTTTAATTTTACTAAGACAAATTCACTGATGTTCCTGTTCATGTATAGATATTCTAGAACTTCTTTCAACTTTAATTAAATACTTTTTGGAAAGCTGTTAATTCCTTTCACTTCTTTTGCAGTTTTGAAATTTGTTGCCCTCTTGCTAAATGCATAACTTGTGTATACCACATGGTGTTATGCAGTGTGTACTTGTGATAAGTGGCATGAACAGACAATGTTATAAAAAGACAAATATTTCAATATAAAGGTGGTTTAGAGATACAAGTTGGTATGTTTCAGGCTCTGTGTATATTTGGGTTGATCTTCCTGTAGTAATGAACTTGATTAATTCTTGTATTTTATGCTGCTCAAACAGCAAATTTTACTAATGAAAGATGTGCCACAAACTAGTAAGCCATCAAACTACTCTGCCACCACATAACAGTGAAATATGGCCAGTTCTTCAAGTTGTATCCTGTCATCCAAAATTACAGGAGAAGGACCTGGGGATCCTGGTGCACAATAAGCTGTCCCTGAGCCTGCAGTGTCCTTGTGGCCAGAAAGGTCAATGGTATGTTAGGGTGCATTAGGAAGAGCACTTTCAGCCTTGCAAGGGAGGTGATCCTGCCCCTCTGTTCAGCCCTGGTGAGGCACATCTGGAGTGCTGTGTCCAGTTCTGGACTCCACAGTCAGTGCAACAGAGATAGGGAGCTCCTGAAGCACGTTCAGCAAAGAGCTACAAAGTTTGTCAAGGGTCTGGAGCATCTTTCTTACGAGGAAAGGCTGAGGGAGCTGGGCCTGTTCAGACTCGAGAAGAGAAGACTGAGAGGGGACCTCATCAATGTCTATCAGTATCTAAAGGGAGGGTGTCAGAGGATGGAGCCAGGCTCTGCTCAGTGGTGCCAAGCAAGAGGACAAGAGGCAGTGGGCAGAAACTGATGCACAGGAAGTTCCACTTGAACATAAGGAAGAACTTCTTTGCCATGCAGGTTGCTATGCACCGGAATGGATGGTCCAGAGAGGTTGTGGAGTCTCCCTCACTGGAGATATTTACGAACTGTCTGGACACAATCCTGTGCCATGTGCTCTAGGATGGGCCTGCTTGAGCAGAGAGGCTGGACCAGATGACCTACTGTGGACCCTTCCAGCCACATTCTGTGACTTTGCTTTCATACAGCCATCTTGATTTGGACTTTATATGCAAAAATACAAGCATATCCATACAATTATTTATTGATACTTAGTGATGATAAGATAGCTGCTTGGCTGAGTAATAAAATTGAAGTAGGGCAGCTTCATGTGAAATCCTTTTATATGCTTACCTTGTGCAGACTGGATCCAGACTTGGACTACTTCAAACTTCCTGCATAGTAGGACCTATTTTACTACTGACATGTCTTCAGGAATTACTTTTGAAAAAATCATCTTGAAATTCTGAGTATAATCCCTACAAATCAATGTGTAGCTTAGAAAACAGGACTTTAGCACATTTGGTTGGGAAAATAGAACTCTCCATTTTAATTGCTATTCTCAAGCATTTGAATGCTTGAGAATGTGTTATGTCTTCTACCTCAAATCACATTATCTATGATTGTGGTAAAGAAGTACAGTTATTTTCATTTTACAGAGGAAGAAGTCAAACTCAGGCATTGCAGGACTCAGGTAGCGTCATCACAGGTTGTTCATTTTCCCAGAGGAAAAATCTCTCCGTGAGAGATTGCTGTGATTATGTAGTGGCACAGAGTAGATACTGGCAAAATTGGCAAGTGGAATGTGAAAAGCCTCATGATCAGTTGCAGGCATTTTGCATCCAACAGCTTTACATTAAATCAGTATTTCTAAATAATTTTCAGAAGTTCTGCAAATTGTTTCTGATGGCAGATTTTTCTTTTTCTTGGGACAGTTTCATTGACTGGAATGCAGCTTGTGACAGCCAGTTTTCCAACATGTATTGTCCACTAGAGATGAATGAATATGGTGCTTTCCCAGAAGGTAAGATGAAATAAAGCTTATGAATTACCAGAGAGCATAGTTATCTTCCTCTCACCTTTTACAGAACAAAAGGCTGAGCTGGTCTGTACACACACGGGTGTCCATTGCTTAAGTGGACTTTACGTTTTCCAGCTGAGTGCTCTGTAGTAATAAACAATGACTGCATGTGGTGGATGAGAAGATTGGCCTTTGTATAGAGTTATTAAGCCTGAAAAGGCAGTATGCAGGACTCTCAGAGGGAACAGAGAAATGCTTGTGCCTACAGTATTACACATATCTTTTTGCACAATTTTCTTTGTTTCCCCTCTGGCAGGCTTCTGCCTTCCAGTGTGTGAAATACAAGGCCTCTTGTGTCCAATTATCTTTCCAGGCTAGAGTTTCTTGGCTTGGGAAGCACACTGGCAGCAATCTAGAATTCTTTAGCATTACCTACCTAAGTAATAATTAAAGGTCAGGCTGCAGTATCCCAGGCAGCACAGTGATCCCTCGGGTGCTTAGAGCTGAGACATGTTGGCGGGGAGACCTGGCTAGGTTCTGCCATGCATGTTCTGTCTAATAAAGACTCTGTTCTCCAGTAGAGGGATTGCCAAGTCTTTATCCTGTCCTCCTGATAACAATTTGTTAGTGGGTCCCTAATTCAGAGTGGTAGTCTTGTTGACAAATTTATATACTTCACTGCTGTGCTACCCTAATGCTGCCTGAAGTCACTGAAGAATTAGGTCAGTCCCAGCCTGGCTCACTCTCGAGAAGATTCAACGTTCCTCCACAGAAATGTTAGTGTGTTTATATTGTAAAAGCCTTAGTTTGTCTTCCTGCTTTTATAAATTGCAGAAAACATGAACTACCCCAGTGGCTTCCCAGGTACCGCAGCAGTGCAGAATACAGCCTTCATTGACCAGAACTGCCCCTCCACCTGGAATGCTCCTCCCAACATGCCACCTGCCTGGGAGCCTGCCAGTTACGTCAACTCCACAGTGAGTATTGTCACTGTGAGGCGCTGCCTTCGCATGCTCCTTCAAAGCCTTCCTGGTGTATTCCTGTCTTTTCCCTACCTGTTCTTTGCATGTTCTTCATGAATCTTTTAAGTAGCCTGATGTATGTATTTAATGCTGGCATTGGTAGCCCAGATTTTTGCCAGTTGTTGGTCAAGGATGTTACTGACCTTGTCTGCAAAATTTTTAAGATGATCCTTTTGCCTGAAAATTGACTAATATCAGTTTATAGATGGAAAAACATTTTGAGTTTATGTAGTCTACTGAGACATTTTTCTATTACAATCAACGTGTCCAGTTGAGGGTAAAACCTAAAAAGTGCTGACAGCAAAACCCAAAGAAATTTGGAAATTGAAGAGCTGAATGGACAGCTGCTCTCAGTGACTTTGACAGGGTTTTCTTTTGCTAGGAAATCCAAGTGATTTAAGCTGGATTTGTGCAGATTTCAGAATCCTGACTTTGACCTGTTATACTCCAGACTAGCCATGTTTATGTCATCCCATAGTGCAGTGTAGTAACTTCAGTTCGAGGTGGTCATTAATTGTAACTACGTTCTCTTCTGCTCATATTTCAGAACCCTCTGTTTTAGAATTTTGATTTTTTTTCATTTACTGTAGGTTTATTTTGAATAAAACTAACCAAATAAGGCAAGAAATATTTGCAACTGTAAAAATGAAAATTCGTGTGTTAAAAAGTGGCAAAACTGGTAGAAGATTTTTTCCTAAAATAAATATGACTTTATTTCATATTTTATTCATGAATGCCAGGAAACACAGAAGGTAAAGATTGGAAAATGCATTAGATAATTCAGTTCATTTCCCTGGTGAGCTTTTCTCCACAATACATTTCAATGTTTCATTCAGTTTTAAAAGTCTCAAGACTTCCATGACCTTCGCTGAGAGACTTCCTTGCAGACTAACATATCTTGCCCTCCAGGAGGTTCTTTATAAGCTTTCAAAATTTTCTAACTAAATTCCCTAGCTCCCAATTACAGTCTCATTTTTCACACTGAATATCCCTTTCTCCTCCCAGCATGCAGTCTTTCTGGACTGAGATATGCTTCAGCCTTTTTCTTGTCATTTCTAGGCATCCTTCTCTTTTAATTTTAACTCTCAAAGTGTGCATGGTGATCTTTGTGTGTCTTCCATTTCTCCTCTATTTTCCTTAACAGTCTGACCAGAATTGAGTAGTATATTGTTGTTAGAGTAATATCTGTGCTGTGAAGAGAGGAGCTCATATGGCTTCATTCAGCGAGGGGCCTTTAAACACACACACACATACACACACATTAATGCTGCTGTAATATTTTTGACAGCCATATTTCTTTGTAAACTCCTGTGTAATTTCCTACTTGTGGATTTCTTAAGTTTTCTGCATAAATGCTGCTTCCTCCCTCCCATTTAGTACTGTGTTTCCAGACTTTCTTTGGGGAATGGTCCATGTTGCAGTTTCCCATGCTGGTTTTATCTTGCTCTGCAGCCCTACCTCTCAAGCACCCGAAGCTTGTCTCCAATGTCTGGACTTTTTGGTTCCATCTGGGCACCTCAGAGTGATGTTTATGAAAGCTGCTGCCCCGTCAGTGCCACGACTCAGCATTCAACCCATGTGGAGAACCAGGCAGTTATGTGTAAGCAGGAATACTATCCAAGGTTTAACCCTTTCCGTGCCTACATGAACTTGGACATATGGACTACAGCAGCCAATCGAAATGCAAATTTCCCGCTTTCGAGGGACTCGGGTTATTGTGGAAACGTGTGAAAGGAATTTGATTTAAAAATGTGAATAAAGATGCTTGCAATTTTGATTACTAGAGTAAGCTGGTTGCTGAATAGATTACAATGTTGGTGAATATTTTGGCACTTTTATATTAAAAATAAATTTTTTTTACTGAAGTCTGAGCATTCAGTGCATTTTAAAAAGCACAGCATATTCAGAATGCTGTTATTGTCAGGTGAAGGCTATAAATTTAAAATCCAATTTTTTTTTTCATGAATAAGGACGGTATTAGTTCTTAAGAGTATCCATGAACCTGTACTGCACATGTTTCTTCTGAAGTTTACATTCTGTGATATAACCTAGGAGTGGTTTAGCATTTGTAGGTACAAACTCACCCATAAGTAATTGCATCTGTACCAAACAGTAACACTGGGACCTGCCTGTTGATGCAGATCAGAGAGTTTCCAAATGGTGCCACTTCTAGTGCTGATATAGTTGTTTGTGAGTGCAGACTTCTGGCAGTAGAAAAAAGGCTGATTTGTGGCTTATTTATCTGGCTTCAAAATGCAAGCTGTCACTTGGATGATGTTACGCTTGTGCAGTGTGGGTGAGTGGGCATTTCTTCCAGGAGCTTTTGTTGTGAGTGACTCCTGGTGTTTTGTGTTCATATTTTTAGCCTTCATGTTGCAATAGCATTTTCAGTGCACTTAATTGCACTTGTTTAAAATGCCAAAGCTTGAACTGAAAGAAATGTTTCTTTGAGAGCAGAGTTCACTCTCCAGAACGGAATGGTATTGTGCTGGCTCCTGTTAGGAGACTGAAATGCTGTACTGGGAAAAGTAGCTGAGGAAGTGCTGCCACCCATGCCAGGACTCAATCCATCATGCAAGATGTCTTTGCTTACGCTTCCTGTAGAACCTTTTCTTTTGGCATAGCAGAGTGTGTCTGGACATCAAAAGGAGGGGAAGGCATCCCTTAGGTTCAGATATGTCCTTGGCATAAGGACGCTTGTCAAGCCTGAAGAGAGAGTGAAGGTGGATCCAGTAGCAGTCTTGTACAACTGCGTAAAGAAGAGCCATAGAGATGGCAGAACCAAATTCTGTGTTGTGGCCACAGGCATTATGGCAAGTGGCAGTGGCCATGGATTGCCACAGGGAAGGTTGAACATGAGGAAGAATGACGTCCCTTGGAGGGTGATGCTGCAGAACAGGTACCTCAACAGGTGCAGATCTCTGCTTGATGTTCATGGTATGGCCAAATGAAGCCACATGTGTCCTGCTGGAGTGGTGGTGGCAGTCCTTCTCCTCATTGGAGGTCAGACTGGAGACCACCAGGGTCCAGACACTGTTTTGAGGATTCTACAAGTTTGAGCAAGTTCCTTACTTTTTGCTACTTAATTTCCTCTTGCCCTTTGCTCACAGAGTGACTGGAAGCCAGGAACTCTGTTTGACAATAAGAAATCAAGGCTTTTTTATTGTTTTTATTCAAAGGCAGAGCACAAAAGGCACTGCAAAACAGTTCACAGCCTGCATGCAAGACTACTCAGTAATCTGAGCTCTCAGACCTAAACTCTGGCCCTGCCAGTCTCACCACATTGCTGAGCTATCAGACCAGCTCCTTTATCTTGCTGGTTTCACCCAGAAATGACATCCTAGGGTTTGAAATATTTTAGCAGGAACAGCACATTTCTGCAAAAGGTTTGTTTCAGTAAATCAGCAGTTCCTGCAAAATAAGCTTTGTTGAAAGTTGCCCTGCCAACTAGGCTTTCACGTGTTTGGGTTAGCTCAGAAGATGGTTAGGGACTGGTTGGGAAACTCAAAAGCTGCTACATTTACCTGCTCTAATTGTGGAAGGTGCTACTAAGCCTTCCTTTGGTTTTGATGTCAGGAAAATGGGATGGTCACTGAATGCTTCTCCAAACTGTGGTGTTTTAATTGCTTGATCAGGAACTAGCACCTGGAGTCTTTGGCTGCTTTCCATGATGTGTTGTGCTGGGCAGGAATCTGTTTGACTCGAGTTTAATCGTAATTGTTTGTGATTCTGAAGGGAAGTTCACATGTTCCTATGAACTTTGATGCTCCTGAAATTGGTACTAAGCCATGAGAAGCAGTCGTAACCACTGACGTGAGACTTCAGGAGGAATAGAGTGGGAATATAAACACAATAAATACAGATTTTAAAAAAAAGTGATCCTTTGGTTTGAAATGCAATGAAGTTCTTTATTCCCTGGATAATATTGCTTGTTGTATAGTATGCATGGATTTTGGATTAAAAGGCACAGGAGAGAGGAGAGGACATGGAAAGCTGTGCTTAGTTGTCTTAGTTTATTCTGTGAATTCCATTCAGTGTTTCAAGGAGATCCTTATTTTCTGTGCACTGAAGTGAGGCTTTTCCTCAAGTTCCAGTGTAAGGACATGCATTTCTTACATCTGCAACAAACTAAAACAACAACCTCAAAACCCCATGGAGTTCTGATAGGCACTGAGTCCCTGTTGTAAGTAAAGTGTATGTTCTAAACAGAATAAATCACTGGAAAAGAAAGGAAAAAAGTGTGCAATAAACCAAGCAAAGGCACGGTATAATTTAGGGAGAACAAAACCAGATAGAAATATTTGGAAAAAAAGACCTCCGTGAAAAATTTGGTCAGACTTGTTAAAAGTGCCAGCAAAAGACAAGGGAAATGAGCCACAAAGAGCTTGAGAAATACTGCTAAGAAAGGAAACAATCATTCCCTTTAATCAAACCAGAACAGATCAAGAAGTAATTCCCCCAGGAGCTGTGTAGTATTAGGCAAAGTTTTTCATATAATTTTTTATAACAATAACTAAGGAATGTAACAAGCTCATTAAGGTTACTAGAAATAATTGCTGCCATCAGGAGACATCTGTAGCTTAATTAGCAATCCACTTGAATGCAAGTGGATTTGAGACCAGTTAAAAATCATTCCTCCCACAGTAAAGATGAAATAAATAATTGCTTTGTACCAAAATGATTATAATTCTGCTGGAGTGAACTTGAGAGGCTGCTCTAAAGACATCTCATTGTCATGAGCAAAGTAATTCTGACTTCTTACCTTGTGCCTATAGTGGCACTGGGAGCTTCATTGATCTCTCTGAAACTGGTACCATTTGTTTTGAGAGACTTCAGCAACAGTTGTTCTCGGTTAACCAAAGAAATGCTTAAAATTGGAAAGGGAACACCAAAAATACCAGTATAAAAGAGCAATTAGCTTGCACAGGTCACTAGTAGGGCTGGTGATGGAGCAGGGGGAAAAATCCCCCTGGGTGCAGTTCCAAGCATTCAGTATTGATTTCTGTCACAGTGTGAGCACTACATAGTCTCTGGGAATTGGCCGTTTTCCCAAGAAGAGAACTGGGAAGAAGTGACAGCCACCCCCACTTTCTGCTCCTAGTAGGTTTGTGGCTTCTTATACGTGTATGGAGAACTACCGATACCACATTATCACTGTCCTTGATTTTCACAGAATATATTGGCCAAGCCTTCCTGGTTGGGCCAGTATTTCCATTATGGAGCCAGAGAATATTCCTGGCACATTTCCTGAAGGTTTGCTGGTACTGTGAAAGACAGCATTTGGACAAAGCCAGAATCCATGGCAGGGTGTTTTCCTGCCCTAGCCTTTCCAGGCTTCAGCAAGCCCCTCACAGCATTACGCTGTAGAGCTGTGGGAAGGGGAGCATCCATCACAGCTTCCCTGTAGGAGAGGGGCAGTGCTCCACTGGGGCCCTGTTTGTTGGTAAGTGGGGCTGGCACAGTGTTGAGCTTGCTTCTGCCGGGAGGGATTTGGACTGCCCAGCAGCCTGGCGGCCACTGGTCCAGCCTAGGAGCCTGGTTTGGACTCCTTGGGAGCAGCAGACAGGCTGGGCCGAGCTGCAAGTACCGCCCACAGGGTTCAGAGCTGCGGGGCAGTGCCTGTCCCCAGGGCAGGCTCAGATGGGGAGCACCCTTGTTGCTTGCTCATGTGAGTTTGTCACAAGCATGGTGGCAACTGGCAAATCCTGTATCTCGTGTAGCTGGACCTGGGCGTACAGGACTGTTGCAGCTGCTCGAAGAAGCAATGACCAGCAAGCAGCAGCCCGGGCAGAATGAGCCTAAAAGCTCTGAGGGCAGGTGAGAGAGCTGATTGCTGGGGGGCAAATGAGTTCATTGGAGAGCTGTCAGCTATCTTAATCCTCCAAAGAGAGCGGAAGGGGAGGAAGCAAGGGAGGTTTCCACAACCTGCACTAGGGCTGGCAGTGCCTGCAGCTCCACCACTCAACTTCCTTCTGCCTCTGGAGAAGCCTCGGTGACTCCTGGGAAGTCGTGGCCTTTGCAGCACCACAGGTTCCTGCAGAGCTGGCATTGCCGTCCTACCAGGTGAGCTCCTGACTGATATTTACAGTGGTAGGTTGGGTGTTGCTTTCCAACATTTGTATTTGTCCCTTTCATCCTTGTGAAACACCCATTGTTTATTTTTCTTAGTCACCGAGTCACCTCCATCTGCTTTTGCCCTTTTCACATACTGGCTTTGCTTTCAGCAGTTAGTGGAAAAGGTGCACAGTGGCACTTCCCTGTCACCATGGGTGTGTTTTACTTGTACCTTTGATTGTCCCATCCTGTTGTTCAGTCTCTCTGACTCTGACTTTTTCCTCTGTGGAGAAAAAGGCTCAGGGCAGGGCTTATCACGTCCTTTTCTGCAACACGCTTGGGTGAGCTGAAGGCTCCCTGTCTCCCCAGTGCTGCCGTGCTGCCATGGCCCTACTCTGTCCCTATGGCAATGCAAAACTTGCCCTGACTTGCTGACAGGCAGGAGGCTGGCAGAGGTTGGTGTCCCAGCTGGAGAAGGAGGTCCCTGGTGTTGATTGGGGCAGTTGCCCAGTCCTGCACTGGAGGAGGCTCTGCTGGGCAAGTCCCAGCGATGCTTCCTGTCTCTGCAAGCTGAGGGACATGCAGGAGTGGAAGACACTGGGTGAGCTCTGCTCTGCCCCACTGTGAGCAAGTGACAGAGCAGAGCAGGGGACAGGATTTGTTATTCCAGCCCTACAAGGTGGTGTTGCAGCTGAGGTCCTGGGGGCTTGCACCCACCTCTGCAGCTCATTACTAATGTGTGGACATAGGCACTCCCGGCCTGCTGCAAGCTGAATTTTGCTGTTCCTCCCTCCACCTCTAGAGTGGGTTTCCCTGAAAAATCTGTCTCTGCCAGCTTGACAAAAACACCTCCTTTCTAACTGTGGGCCACACAGTGTGCAGCTTGCTTTTTCTGCTCTGCTGTATTTCATTTTTTACTGCATTCTTCAGCAACAACAGCAGCACAACCCCTCAAACCTCTTCTACCCCTGGGGCTGCTCTGAAGGATTTTTCCCCTGGTTGTATGTGGGAGCTATTCCCTGGGCTGTTTGGGGTTTTAGCAGCCTTGTTTAGAGGCAGTGGAGGTTTGGGTGATTCCACATGGCCCTGTGCACCTCTCTGCAGATTTTATTGCTTGGAGGCTGCCAGCAACCTGCACACCCAGGGATCATGCTGGCTTGGAATGTGGGACCTGCCCAGTGTACAAACTAGTGCCAGATGAACTTCTCTGGCTGCTGTGAACTAACGTCTCATCTAGCATAAACTGGTGATTTAGTCACTGTCAGCTAAACTGCCAGCAGCCAGGCTTGGCTTGCAGCTGAGTGCAAATGTACACATCTCTTGGAAAGGCAACGTCACCCTCGTGAGTGACCAAAAAGGCCCCATCCTCTTCAGTAAACTCGCCTCTTGTGCAAGGATCCTGAGAAGGCAACATCATACCTTTGACTGTCCCTGCCGTACTCTGGGTTATGACTGCTGTACCCATGGGGTGACACGCTGTGCTAGACCTCTTCTCTAACCACTCCGGAAAAATGGTCCCTTTGCTAGGAGCCATTTGGTTTTAATTTTGACTGGATGTAGAATTTGTGAAGGGAAGCTAATGCTTTCACACGTCTTTGTTAGCACAGATGTGGGGGGAGCCTATGCCTGGACCCTGCTCCAGCTCTCAGAGACAGCGACATGGAAGGTGGGCTGCCTTCCCTGGGCTGGGTGTCAGCAGGTGCTATTTCAGTATTAGATATAATATTCAATAACAGTGCAGGGTTATTTCAAAATTAGAAATAAACTCCTTCTCATTCAATGCTGAGGTGCTGCAGCAGTGCACTTGTCCATCAGTGCCTTACAAGAACCTGCTACCATGGCTGGTTCTGATTTAGTGAGAAAAATGTTTCACTTCATTTACTGAACACTGCCTTGTTAGATGAAAGGTGACTTGCAGTGTGGTGTGGAAAATGCTGAAGAGTGCAAACCAGATGTTGAAGATGGTAAGGGAAGCTTGCCGAAATGTCAGGAAATGCTGTACCATTCCCACCACTCTCCTCAGACCTGTGAGACAGTGGAGCTTATTGCTCTCTTATCAGCTGCATTCGTATGAGAAAGGCGGCATATCAGCAGTGTTCCTCCAGCTGCTTGCAGGCGGGCTGGCTCATTCTGCCTCCAGTCCATCTCCTGATGGCACATGTACGTCCTGGACAGGGCACGTGGCACTTGTGAGGGAATGGAAAATGACCTCATTGCTGCACTGTTTCCAAACCAGCATAGGAAGCCCTTGTTCCTCCTCGACTTCCCCCATGCTTTTCAGCCACGCAACCCACGGTCTGTGGCGTGAATGGTTTCTGGAGCTCAGTGGCAGTGTCGTATTGATCAGCTCTTTCCAGAGCTGCCTGCAGGTCAGTCAGGCCCTCTGTGGACAAGCAAGCAGCTGTTAACCAGAGGAGATGCCAGCCCTACTTCTGTTGGTGAAAGCCTCTGCTTAATCCCAGATTGTCTTCCTCCTTTGGTTATTAGCCTTCAGTTAGGCACCTTCCAGTCCCTCCCATTGGCTAAGGACATGAGGCATTCACTGTGTTTGATTTCAGGCTCTCCCTCTAAGCACTGTGTGCAGTTTGTGTGTTTGCCAAATGACTTAGCATACCAGGTTTCAATTTTTCCCATCTGTATGTCCTTGGCATGTACTGCACTTTCCAGGGCTGCTAGAAATCAGACTATAGGTGTCTTTTGCTTAATCAAGGCTCAGCTGTCCAGTTTTCCCACACTGGCCCTCTGGTGAGCACAGATGTGGCTGAGCAATTTTCTCCTGACACTTTGCTATCACTTTCACCACTCACACATCACAGCAAGTGCAGCTGGTCTCCCTCTTCTAGCTTGCAGGGTTTGCTTTTGCTTTTGATTGCAATGTTGAACATCTCAGCTTGGTGTGGCCTGGCCTGAACCATCTGTGGCTTGCAGGGTGGGATGTTCCTGATGGCAAGCAGAAACCTGGGACACAAGGACCTGATGGAAATGCCCAGGAGCCTGCTGAGCTCACAGTGACACAAACTTTTCCTGTCTCTAAGTATTTCTGCCTTCTGAGTGAGGGTCACAGGCAAGATTATGAGTTTCTCTTGTAGTAGCTGAACTTTGTGAGCCAGTTTGATACCCTACAGCAATGTGTAACTTGTGATTGCCCTCAATTCACAGTAGTATTAAGAAGAGATGTCTCTGTGCCTTTTATAGATGGCCTGCATGTTCAGTTTGGTGGAGGGTTTGTTTGGATTTTTTTTAAGAAAGTAACCTTTCTATTCACTTGAAAGGCTTTTAATAATAATTCAATTTAAGTACTGATAAACTACAATTAGTTGAGGACCAAATAATGGCTTATACAAATGCTTCACAATCCTTAAGTGAACATGAAATATTTGTTTACTCTTTTTTATTAGTTTTCTTAGTAAAATGTAAGCCTGGGTGCATCTTCCAGAATGGCTGGCATGACTGCTGCTCAGTAAACTGCAGGTTTGATTTTGGTTGCAAGAACCTCATGTGCCATTTCCTGTAACAGAGAAACCTGAAATCTAACCAAGATAGTATTATTCTTTCTGAAGAGCTGATTTGAGGGATGAGCTAAAGGACATGGCCTTTGTTCTGTCCTTCTCCTTGCTGCCTCTTGTCTGAGTAGTCCTACGTCAGTTGAACAGCCCCATCAGTGAACCTGTCAAGCAGAAGTTCAGCTGTCTTGGCCAGAGCATCACTCATGTTTCATATAGAGAGAGTTGCTAGAGAAGTCCTCAAAAAACTGAGTATTGATTTCTATGACTAAAAATAGGAAACAGATGGCATCAATTCCAAGTGGTTAAGTGGTTTTTAACTAGTCTAGTAACTAATGTTCTCAAATGCCTACAAAATATTACAGTTTTATCTTAGCAAAGATGAAAAGAACAACTTTAAAGCCCTTGCCAGGCACATGCAGCCATGTGTTCTAATAGATGACAGACCAAATGTATCCTTACAGTAATGGGACTGACTTGCCAATTCCAAATTCCGCTCTGTATTCCTGCAGTGAATAATGCCTAATGACTGCTCTGGTTGGGGTTTTTTTATTTTTATTACTACTACTGTGGACCCAGTGTTGCCTCAAACATGCTGCAGGTATTAAGAGAAGTCTGCAAGTCTGGGATCTGAGAGAGAGCCTGGTAAGGAAACATTTCATGAGAGGAAGGAGTAGGAAACCTCTGGAGCTGCCCAGGTCTCCTTGTGTCTGAGTATGTCAGCATCCACTGCCGTTTAGATCAGTTTGCTTACTCATGAGTATCTATATTAGCTCCTAGAAAAAAACAGAGAGAAGACAGACCGTAGCATGCCTGGCATGGCTTTGCACAAGCAGGCTCTGTACCGCAGCACAGTCTCTCAGACAGGTTGTATGTATGATGTTTAAGATGTCTGAACCCATGGGAACTGCATGCAGCACTGCCTAGCAGCAGGTGGAAATGCTGTGTGCAAACTCCAAAAACTAGTCTCAGTTGTACGATTTATTCTGAAAACTGTTTTCCAGTTGTACAATTTATTCTGAGGGCAGAAGAGGCCATGTGTCACAATCTGGAATAAACTTTTTGGAGTCCACATTGTGTGGAGTTACAGTTGAGCCAATGCTTGCCCTTGTGCATGATGCTGACTTTGATTAGTTTGTCTGCACCACAGCTGCTTGTGCTTTCCACTGCACACTGGTTTATAGTCTGTCTCTCTCTCGTGCCTTGCTGCTCTGCTCTGAGAGCCAAACCCTGTGCTATGGGAGGGGAATGCTGCTGTGTGTGCAGGGATTCTTGGCTCGTTTTACCTTACTGCAACCTGCCTTCCCAGGACATGGGCTTCTCTTTTGTTTCCCTGATTTGTGCACGACGTGAATGGTTGTTTTTAAGTTGTCTAACCTTTTATTTAGCTTGATTGAAAGGCGTATTTTTGGCAGTGGAGAAGGAAATATAAGCACACTTGAGATATCTCTGGAACTGGTAATGGTACCCTTTCCTTGCATTCCCCATCAAAACAGCCTGGAACTGAGTTTCTAGAAGCTCTATGTATGAAGTTGAATGTCAATGTCACCTCAAAAAATTGTGCAAAAAGTCTGTAGCAGGGATTTTTTTCCTTGAATTTAATCTTGCCCATCAGATTTTAATGTATCTCCTGAAACAAAGACAGAAGGAAAGAATGTCAGCTTTCTTTTGGTAGGTGGGCGTTGGGTATAGTAGATATCAGCAAGTCACAGTTAGTGACATTTGTGCAGTGCTTCAAGAATTTGAAAACAGTCCTACCACAGTGACAACCAAGAGACTTGAACAAAATCTGGGATCCTGCTGCCTCTTTAGACACAAAAGTGTCTAGCATTTAGTTCTTTGATGTCCTGTATTCAACTGACACTGGTATCTGAAGACCTTGGAGTTTGGATACCATAATTCCTATTGGATTTCTGTGTCTGCTTCTGAGTATGCTCAGGATGTCTCAGCACAGCTGGTACTCTGACAGTACCATCCATCTCTGACAGTATCCTGTGGTTAAGAGCTTGCTCATATCTTCTTCACCTATGTTTTCTGCAAGGCTTAATCCAGTTCCTAATCACCTGGCTCCTTCAGAAAGCTTGTCCAGAAGAAGCACCTCATTTTGTTCTGTGTCTCAGCTGTAGCAGCATTTACAGAGGCTTAGGGAGCCTATAAAAAAAATTCCCTCTGCTATGAAACTGGAGCAGTCATGGTGTATCTTCTCCGAATTTCCTTATTGTCCTGCTTACTGCAGCAAAAGGTGGCAGCTTGTCTCAGTGATTTCCCCCTGCCACAGGCCTCTTGAACAGAAGGTTATGGCTTCCCAGAGCCAGGCAGTGCCAGTCCCTCTGTGTGCAGGAGCAGTCTTGTCCTGCTGCCTGCAAATGTACAGGGTAGATCAGATGTGTGCAATTGTAGGGGCCCATCTCACAGCTGCTTTCCCACTGGTGGGGACTGGGAGCTAGGGGATCTCGTTGCCTTTCTGACTTTCTACCCTGGAGGAGAGGGAACAAGCAAGCCCCTCCCTGGACAGACGGCCCTGCGGTGTCTCAGTACCTTGGCGATCTGATTTTCCCTTAAAGATGTGTTAGGGGCTCATCTAATTGCAAAGTACATGCAGTGCTAAAGGCATGTCTTTATCTACAAAGTTGTTTTCTTGCACACCAGAAGTTATAGGGAAAAACAAGGGTTGGAGGGGAAGGCAAACCCCTGGCTGAACTCTGGAGTGGGAAGTGCAAGCCTTTTAGGACAAACCAACTCTGAGGCACGATGGTGGGCCTCGCATTCCCCCATGCCTCCATGGCAGCCAGGTGAGGCTCTTGCTCTGCCTGTGACTTCCAAAGGCTTGCTGGGCTGGTCCTAGCAGGGTTGCATGAGATCAGCAGCTCCCCCATCCCTGCCTTTCCTGCTAGAGGTGTCCTTTACTCCTGATAGGTTCCTGGGGAGGTTTTGCTCCTCTTTGGATGGCAAGAATCTGGTCTGAGTAAGGCTGATGCTTGGAAGGACAAAGCAAGAGTTATTAGTCATCATCCATTTCTTTATTTATTTTGGGTATTTCCTGGTTTCAGTGTTGTACAATGTTTACCAAAGACGAGTGGCCAAAGTAAACCACACGAATGAAAAATTGCAAATGAAAGAGGCAGCCGCACGGCACAGCTGGTCCCCTGCCTCCGAGGGCTTCAGTCGTTTCAGATTAGGTGCACACTTGGCACTCTCCTGCAAATATGCTTGTAAGGAATCATCCTGGGACAAACCTGCCTCCATGCACAGCGACTGACAGAAAGCTGAGGCAGGTCTGGAAAGACTCTCTAGCAAGAGGGGGGATTAATGTGCCTGCTTGTTAACTTTGGCAGAGCGTGCAGTCGTCATTGTGCCAGCAGAGTTAGGGAGAGCAATTGGAGAGGGATTATTTTATGATTGGTGGCATTCCTGGGGGATGGGGCATTTATTTGGGGCCTTCCTGCAAAGAGTAAAAAGCAGAGGGGAGCACAAAGCAGTTCCTTCACGGATGGCAGGCTGTTTCAACATGAGGAGCCAAAACGGATGGAAACATTCCCTTCTCCCTTAATCCAGTTGCAGACCTGACTCACCCTGACTGAGTTACTGATATCAATGTTGTCCTGTTACTCAGTGAGAAGTTATGAGCTCACAGATTTCTTGTCCAGCAAATCAGCTTGCCAGCTCCTTGCTGAGTTCCCCCTGAAAAGGAAAGGGCTGCCCAGCCTGGAGGCAGGATTTCTCCACCTGCAGAAACAGGGAACAAGCCAAACTCATTCACAGGCTGTGTTTCATCACGAGAAGTGTGAGAAATACTTATTTTACAGAAAAGTTTAGACCACTGAACAGTAGGGGAGAAGTGTCCAGCCAACCTTCACTTTATCCATCCCTTCTCCCATTACTCATTGCATTTTTGTTAGTGACTCTTGAAAAATTCTGTTCAGATGGAAGGCTTTGCAAATATCAGAGAGGACACTGTCAGGGGCAAACATGGAGACACCAGAGAGATCACCAAGTAAGATTCCTCTCAACAGAGGGTTGTGCATCTCAGTATGCTCTGCCTGGTCTTTTGGTCCCAGGTGTGAGCTGGGAACAAAGAGTTCAATGAATGAACCCCAGAGAAATAAAGTATTCCGAATAACTGATTTTAAGGGAAATTTGTTGATACTATTAATCATGGAACATTCAGGAAAGTAATTTTAAATGATGTCATAAAAATAGCACATGAAAGAAGTGCAAATGTAACAATTTCTATAAATAGAAAAGAATGCTGACACTTGTGTTAGTTATAAGCTGAAAACAAACCAGGTGGCTGGTCTGTTGGGTAGGAGTTGTTAGACATTGGATAATAAGACCCAAAGAAACAAAGATCTTCTTGTGCCCACAGGTGCAAACTTCATGGTGAGTTAAGCATTGAAGGAGTATCACTGGAATTGATACAAGGTAGGAGAGTGCATCTAATTTGAGGCTCTTTCCCATCGTAGAGCAGATGTAAGGTAGACAAATTCTATTACCTTGTGGCTATCTCTCAACTAGTTTATTCTGATCCTGTAGTTTCAGCTATGGAGATGGAATTAGGTTGTTGTTTGCTGTTTTTTACCTGTATTTTCTTTGATTCCTCTTTCTTTGACAACTCTTCTGTCCAAAAGCTGTGAAAGGCAGAGCAAATTACTTGAAAGCATGAGTCACCATGTTTTTTATACTTACTGAGGTATACACAAGTCTTTTTAGCATTGCTACAACCCTCTATTGCAATCTTTGTGTAAGTTTCCTACTTGGTTTCAAGTGAAGAGATGGATTTTTTATGGTTTTCTGTTGCCCTGCATTTGCAATCACCTGTTGCAGCAGGGGTTTGGTCTCTGGTGGAGTTCCTAAGTCCTGCCAAAAATCCTGCAGCCTCAGCAATGTTTCTGGACCACCACTGTTGGAGTAACGGGACACTGCTTGATGCTTTTTTCTTGGTCTTGAGAATGAAATCTAGACACGGTTGGAGGTTAGAGGGTTGAGGGTGATTTACTTCAGTATTGTAATAGGATTCCATCGTGTCACCGAGGTGGAAACACGTCGCGATGCTCACCATGCATGCATGCACCCCCCACACCATCAATCCGTATACAATTTATAGACCTTACACATTAACATATCTACCAAAGTGGCCCAATAAGGGCCATAATTTTGATGATCTAATTTCTAGTTTACAGAATATGTTCTGCTAGAGGAGCCATGGCTCCTCAAGATAGTAGAATGTTTGGTCTCCTGTCTCTATAGGACCTTGGAGCTACGCTGAGTTATCAGACTTAAAGAATTACAAGTATGTATGCTAATACTTGTGGATACATAGAACTGTGTAAAAGGTATAGAAAAGAAACAGCAAAAAGTCCTCTTGGCATCAGCTAAGAAAGGGCTGTTCCCTTTCAAGTCTCTGCTGTTGCTTTCCGGCCTCTGCTCTCTTTCTTCCGCGGTACACCGTGACCAGCCAGAAACTGCTGGGTTGAAACAAAACCTGGCAAAAGCAAAGCAAAGCATTTCCCATCAAAGCTGTGGACTGAATGCAGCGCTGTGGTTCAGTGTGGAACACCCTGGTCAGCTGCAGTGGGGCGTGCCACAGCCATCTCCAGACCATCCCAGCCATGCCTGCACAGCCATGCTCCTCCTGGCATGTCCAGGTAACTTAGTGGGGATGTTAGAGAGGCATTCAGCTCAAAGTTTGTAAATGTAGGTGTTTCATAGCGGTAGAAAACGCCTTGGTTTTGGGGTTGATCATCTGGTATGGTGTGTTTCTGTAGATACTGTGATAAAGACAAAAAGGCATCTGGCAGCACAGGCACAAGTTACACGGTCTTTTCTGAATCTGTCATTACTAAACTGGTACTGTTACAGTCAAGAAAACTTACAGAAGAGCAAGAAATGCAATCTGAGGATAATTTAGAAGGAATGATTAAAACAGCTGAGTGTGTGCTTGAAAATCAACTAGGGTTGTCTGTTTTCAATCAAGTTCAAATTCAGAAAGTCAGGGAATAGTTTGATATTGGAAATAACTTTTTATTTGAAGATGGTTTGGTGGCCCTATCAGAAACAACACACACTTTTAAAATATTTGCTGACATCCCTTTATGTTCAGGCTTTACATTTTCAGTAAAAATTATGTTTTCATGTATGTTTTCTGAAAAATTTGTTTAAAAAAATTATACAATTGCAAAAGAAGACAATAGAAATAATCCCTGCAAGAGACTCATGAAACATGTCATTTTTCTAGTGAGTAAAAAAACACCAGGAAATAGTACCTGAGATGTTTTCGTATTTTTAAAAAATGTGGAGTTTTGGTAGGCTATAAATCCAGAAAAGTACCTATGCTGAAGAAAGAACTTCTGAGGTCTTGAATAGCAGAGAAAAAAAGCTTTGGAATTGACTAGTTTTCTCTGTCTGAAATCCACTGTCATGTCTGAAAAATTTCATGGTATCAGATACAGAGGGAGGCAGCAGCCGAACGCAAAGCCTGAACTACCTGTGCAAAATACATCCTGGCATTATCTTTTTTGGAACAAATACAAAAATCTTGATATTTTTATGATACATGATAATGATCTGCTTCATTTCCTGCTCAGATTCTTGCCCAACTGTTAAACATGATTTTTTTTTTCTTTTGTATAGCAACCAGTTAAATATGTATCTCTGCATCCCAGCAAAGTGCTTTCCACCTCCATACAGGAAACAAACTCTAGCTGGTTCTGCAATGACTTGGTCCCATTCCCAGGAATGTTTCCCTTCCACTATAAAAACCCCCAAGAAACAAAAAACCCAAAACAAAACAGCAAAAAGAAAGCACTTTTTTCAGTCTATTAGCACTAGTTAGGCGTAAGCACAAAATATGTCCATGCATTCCTCTGAATGAGGCAAGACAAGGTTTGCAGAACCTTTCCCACACTGGAATGCACCAATATGCATGTTCCTTTGCCCAGCCTCTCTTGAAGGAGATTTTACTTGGAGCTGAGCGAAGCTTTTTTCCTCCTTATGGGGAATTCCAGTGCCAGGATGTTAAATCCTAACTTCCTCACAACAGCCTGCCAGTGATGGCTTGCACCCGGTGGGCTGTGACAGGGTATTTTCTCTCCTGGTGAGATGAAATGAAGCAGAAGCTGTCCAAACAGCAAGCATAAGAGATCCCATTCCTCCCTCTTCCCGACCCTTTCCCCTGGTAGTGCAGCCTGTGCTGGGAGCCCGTAGCCATAAGTATTTGTGGCTCTGTCCAAAAACCTGCAAAATCTTTGTTTGGAAACAGGAATGGCACCTCTTTTTTAAAAAACTGGAAATACGGCTGAGCTGTCTAAATACCATTCTGGGCAGTCCATAATAGATGACCTCTGTCATATAGTCTGGGATACAGCAAAGCAAAGTGAACAAAACAAAAGAGTGAGATAGCTGTAGAGCAAATTAAAAAAGTACTTCAAAACACTGTGTGAGTGGTACTTGGGAAAGCTACACAGAAGTATTTCCTGAAGCTCTCTAAAAAACCTTAAGAACCAGCTTTGTATGTTGATAATGTGGAACCAATCAACATTATGAAAATTGCAGAAAATATTTCAAAAGAAAATATGATTCCAGATTACGTCTGTTTTCAGGGGAAGGATCCCCAGCAGCAGCAAGCTGGGAGCCTAACTGCCCTAGTATATGTGGGCTGAACTCTGAGGTCCCGGTACCATGTGTGTATTTCAGGTTTCTGAGTCCTACAGCCTGATTAGGCTCTCCTTCTGGCACTCCTGTGGAGGTTCAGGGTTGTGAATATGGAAAGTATAAGGGCCAATGCAGCCAAGCTGGTCTGTCAGACAGGCTGATGTCAAGACTGCTCTGAGCAGCATGGGTCTCGGACAGCTCTCTCCACGTATGGTTCCCATCCCTGTGTCTTCTCTGGCAGCTGGACCCCTTGCACAGGGGTGCAGGAAAGTCTGGGTGGTGCTCAGAGGAAGTCCTCAACCAGATATATTTCCAGACAGACATCTCCCACAAGTGCACCAAGGGAGATCATCAGTTATTGGTATCAACTTTATATTTTTCCTTTCTCTCTGAAGCATGCCAGGGAGCCTCATGCCAGACATTGGTGCCATTGATCCCACTGTGTGTCCAACATTTGCGTGTGGCTGAGCTACTCATCAGCACACTTGACTGGTGTCCAGCCCCATGCAGGCTGGGGGAGCAAGCAGCAATGATTGTGGGGACTTGTTCCATGTGAGTTGTCTCAGAGTTCTCATTTTGGAGTAACAAATCTGTGTGGTGATAACAGGATTTTTTGTGTTTGTCACAGTGGTCTTCAGAGTACAGTATGAAAACTTGCCCTTTTTTTTGCTGCGTATTACTGGGAAATATGTCTTTTCTGTGTATCCTAGTATTCCTGTCAGAAACAATTTTTTTCACAGTACCTAAAGGGCAAAGTAGGAAAGGAACTGTGTTATCCAGCTTTGCCTTGCTTGTAGGCTGTTTCCTGTTGGTGCAGTTTCCTTGGGAGTCAAGGAAATACTTTTTTTTCATCAGAAATACTTTGGCAGAAATTACATGTTTTCTCTTGCTGAGTCATGCTGTTACAACTATTTTAGAAAAATGAAACTTTCCATATCATTAGGACATTTGGTGTCTTAGCCTGCAAACTTCCCTGCTAGCTGCTTCTCAGTTAAGGCAGTGTTGTGTTTTTCTGACTGAATGCTTTCAGAAAGGATATGACAAAAATAAATCAACAACTTTGCTTCCTTGGCAGAGGCAGTGCTGGAGGCTGGCTGTTGAATGACTAACCAGTTATACATCATTATCGTGCTCTGCCACAACTGCAGGGTGAGGATTGCCCAGAAGAAAAACAGAGGTAATCGGGTCCTTTGCATTTAAACTTTCAGTCTGAAGATCTAACCAGGGGATTGAGCAGCTGGCAGGGTAGGCCTGATATGGAACACAACAACATTAAAATGGTTTCCTTTTCTTTATCGTGTACCTTTTGTTGTAGCTTGAAGATGAATACCCGAAGCCCTGAAGGACAGGTTAAAGCACAGTAGTGCACACAAAGGATCGGTTCCCAGAACCATGAAAGGATGCCAAGACATCCTGCTTTCAATTACATGAGCATTATACCTCCAGCTCCAAAGACTGCAAGGACAGATTTGGCTTTTCCTTGCATCCATTTCTGGGGGAGGGTTAGGGTAAGAACATCCTGGGTTCAGCCTGCCTGGCACTGCTGTGGCCAAGCTGACATGCTGGCACGTTCTGGTTACCAGGGGTAAGTATCAGGTAGCAGTTTTGTGCTGTTTACAGAGATTTGGAAAGTGTTTCTGCTTGTATCACAGGCTGGTCAATGGATTCCTGCCTCTCTCCCTTTTCTTCTGCTTCTGCTTTTTCTTTGAGGCAGGGATCTGGGGCAGGGTGTCGCTTGGGTTGGGTCCCTTCTGCACTGTTCACTTGTCCTTTCTCAGCAGAAAAGCAACAGGCAGCTCTGAATGTGGACACTGAGATAGAGGAGGAAAGAGAGGAAGGGAGGGGATGGGCTGCAAGATCCGCCCGTGTGAGACTGGGAACGGGAAGTGCTTAAGGAGTGCATCATGCCCAGTTTGTGTACTGCTTGTGCTGCTGTTGGATAAACGGGAACATTTAAAGCAAGACAGCTTCAAAAATAATGACCACATGTCTGTCTTATCCCCATCTACCTGCTGAAAAAGGCTTGTGTGGTGTCTCTGCTTGGAACATCTGCAGTTATAAAAGCACAGGCTTCTTGCAGATCCATGTGCTTCTCTCGGGAAAATGTAATGTAGGTGAAGGCATGTGATTTGTTTTAAACAGAATAAAAGAGGAAGGTTAATCATAGCTTAAACTTAGAAGAGGAGAGAAAGCACCTACAAGATGCACCTTTGTTCAATGCTAAACAGTTTTAACTGTATCAAGGAGGTGCAATTTTGAAGACAAAAATATATAGGAATGAGTCTCATTGAACCTGAAGTTAATATTTTGAAAACTGAAGGTCTTCCCTGTTGAAGAACAAGGACCATTTCTTCTGAGAGGTGCTAGAGGGAAGAAGTGTTTTTGGGGAAGTTGATGACATCCCTTCACTGAAAGACCATTTCCCTTCTCTGCTCTGCCCCACAGCTATTTTGTCTCTATTTTACAATGTTGTTATGCTTATCAGCTGTCCTCTGTAGTAGACAGAGAATAGAAGGGGATCTCAGTCTTCCAATTTCTTTTTTTCTTACCCTAATGGCAATGCTAATGTCAGTGCAGTGGGACTGAATGTTGCTATGACATGCATTTGGGCTCTCTGTGGGCTTTGCCACCCTTGATCACACAGGTGCTGCTGTGGGCCCTCTGACACGTGGCAGAAATCAGTCTGTCTGTCTGCTCTCAGGCAGGTACTTCTCAGTGCAAGAGGGCAGCAAAATGTGACAATTTCTGAACACAGAAAAAAAATGGTAACTGCAATAGGAATGTTAGTGTTTGAATTTAATGGACTTCCCTTTCAGAGCTGGTAGGACGACTCCCTGCCCCTTTATCTAAGCAGCATACTTGGCTATTTGACCAACTGTATGTTACTTTGGTCAGGTTGAAATAAATACCATCAAACTTCCTCTCTCAAAATTACCTTTGATGTTTACAGAGACATACTTTCCTTCAGACTGTGTCTTGTGCTTCGGAGAGCGTATCATTGCTGTTCGTATTCATTTTCTGCTGACAACATATGACTATAGTGTCCTAGGAAATGAAAGGATGCTCAGTGTTTCTATAGTACTCTTCTTGACTAAACAATTTGACTCCAACACTTAATGTATGTATCACTGTAAATATTGATAACATTTTACAGAACTTACATAACTTGGTTGTGTTGAGATGTTCTGTTTCTCAGCACAGTGAACAACTCTCCAGTGCCTACCAGACAAAAGGTATCAGAAGTGGAGATACAGGGAAGTGAATGCAGCTCTGCCTGGGAACTATTTTTGCACTTAAGAGTGGAGGAAATGATTATGAAAGAATGACTTGAGCAAAATGGTTGCATCAGCCTTTCCAGCAAGGGGAGTTGACTGACAAGAAGAGACTGACACTAAATTTTGTCTTGCAAAGAAGAGAGTTCAAACACAATCTGTTCCCATTTTTGTGCCCCCAGTCAGCAGCAGCAGCAGCAGCAGCAGCAGCAGCAGCAGCAGCAGCAGCAATATAATTGGTTGAAATGTGAGTTTGAAGGGTAAGCCATACAATGTGGACAATCCTGGACTCTTCAGAAGCTGTGGTTTCCTTAGGGGAGCCACCACTAGAGAGGAGAGGTGCAAACTGGTGTGATTCACTGGCTGCTTAGTTAAAGGACACTGGGAAACTGGGAACATGAAATTTTGTTTGAGGAGAACAATACTTTGAAGCTGGAATATTATCTCACTTCATGACTGTAACCTCATCAGACCTGCCAAAAATTTCCAGCTTTTGTTGTGTTTGCAGGTGTGAGGTGACCACTCAGATGCCATGATCAGCACATGAGGAAACACAGCATGCAGCACACAAGGTAAGTACTTAACCTCTGCTTAATCAGGGTTTATGGGTACTGTTTGTCTGCCATACTGGAACTGTTTACGGTTCAAACTTGGTGAAGTGTTCTTTGGTACCTGTGGCGTGAGACACAGCCCTTCTTTGCATTAAAATCAGTATTGTTCTAATTACATTCACTGTTTATAGGGTGACTGTAACATCCAGTTCCCATCTATTACTGGTGTTGTTTGACAGAAAAGTCTGATAGACTTCATTGCATATCAGCTTGTTCTGCCTTTCCAGTAAAGAATGTGGATTGCTTACACAGTGTGTGAAAGGGTGTGGCAGGAGCTCTGCTTTTAGAAGCCCTGAGGCTGGTGAGACTCTATGCAGGGGACCCCCAGATCTCTTCCGGGAAAGTTTGTGATGTTGGGAACCTCAGCCCACTGGAAGGGCTGAGAGGAGGAGCAGACTCTGTTTGGGCTTCTGCCTGCCATGTAGCCATACAAAATGGGCAAGCTGATGCTGCAGGGCTGTGAGCATTTGTAATCATAAATCACAGAATCACTTTGGTTTAAAAAGACCCTTAAGATCATTGAGTCAAACCATTAACCAAATGCTGCCAAGCCTACCACTAAACTATATCCTTCAGTACCATGTCTGTATGTCTTGTAAATAACTCCAGGGATGGTGACTCCACCACTTCCCTGGACAGTCTGTGGCAGTGTTTGACTGTCATTTCTGTGAAAAAAAATTTCGTAATATCCAATCTCAACCTCTCTTGGTGCAATTTGAGGCCATTTTCTCTTTTTCTATCACTTGTTACCTGGGAGAAGAGACTGTTCCCCCACCCAAATACAACCTCATTTCAGGCAGTTGTAGAGAGTGATAAAGTCCCTTCTGAGCCTCCTTTTTCTCCAGGCTAAACAACCATAGGTCCCTCAGCTGCTCCTCTTAAGACTTGCGTTCTAGACCCTTCCCCAGCTCTGGTGCCCTGCTCTGGACATGCTCCAACACCTCAATGTCCTTCTTGAAGTGAGGGGTCCAAAACTGAACACAGGATTCAAGGTGTGGCCTCACCAGTGCTGAGTACATGGGGACAGTCACAGCCCTGGTCCTGCTGGCCACTCTATTGCTGATACAGGCCAGGATACCACTGGCCTTCTTGGCCACGTGGGCATATGCCGGATCATGTTCAGCTGCCTGTTGACTAGCACTTCCAGAACCTTTTCTGCTGAGCAGTTTTCCAGCCATACTGACCCCAGTGCTTAGAGCTACATGGGATTGTTGCGACACAAGTGCAGCACATGGTGCTTCACTTTGTTGAGTCTCATGTAATTAGCCTCAGGCCGTGGATCCATGCAATCCAGATCCCTCTGTAGAGTCTCCTTACCCTCCAGCAGATCAACACTCCTGGTGTTGTCTGCAAACTGACTGAGTGGGCACTCGATCCCCTCATCCAGATCCTTGATGATCTAACCGTCTTCCCCTGTTTGGGGCTGAAACATCCAGCTGTAGCTTCTTTGCTGAGAGGAGGTATAATGTGAGAGATGAAAGAAGTGAGAGCCATAGCCAATGTGCATATGAAAAGCTGGGACACGAAGAATGGTCCCTTATGGCTGTTGACAAGTGATATGGCTGTACTCCAGGGATAAGCAGCAAACCATGGTTGCAGGGATGAGAAGCTCAAGTAGGAGAGGAAGACTGACATCACAGGATAACACTTACAAAAACAATTTAATCTGAGATTACTAATAAAATGGTGCAGGATTTCAAGAGTTTTCAGCTCCTGTTCAAAATTAAAATTTGACACTACCTTCTCTCTTTTCTGTTTCCTACAGCAAAATGTCCATCCAAGCAAAACACAAATCAAGAACTACACACACCTGGCAAGTGTTGGCCATCTACATGGTCTTAGCTGCAAACCTCTCTGAACAGCAAGAGCTGAAGCAGGCTTGTCCTTCATGTTATGCCAGTCGGATTTGCAACTGCTCTTCTGTGGGCTTGGACTTCATTCCCCCGGGACTCACGGCCAAAATCACAGTGTTAAACCTGGCCCACAACAGGATAAAGCACATCCGATCCCAGGACCTGCAGCAGGCTGTGAGCCTGAGAGCCCTGCTGCTGCAGTCCAACAAAATCAGCTCCATAGATGAGGACTCGTTTCAGCCCCTGGCAAAACTGGAGCTCTTGGACTTATCAAATAACAGCTTGGCTCACTTGTCCCCTGTGTGGTTTGGGCACCTCTTTTCACTGCAGCACCTCCACCTTCAAGGCAATTCCTACAGAGACCTGGGGGAGAGCTCCCCTTTTTTGAGCCTGAGGAACCTGAGCTCTCTCCACCTGGGCAACGCGCAGTTCTCCGTGATAAGGCAAGGGAACTTTGAGGGCATCGAGCTCCTCCACAAGTTGTGGATTGATGGTAGCAATCTCAGTCAGTATGAGCAGGGAAGTTTGAAATCAATTAAGAAGATAGATCACATGATCATAAACCTAAAAAATAGTAATATATTTTCAGAAATTGTTAGGGACCTTCTGTACTCCGTTACTTGGCTGGAAGTGAGAGAAATCAAATTACCATTTGAAGAGAAAAGCTTGGTGCAGAATTCTACACATCCTTTTAGGATACAAAGACTTACATTTAAAGAAGCTTTATTCACAGATCAAAGTATTAGCCGAGCAATAGTGTTACTGAAGGAAATCACCTCTTTAAAAGAGTTACAGGCCATTGATTGTGTGCTTGAGGGGAAGGGAAAATGGAACACTGATGAAATTGCAAGCAGTGGGCAAAGTTTTGTTGAAACAGTAACGATAATAAATGTAATGATTCAGAATTTTCATTTGTTTTTTGACCTGGACGGCATGGAATCGCAAATAAACAAACTGAAAAGACTCACTATCTCAAGCTCTAAGGTTTTCATGGTAGCATGCAAACTTGCACAACATTTCTCGTCACTTCTGTATCTGGACTTTCATGATAATTTGCTTGTAAATAGGCGTTTAAATGAGACAATCTGTAAAGGTTCCTGGCCTTCATTGGAAACTTTAAATCTAAGTCAAAACTCTCTAAAATCTCTGAAAGAGACGGCAGAGTATACATCTCGTCTACCCAAACTGAATAATCTTGATATTAGCCAAAATAATTTTGGTGAGATTCCAGATGTGTGTGTATGGCCAAACACCCTGAAATATTTGAACCTCTCCAGCACTCAAATTCCTAAAGTAACAAACTGCATTCCTCAAACCCTGGAAGTTTTGGATGTTAGCGCAAACAACCTGAAGGAGTTTGGCCTGCAGCTGCCACTTCTGAAAGAGCTGTACCTCACCAAAAACCAGCTGAAGACCCTGCCTGGTGCCGCACCCATTCCAAACTTAGTGGCCTTGTCCGTCAGACGGAACAAGCTGAACAGTTTGTCCAAGGAGGAGTTTGAGTCCTTCAAGAGAATGCAGCTGCTGGATGCCAGTGACAACAACTTCATCTGCTCCTGTGAGTTCCTCTCCTTCATCCAGCACGAGGCCGGGCTAGCCCAGGTGCTGGTGGGGTGGCCGGACAAGTACGTGTGTGACTCTCCGCTGGCAGTGAGAGGGACGCAGGTTGGCTCTGTGCACCTGTCGCTGATGGAGTGCCACAGGTCCCTGGTGGTGTCGTTGATCTGCGTGCTGGTGTTCCTGGTCATCCTGCTGCTGGTGGCCGTGGGCTACAAGTACCACGTGGTCTGGTACCTGCGGATGACGTGGGCGTGGCTGCGAGCCAAGCGCAAGCCCAAGCGAGCCCCACCGAAGGACATCTGCTACGACGCCTTTGTCTCCTACAGTGAGAACGACTCGGACTGGGTGGAGAACACAATGGTGAGGGAGCTGGAGCAGGCCTGCCCTCCCTTCCGGCTCTGCCTGCATAAGCGGGACTTTGTGCCTGGGAAGTGGATTGTGGACAACATCATCGACTCCATTGAGAAGAGCCGCAAAACGCTCTTTGTGCTGTCCGAGCACTTTGTGCAGAGCGAGTGGTGCAAATACGAGCTGGACTTCTCGCATTTCCGCCTCTTTGATGAGAACAACGATGCGGCGATTCTCATCCTCCTGGAGCCCATCCAGAGCAAAGCGATTCCCAAGAGGTTCTGCAAGCTGCGGAAGATCATGAACACAAAGACCTACCTGGAGTGGCCTGCTGGTGAAGAGCAGCAGCAGGTGTTTTGGGAAAACTTGAAAGGAGCCTTGAAATCATAGAAGTCAGCAGCCCCCATTTCAACATATTTCTACAAAAGGCTGTATGTCACTGTTTCTTACTGCTAAGCATATTTTCTTTCTTTTTTTTTTTTTTTTTGTAACTGCAGTTGACTTTGTTGTTTATAGAGATTATTGTCATACTCTCTGGAAAAGACCTGTTTACGCTTTCCAGTGATTTGGTACTCTGTTCTTTAAAAGTCCCTGCCAATAACTATGATATTTGGAAATAGTGTTGGCCTTGATATGCTTTTCTAAATGCATTTTGCTGGGTGTGGAGTATTTCTGTAATTTTTACTCCTGTTACCGCTATTCCCAACTAATTTCTAACAGTGCCGTTGTAATTTGCAAGTTAATTAAAAGCCAAGGGTTTCAATCAGTATCCCCCTGTGTCCGTTTCTTCCTGGGAATGCTTATTCTTCTCTTTGTGATCACCACCTCTTTCCTTTCTACCTACCCACAGAAATAGCTGAAGCCTTCTATTTTTGGGTTGTGAGGCTGTTTCTAACATGTGGGCTAGATGGTGTTGCAGACTGGCTCAGTTCTTTGTTTTGCTCTTCTGCTTTGCAGAGCATATTTATCTAATTACTGGCCATGCAACTCTTACAGTTCTACTTATTTTCCTATGTAGTTGGTGAAGAAAATCACATGCATAAGAGGCAGTTCATCTCTCTACTTCAGTGTGAGGTATCTCCTAGAATTACCATATTGTTCTTCACTGATTACAAAGGGAGTCTAGACAAGCAAGTAGATACAGATGTTTATATTATGGTAGTTAGTCCCACATTGAGTGCTTGGATTTCTTGAGTTTTAAAGGTTCTTATGAGGATTTGAAATTGTCTCTGAGGGGATTAAGTTAGGTGTGGTTTCTCTAACTCAACATTTTCATGTTCCCCTTTGCTTGTTTTGCTGGAGCTTAAGTACAGGACAGTCCAGATCTTGATTAAAGCTTAGACATGCAATTATTTTGTGGTGAAATACTAAAGCCTTGGCATATGGGCTACCTGAGTATTTGAATAACAGTAAAATTTGCTTATGGTGTCTGTTGTTATATTTGTACATCTTCATACATACATATATATATTTATATATGTACTTTTATAAATGTGTATATGTTCACAGTCCTGTGTGTGTATGTGTAACTACATGAGATAATTTCTGTGGGTGCAGCCTGCAAGCACCACTTTTAGTTCTCTTTTCCTATTACAGTGTTATGTCCAGGGCTAGTCCAAAGTCTGCTATAAAGTGATTTTTCTGTTAACTCTCTTGGAGAAATATAACTCATAGTCTAATCAAGGCTGAACTCCAGGTAGGTGATGAGTGAATCATCTGAGAGCAAACACTGAGCATCGATAAAACAAATTAGGAGAACTGTGTGCCTGGAGGTGAGCAGGGAAATCAGTCTTGCTGGTCATTACAAAGAGAGCGTCAAAGAGAGATGTGGGAGAAGCCTTAGTTTTCACACAATACACTCTTACCATAGATCCAGGCTTTTGTGTGTTGGCACATTTAAAAGGACTGAAAGTGTTACTGCTCTTATGCCAACTAGATCACCCGAGTGGGAATTCCCCTGCTTACACTGTCAAGGCTGAGAGGTGAAATAAAACAGCAGCGTGAGAGGAAGCTGGGCAAAGTATGATCAGCAAGAGAGAGACGAAACACGAAATAGGTTTACTGGCACACAGGCATCGGAGCTACAAGTGGCATCTCTGGGAATCTTATTGGCACAGAGGTGAGTTTTCAGGTAGGTGAAGGCTGGAGATGCAGGGAAAGACAGTGGAGCCGCAATGCCAGAGCAAGAAGCAAACAGGGAGCCCTGGGAAGAGGCTATCTAATCTCTGCCACCAATCCTCCTCTGCATGGGGGATTGAGGATGCTTAAGGCTGCTGAACAGGAGTGTGGGGTGGGGAGGGATTTCTGTCTGCCAGCAGAAGCAGAGCAGGAAGGTGCAATCACAGGCATCTGGCAGGGATGCATGGCAGGCAGGCAACAAAGGAATGTTCTACTGGAGAGCTGGGACATGCTGATGGGAGCAATGTTCTTTGGGAAATGGGAGAGAGGAAAACAGCAAATGAAAAAGAGACAAACTGGGTTAGACTGTGCCAGTTCTGCCCAGTTTCCTTGTGGGAGGGTGCCGTGTATGTACTTTGTCCTATTTGTCTGTTGTCCCGCTTGGGTGTTGATACCGACTGCATAGGGTAGGCTGGCCATGAAGGTGGGGTGCCTTAGTTTCAGGCATTCAACCAGGAAAAACCTCACTGAACAATGGCTTCAGGACATCAGCTGCCTCCTTACCTAACTCTGACCTGCTGCACACCTTCTGTGTCAGAAGAAGAGGCATGGCCGTGTGCGTATGTGCATATGTGCTATTAGGGCAGTGCTGGGGGATGAGAACTAGAATGTGTAACCCATGCACAGCCAGGTGGAGAGCAGCAGTTTTCCCCAGTCTGGTTGTGGTTTGACCTCTTCACCAGCCAGTGGCTCTCCCTCTGCAGGCTCCATAGCACTGTTTAAATTTTCTAGCCCATATTTAGCCGTGTAGTGCCCCCCAAGCTAGAATCAATTTGCACACTATTGGTATGCTTTATTCCAGCTCTTATATTAACCTTCAGCATTTGTTAGCATTTATAGAACCTCATTCTGTTGTCAGTTGTAGTTTTGTTTAAGAATATGTACATAGTTCCTCAAATACTTCTAATCGTGGGCCAGGGAAAATAATACAGCGCATGTCTGATGGCTTGAACCCATTTTCCATAACTCAGAAACGTTTTGAATGTCTGGTTCATTACAGCACCTTATAGTATAAGGGCATCTGTGCAAGTTTATGTATTTTTAGTTGCATTTCAATTTTATTTTTTTAATGTGGCTTTTTAGTTCCCAGCACCACAGGGAGAAGTGATTTCTTGATAGAGCAATGATATCATGGACTGGGGCTATATATCTGAGTGAGTGTGGAGAGGCCTGAAATATCCTTGTAAGTCAGGGTCTCAAGCAGAATCATTAGACGGGAATGGGAAGGGGAGGAAAATGGCTGAAAGTGGGTGAGGGTGGGAATAGATTTCTTTGAATGTCTGTTCAGATTTCAGATGAGCAAAAAAACTGGAAAGGAAGCATACTGAATCATAAAGGCAGTTCAGTGCTGCAGTCCCTGGATGGTTTCAGGCTGGTAAGGTGGAGAGCCATTAGGCTCTGCTGGTATCTCCTGTGCAGTACCTGTCCAGTTCCTTTGTGTGCTGCCAATTTTCCACCTATAAATAACCTGCCTATAGACAGCTTTTGGTTGATCAGGTTGTCTGGTTTCTTCATTTTCTAACAGTAAGTATTTTGATGACAACTTGAAAAATAGAACATAAATCTGTTGCTAGTGAAACTCATGCTAGTCCTAGCTTTATTCCTATAGCCTACAGCACTGTGTTATCCAGTTACTTTTGGGAGACCAAAAAGCCCTATAAAAGAGCCTCAGCTGGACAGCAGATGAGTCTAACTACAGATCACAATTTTTTGTGGGGGATTCAGATGGACAAATATTTAGGTATCTAAACTGTGATGCTCCATTTTAAGGCAATGGGATAATTTCACTTGGAGTCATCACATCTTAATCTGGGTAGCCAAGACACATGATGTGAATTGCTCTTAAAGGATGTTATTTCTCTCCATTGACTTTGGAGGACACAGTGGATGACCAGATCAGCTGTGGGCATCTAAAGAGAGGGAAGAGAACTTTGTCCTTCAAGATCCAAAGCTCTATGTCAGAGACAGAGATAAAAGGAAAGTAACACAAGAGGTCAAAATGTTTATAGTCCTGCATGTAGGGAGAGATGGAATGACTGAAAAAATTATCCATAACTTTTCCTCCTCTCCCCATACGCCCAAACCATCAATTTTGCCCCTTTTGGATAATCTTAAGCAGTTATGGCTATAAATAATGCAACTGGAAGGGTGGGACTTCTCTGTATGTAACTTGTATACGTGGGTCAGCTACTGTAAAACAAATCAGAATATGAATTCAGAGTAGAGTAGATCTGCACAGTCTCAGTGGGATGACTGAGGGAGAAAGCAGTTCTCCAGGGGCCAGTCTAACCTGATTACTCTGATAGAGAGCCCACAATGATTCTGTGAACTCATTGATTGGCCTCTTTGAGGATTGTTTACTCTTTCCACCCTCGGTAAGATACCAGCTGAGGTAGGTGGGTTTTGTGGCACGCTGGGGAAAATTACATTTTAAAAATGCTCTTTGATCCTTGTCAAGAAAGGTTATCTTTCAATATGCAATAAAGGCTTTAAGGGGAAAAGAGCTCTCTCAGACTTCAAAAATTGTTTTTCCACCTTCTCAGAAGGATAGGGAAACTGAAGGCATCCTGTTGGGAGTAAGGAAAAGCTGGATATTGCAGGAAGCTCTGTAACAAAAAAAAAAAGCCATGCCAAGTCAGCATTATGAAAATTGTGAGAGGAAAGTGAAGTTACAATGGATCCACATCTGTGTGGCTTCTCTTGAATCATTTCAGTCCAGAAGACCAGAAACAGGCTGTGGGGCTGGAAAAAGCTATCTTTCCAGTCCAGTCAGCTGATCTGATCTGATCTGATCTGATCTGATCCCCTGACTCTTCCTTGTGGCTTGGCCTGATCTCTCTGCCACAGGTTCCCAAAACAGAAAAAGACACTGTCAGAGGAGAAGAATGTGGCAGTGAAAAGGAAGAGCTGAGGCAGTAGGCAGCAATGGTCAGTTTTGCAACCTTAAATTTCATTAGCAAGTATCAGACTGATGGCAACATGAGAGTCATCGAGGCAAGTGTTTGTTTCCCTGCTCATGGGATGTTTACAATCAGCGTAGGCAAAGGCAGATAAAACAAAGAATAGACAGAATCAAATGCACTCCTTTTCTCTCCATAGTCACAATAGAAATTAGACATATGCTTGAAGTAAGTATTAGACTTAAACGTTACTGTTTACTATAAGATGCTGACTCCTCTTGATGTAACCATGATTTGAAACATGTACAGGAGACTCCCTGTAGTGAAAAATGAATATACAAAATAATATTCACAGATTCAGAAGAAAAAGATCTGAGGTGGGATTGAAGTATAAAGGCTACTTACTAAACAGGAGGATGATCAAAATAGTAACTAATCTGTTTCAACTCTGAACTCTGTTAAAACCAAATATATTTAAAGTGCCTTGAGCAGGACAGAACAGTAAAAGCTGTATTTAAGATATATCCAAAATGTACATTCTCCAAAACAAACTATCCATCTTATATTTGCTCTGACTTTATTTCATATTTTAGGCAATACCATGACTACACACACCTGGCGAGTGTTGGCCATCTACATGGTCTTAGCTGCAAACCTCTCTGAACAGCAAGAGCTGAAGCAGGCTTGTCCTTCATGTTATGCCAGTCGGATTTGCAACTGCTCTTCTGTGGGCTTGGACTTCATTCCCCTGGGACTCACGGCCAAAATCACAGTGTTAAACCTGGCCCACAACAGGATAAAGCACATCCGATCCCAGGACCTGCAGCAGGCTGTGAGCCTGAGAGCCCTGCTGCTGCAGTCCAACAAAATCAGCTCCATAGATGAGGACTCGTTTCAGCCCCTGGCAAAACTGGAGCTCTTGGACTTATCAAATAACAGCTTGGCTCACTTGTCCCCTGTGTGGTTTGGGCACCTCTTTTCACTGCAGCACCTCCACCTTCAAGGCAATTCCTACAGAGACCTGGGGGAGAGCTCCCCTTTTTTGAGCCTGAGGAACCTGAGCTCTCTCCACCTGGGCAACGCGCAGTTCTCCGTGATAAGGCAAGGGAACTTTGAGGGCATCGAGCTCCTCCACAAGTTGTGGATTGATGGTAGCAATCTCAGTCAGTATGAGCAGGGAAGTTTGAAATCAATTAAGAAGATAGATCACATGATCATAAACATAAGAAGTATTAATATATTTTCAGAAATTGTTAGGGACCTTCTGCACTCAGTTGCTTGGCTGGAAGTGAGAAGAATAGCATTCAGTGTCTCTGCAGAAATGCAAGTATTGAGAGTCATGTCTTCATCTTTTGCAAAGAAAATTTCCTTTAGACAGACCTTATTAACAGATGCTACTGTGCCTAAGCTTGCTAGCATTTTAGAAGACATGCCAAAATTAGTGGAGCTGGAGCTAGTAAACTGTAGACTCTTGGGAACTGGACAATGGAAAATGCAATTTCAAGCAAAGCGATCACAGACCCTTAGAGTTTTCACAATAGAGAAATTGTCCATAGAAGAATTTTACTTGTTCACAGATCTTCAGGCTGTGGAAGGTCTGCTATCTCTTTTTACCAGAGTCACAGTTCAAAACACTAAGGTTTTTCTGATACCATGCAGAATTTCCCAACATCTTCTGTCATTAGAATATCTTGACCTTAGTGCAAATTTGCTTGGAGACCAGAGTTTAGAGCATTCAGCCTGTCAGGGTGGTTGGCCATCACTACAAACTCTAAATTTAAGTCAGAATTCATTGAGTGACTTAGAAATGACAGGTCAAAGTTTGTCTCATCTAGGAAACCTAATTGTTTTAGACATTAGCCAAAATAATTTTGGTGAGATTCCAGATGTGTGTGTATGGCCAAACACCCTGAAATATTTGAACCTCTCCAGCACTCAAATTCCTAAAGTAACAAACTGCATTCCTCAAACCCTGGAAGTTTTGGATGTTAGCGCAAACAACCTGAAGGAGTTTGGCCTGCAGCTGCCACTTCTGAAAGAGCTGTACCTCACCAAAAACCAGCTGAAGACCCTGCCTGGTGCCGCACCCATTCCAAACTTAGTGGCCTTGTCCGTCAGACGGAACAAGCTGAACAGTTTGTCCAAGGAGGAGTTTGAGTCCTTCAAGAGAATGCAGCTGCTGGATGCCAGTGACAACAACTTCATCTGCTCCTGTGAGTTCCTCTCCTTCATCCAGCACGAGGCCGGGCTAGCCCAGGTGCTGGTGGGGTGGCCGGACAAGTACGTGTGTGACTCTCCGCTGGCAGTGAGAGGGACGCAGGTTGGCTCTGTGCACCTGTCGCTGATGGAGTGCCACAGGTCCCTGGTGGTGTCGTTGATCTGCGTGCTGGTGTTCCTGGTCATCCTGCTGCTGGTGGCCGTGGGCTACAAGTACCACGTGGTCTGGTACCTGCGGATGACGTGGGCGTGGCTGCGAGCCAAGCGCAAGCCCAAGCGAGCCCCACCGAAGGACATCTGCTACGACGCCTTTGTCTCCTACAGTGAGAACGACTCGGACTGGGTGGAGAACACAATGGTGAGGGAGCTGGAGCAGGCCTGCCCTCCCTTCCGGCTCTGCCTGCATAAGCGGGACTTTGTGCCTGGGAAGTGGATTGTGGACAACATCATCGACTCCATTGAGAAGAGCCGCAAAACGCTCTTTGTGCTGTCCGAGCACTTTGTGCAGAGCGAGTGGTGCAAATACGAGCTGGACTTCTCGCATTTCCGCCTCTTTGATGAGAACAACGATGCGGCGATTCTCATCCTCCTGGAGCCCATCCAGAGCAAAGCGATTCCCAAGAGGTTCTGCAAGCTGCGGAAGATCATGAACACAAAGACCTACCTGGAGTGGCCCCTTGAAGAAGAGCAGCAGCAGGTGTTTTGGTTTAATTTGAAAATAGCTCTAAGATCCTAGATAGGGACGTTAAAGAATGTACTTGGAATTTGTTTCACTTGCATGTTTGTCCCATCATTTATCTGCATCTCAAGAACAGAGAGCTGAGCTACTGCAAATTCTAACACTTGCTAGAAGATTAATTTCTTTTTGTAGCTGTCATTCTGAATAGTTGTGCAGGTTTGGGCTGGAACAGAGTTTATTTTCTTCATAGTTCCTTCTGTGGTGCTATGGTTTGTATTTTTGACCAAAACAGTTTCCGTAACACAGGGGCTTTTTAGTTATTGCTCAACAGTATTTGCACAGCGTCAACATCTTTTCTGTTTCTCACGGCGTCCTGCCAGCTAGCAGGCAGGGGGTGCATCATAATTTGGGAGGGAACACAGCTATGACAGCTGATCCCAGCTGACCAAAAGGATGTCTCACACCATAATGTCATGACCCATGAGAACATAATCAGCACTAAATGGTGGGGGAAAGACAGAGTAAGGGAGGATATTTGGAGTTATCGAACTCCTTTGCCTTCCCAAGTAAAAGTCCTGCGTCATGGAGTCCTGCTTTTATGGCAGTGGCTAAACATTTGCCAGTTGATTGGAAGTGGTGAATTAATTCCTTATTCTGTTTTGCTTGTGAGCAAAGCTTTTGCTTTACCTGTTGAACTGACTTAATCTCAACTCACAAGTTTTCTCACTTTTATCCTTCAGATTTTCTCCCCTGTTCCACTGCAGGGAGAGAGAGTAGATGCTGAGGTGCCTTCTGAGGTTAAACCACATAGCTGTCTACACATGTTAATCAGCAGTATGAGCAAAAGCTGTTTCATTTAAATATTTAATGAGGAAAAGTTGTTTAGATATACAGTTTTGTAGTTTATATGTCTTTATCTTTGCAAAATTTCAGGAGAGAACCTGCCTAGCCAAGGGTTTTTCTGTTTTCTTTGTATAAACCGCTTCTGATCAAATGCTATAAAAGTCAGTTTATGCAGCAAAGCATTTTGTCCTGGCTCTCCTAGTCAGTGGATCTAATGACTGATTCTCAGTATTTCATTGTCACAGCAAGTTAAATGCCCAGATCTCCTGAAAATTGTGGCTACAGGGCTTAATGTAGAAATGTACTTTCTCACTGCAGTTCTGTCTGTTCTATCTTCTAGGATCTATGGCAGATCATTTCCTTTATGAAAGATATCTATGGAGGATGATTTCTGTCTAATTACAGTGTACTATATGTGGCAAAAGGTGCTTCAGAGTAGTATTCAAATACTCTTCTGACTTGCACAAGTGGAGTTTAAGCTGTTCTCAGCTGCCATATTGTGGAAAACACAAATATATGGTCTTTGAATCCAACACCATGTTCCTGTCTTTGTTCAGCAGCCTTAACACAGGCATGAAAAGGGTGTTTCCTACCTTTTGCTCTCTCTGTAAATGTAGTTCACAAAACTAGAATGGGTGGAGAACATCCCACATAGGGCATTGTGTTTGCTGTCAGATGTGGTCATGTTTTCTTGGGAAGGTTACTGGGACAAGGGTCCTAATTGCTGGACAAGTGGAACAAATGGATGACTGGCACCAGACTCATCCTTCAGAGATGATTTGAAAAGAAAGGGGTGTCTTTGTGATATTTTCCTTGCAGCCACAGGAAATTTCGGGTGAACTCTAATAGCTTGAGTCTGGTAGGCCAGAATGTCTGTGAATTTCTGGATCAGTTGAGGCCTTAGGCACAGCATAGGACATTTCCAGGCACAGACAGAAGCAGATCTTAAAAGCTTTCAAATGGAAACACCTACAACATGTGGCTGTACCTGCGATGAGACCACGGCCAAGTTAGTGTTTTTATTGCTGCTTTGTTCTTGGGCATCTAATGTGGTACAAAACCGCTGTTCAAACACATCGTTTGTAACTGGGTTGGGTGCATTGGAAGTCTCCTCTCACAGCTGGTTACCTGTTGTGTTACTGCTTTTAGCAAGTTCTCTGCACGGTCAAAGTGCCAGTGAGAGCAGAAGTATCCCTGTTCTTTGCTAGCCATTGGAAGTGCTGAGGACACATCTGCTCCTTTTACACCCCCAAGCAGGCAACTTTGACAGTACAATGAAAATTAACAGCTTATTTACATGCATTTTTGCATTTATAAATGCAGGCATAACACATTATAAGAATTATTAACTTTGTTATTTCATCTAAGCTAAAAAAGACACCTTCTTTCTATGTACTTAAGATTTGCTCTTTATTTCATTTAATTTGTTTTTAAGCACATAATTTCCTATTTTTAGCATCTAAACCTTACTTTCACCTGCAGATGGCTTCATAAAATATCTGCTTTATTCTTAAATATATTAAAGTGTAAGTTAAGTAAGTGTATCTCTGCTTTCTAATAACAATGTAGAGATTCTTAAAATACTGATCATGTTTAATCTGAATTCAGAGGCTACTTCTGCTATCTACTTCTTCATTCTAGGAAATAAATCTATTTTTTTCTAGAACAAACTTCCCATTAAACCATCAATTTCTTTTAATTCTTACTTTGAGAAAACAAAATATGCCTTCAGAGCATGCTGTAGAGCCTTGCTGTAATGCAAAAAGACGCAAAAGGGTTTCTAGCATGCCAAAATTCCACCAATTGCTATTTTCTCTTGTCTTTTAAAATTAAATACAGAACATGCATATTATTGATAGTAGGTAAATATCCAACACTTCGAATTCTCACTAATAATCTGCATCCTATTCTAGAACCAGTGAGTAAGTAATGCCTTGGATTATGCCTATAACAATTGACTGCCAAACCACGAGACAGCAGAGACAGCCCAGAAGTTGTCCATAAAATATTTGGGTGTTCCCACACAATCTGTTCATAAGGAATCTGGAGAGAAAATGCAACAATAGGTAAATCTTGGCATTTTTCTTAGTCAGAATCAAAGATAGAGTATGGGGTTACATTTTTGAAATATCTTTATATATATATATTTTTTTTTAATACACTCATAGTTTACTTCCTTAACTCTCATAATTTATGTCCTTTTTTGTAGAGGTAAGGTTAAAATTAGATATCCTATGATTAAAATAGGCTCCAAGAAAATAAGCCAAACTTTGCTTTCATTCAAGCAGCTTTTTACAGACACAGCAGCGGATTTCCAACTACTTTTTTACTTGCTAAAGGAAAAATCTTGTTTATGAGTTACTAAAAGGGAAAAAACCACTTGTTCTGAAAGTGCATGATTTTTTTTTTTTTGTTAAAGAACAAAATCCACTGCATGGTCTTTATAAAACTGTGATTTATATTCTTTAAAATGTTCCTCTCATTATAAAAGTTATTTCTGGATGTCTTAAAATCATGAAAGAAAATATATATGTGCTTTTCCTAGCTTGCTTGAGGTCTTAGATAAGGTAAAGACAAACAGAACTATCATCTTTCTTAAATATATTTTTTCCGTAATAATAACAATAGGTTTTCCATTAATTTAATGTGGCCATCTCATCCCTCTGCTGCAGATCAAAACAAGTATTAGTAAGTAATCAGGCTATGGTTTAGAAAATCCAAATGAAAAGCACACTTGTTACAGAGAGAGTATGGGTTGCTTAACAACCCCTTCAAATCAACTTTCTCATGGCAGTCTGGGGGAGTTTGGCTCTTGCCAACAATGCACCAGCTATGGATGCAGGATTCATGAAATCCTGTATCAGGTGTATTGTTAAGAAACCTTTCAAATGCAAAAAAAGCTCAGTGCTTACATTGCAAACCTGGTAAAACCATCAACAGATAATTTTAATGACTGAGTGTGGACACGGCCGGGTTTTATAACCAAGCAGTTTCAAATGACTTAAAATATTTGGACTATTTGGAATTGTTGTAAAGCTGAATCCAATGTCCTGAACATCCAAACTGGTATTCATATTTTCCAGCTCACAAGAAGCCAGGATACTTTTATGAAGTGCAGAAGTGAGTGATTAGTAACATTGTTCCAGCACATATTCAATAAGTTTCATTTTAGTTTCTGGAATGCAAGATGTGGAGTTGTTTGGTACCTCTGGGTTACTGGGTCTTCTGTCAGACTGTAGGGTACAGGACATTGGTTGAGAAGGTTTCCACATCTGCCTTAAAACTACCTGGCAAATGGCCCCAGGCACAGCTGGAGGGAATCCTCTAAAATACGCAGGAGTGGAACCTGAATTAGCAGACCTGGCTGATGGGTCAGCATGCCTGGTCTGATGTCCTGCCAGGCACACCCACAAAGGCTGTGCACCAAGTACCTGGAGGGTGGATTTAAGCCTGAAACTATATGATTATGGCCACTCTTGCATCAATTTGTCAGCCAAAAATCTGCATGGCCTCAACTTGTGTTACAGAACTGAAAAATAATTAGTGTTCCTATTTTTACTCTGCACAATGTTGTTTCTGATGTTTTGGTTCCTTTTTTTCTTGGTATTTATTGTCATCATTATTTTTTAATACAGCATAAGAGAGGAGAAAACAATAGTTTCATAATTATAGGGAAAGGATATCCATGATTACAGGACAGCTGTTTGGTATTTTCAATGATCCCTTCTTTTTTTATATCCACAAACATTTTTTCTGCCCACAGACTGCACAGATGTCATTGGACAAATTTCTTGTTGGTATGTCACTGACGTTGTAAAACTGTCAAGATCAAATTTACAGGAAAAAAGAAGCCAAAGAACAACAAAATATTTGCTTACAGTCAAGGATACATAAACACATTTCAGCTGTCATCAGAGATGAGGACACCATGAAAACGACTACAATTTTCTAGGTTTACTAGTGCCAGGATGCACAGTTACCAAAGAATAATGAAAATCTTATTGCTGATGCAAGAACTTTAGCAACCATCTGCTTGATGTTAAGTAACTGGACACAAGGTGATTATGTCAGCATAATTCTCTTATTTGAAAGGGAAAGATAGGAGCTATAAAAAGGAAAGGACAAAAAGAGTCTTGCACAGGCGTTGCAGAAGGAAGCAACTTGTCTTCCTATGGCAATTAGGAAAATTGTGTAGTTTCTTGCACATAGGGATCTGCCTGTTGGAAACCCCAAATCCCCAAAGGCCTGGCATGTCAGTGGCTACTGCATTAAGAGTGTTCTCCTAATCACGAGATTGATGAAGGAGTTTGTCTGTGGCACAAGAACAGCTCTTCTCAAGGAAAAGAGAGGTTAGTTTACTGCAAGAGTATCCAGTAGACATTCTCATGAAACCAGGGGCACAAGAGATTAAAGAGCTCACTTCCAGTCCTTGGAAGTGGTGTTGGGGGCGATGTACCCTGGCAGGTAGAGCAGTGGTGGAAGCCATGTGGGCAGCACAAGTCTCCACAAAGTCTCTCCTCATCATTCCCATAGTACAATACATGAAAAAGCAGTGTCATGGCAAAATCCACAGAGTCATCAGACTCTTTTCTGTCACAAGACCACGAAAGATTACTCGTGTGAGTCTGTTCTTCACCAAAACACCAGAACTTCTTAATGCACCTAGAATTTTTACCTGGGTAGAATTTGAATTTTCTTTATGTTTGTCCAGGATTTCTGCATCCCACTCAGAGCTACTGTGCCAGACTCGGTTTGAGGTGCTGTCTGACCAGAAATTTCAGGGATTTTTCAAGAATGAGTAGATCAACCTCATAATGCATCTGATGTAAGTCTAACACTTTTTGAAGGGGTTGCAGATATTGCACATATATAAGTCAGCTGTTCCTTTAAGTCTCAGAACTATTGCCCATACATTGTATAGTTGATTAATCTAAAAGTATGTAGCTCTGATGGAAAATTCTTGGCAGAAACTTAGCAGTCCTGTGTTACCAATACTGTTCAGCTTTATTCTGTTGAAGTATTTTCTTTAGCTAAATTCCCCCACCAGTGTGTTTTAAAGATACAGCTACAAAATTTGTTAGCTCTAATTCAAAAGCTTTTACTTTGTGTCCTGTTACAGCAGAAATGACAAGTGCTTTTTAAAGTTGAGAAGCTCCAGTTTCATAATATTTTGTCAACAGGTTTCAATCTCCCAAGACCTTTTACCCGTAACAGAGTCTCAGAGAGTTGACAAGAGACATTAACATTTTTGCAGACTCTATTGGATTGGGAGTTTTGAGGGTAGGGGATTAAATACCACTTCCTGCATTTTGGCAAAAATTTTGCTCTGAGGAATTTATATTCAGGAGGACAGCGTGCTTTTTCAGCTACAGAAACTTAACATTTCTTTGACTGGCATGGTACACCTTATTGAGATTTGGCTGATCTTGTTGCTTCTGCAAAGCAGTGAAATGAATCTAATTATTCTGTATAATAAGACTCTAAACAAAGTCCCTTTCTGTAAGAAAATGTGTCACCTTGGCCTACCTATAGCAAAACTGAGTAGCAGTGGTTCCAAAAGCAGTTCAAAACCTGCTCTCAACATTGCTGGCTGTCAAGCATATTCATACTTTTAAGTGTTAGGGTGTTTGCTGCTGCAAAACAAAATGAAAATTAGCCTGCAGTTTGAAGGAAGCAGAAACTCACTGGAGTAAAAATCTTTGGCAAAAGTCAAAATAGAGAGAGAAGATCTCCAAGCAACATTATAGCCTGGTAAAGTAGGAAATCATGATCATCAGAAAGAATTATAATGTGGTTTTGATATGAATGTGCTTATTTATTTTTATCCATTATGTCAAGCCTTTTGATGTCTCATCACCTTCAGGTGCATAAATGGAGAACTGAGGATTAACTCAGAAGTTAGGGGATTAAATGAGTGAACACAGTGGCTGTACAAAGTCGAAGGGTTTTCCCCTTCTCTCTTCACACCACAAACACAAGTTGTAAAATGACTTAATATTAAACTTCAGGTCAGCTATGCAATAAAAAAACCCCAAGAAGCAAGAGGACCTACAGCTCCACAATGCAGAAGGGGTTTCATATGCAGAGGTGTGTGGTGAAGACACCAGCCTAGAGCAATTTCACTGCATACAAAGCAAAACCCATCTAATAGAAAATCCTAACAGTTGCCAATCCCAATTTTACCTGAAGTTGCCTACCTAAAGAATTAATTATATCAAAACATGGTAAACATTATACCTAGATAACCCACAATTCCAATTGCATTTATGGATCACGAGGAACAATTTGTACACTAACATATGGACAGGAAAAAAAGAAAGACTACTCAAGACCTTGTGTATTTTGCAGACTGGCACAGAATGCTGCATGTGTAGCTTCTACTGAAGTATTTGTATAAATTCCACAAATTTTATGCTTCTGTATTTTGCTCTCACTTAAAGGTGAATAAAAACATATAATAAGGAAAAAATACAGGAATGAACCCCCATCAAACCCAGTTTGTTTTGCTTCAATCTACACAAGAAATGGTAATTGTGAACAGATTGTTAACATAATTACCAGTTTGGAATTGTGAAGGGGGAAAACAAAGGACAGAACAGGACAAGAAAAGGTAAAAAACAACTGAGGTAAGTTAGATATAGTCAAGTCAGTATACCACCTATGAAATTTATCTAAACCACTTCAAAACAACAAAAATGGGACATCCTGTGATATTCTTCCCAAGAGAGGTTTGAAGGTTGCTCTGAAAGTGATGTAACTGTAATAACTGAGAGCATTCCTCACATGGACAGGGTTTTCCACCAGCAAAGGTTGATGGTGAAATAAAGAGAAACAACCCACATAAGCTGCAGTGAGACTGTTGGCAAAATCGAGACAGTAATTTCAAAGTAATAACCTCCCATGTTGCCTTTGTGCTTGGTCAGGTTTGATTAACAGACTGTCAAACTGTAAAACTTAGACATAAAATGTTATTTGTACAGCATCTGACTCAGGACTGCCTTTGACTCTAGATTGTTTGTCTGCCTTGCACCCTGTAAATAATTAGTAAATCCAATGTAGTAATTGATTATAACAGTGAGATACAGCTCGTCAGACCTCTCACATCATATCCTTAAAATCTAAATTGTCTATTGATAGAAATATTTTTACTGGAAGAAGCATTAAAGTTCATTTTAGAACTCAAATTATGTATGGTGACCACAAGGTTAAAGCTTTGGGAGCAAGTTTTCTGAAATCAGTGGAGGCACTTTGCCCTTTAAGCCTCAGAGCTGCTCTTAGGAACTTTCAGAAAGGCACATTTGACTGCACTACTCTGGGTTCTGCTTGGGTACATAACCATACTAATGAAGCATTTTCTTAAAAACTCTTTCTTCAGCACAAAATGCTGTGGCCTAAGTTTTATATATTTTTTTCTAAATGAAATTACATCAAACTCAATACATATATTGGCTTGAGTTGCCCACAGTGTAGAAATATTCTATTTCTTTTTCAATGAGCACATATTTGACACCCACTGAAGAGCCCTGTAATGTCAGTTCTCTCTGTAGTCATGTTAATAAACCATGGATTTGGGATTGTGGAAGACTGATGATGGCAAAGATAAGGCAAGACTGACTTTAGTATGTGCGTGTAGAGTTCACTCCTGGATCTGTACAGAAATGTTACTAAAAATAAAATCCCCAAAAACTCTGAGGGGAGACAGTTTTAAAATTTATGTTTAGTTTGGTGCAGGGCGATTCCTTAAAAGTAAACAAAAAGCACAATTCACCTAGAGTAAAAGGATACTTCTATGGAAGATTAATCTCTTTCCTTAATCCAAAGAGTAGAATGCTGAAGGAATGTGTGTTACTCCTTGTGAAACTTAGCACAGTTTTGTCACAGATTTCAACTAAAGGAAGACTCAATTCTTCTTTAAGAAAAAAGGAGAAACCTTTAAAAATAATCCCCCCAAGCCCAGGAAAGCATGGAACGCTTCAACAAACTGGTATTTTATTATACAAGTTTAAATAAACTAAGAGATAGAAACACCTGTAGGAGAAAATAACACAGCATCACTAGATCACATCACTGTTAGGCCTTTCTCCCCCCTGTAGCTCTGACTTTAGGAGAGCAGAGTCTGCTGTTTGTGACCATAAAAATAATGGAGCTCCTTCCATGCCCTGCTGCCCTTCTGACATGCCACAAGTCAGTGGCCTCTCCTCATCCCTGACCACAGACCCTGAGGTTTCCTGGCCTTCATCAGAGGCCACCGAAGGTTTTGGGTGGCCTGCCTGCCTGTCTACTGTCCACCATGACCCCCCTCCACTATGCTTATGTACCGTGGGTTGCTTTTTTTGTTTTCCAGTAGACTGAAAGTAAAGTCTGGATTTAAGTGGCAAAGCCAAAACTGCATGAGTACACATATTTAGTAAATTGGCTACTTCCTAATGCAAAATTGTAACAGAATTTTGTTATCATTTTAGCTGCAAAATTAAATGCTAATTAATTACAAAATGGTAGCGCAACCTTCTCTTCGGTGATGTTGTTATCAGATCAATTGGTGTATATTACTTGCAGTAATTGATTCAACTTTCCTTATTGATTTTTATGTCTTCAAGATTGTTAATTTTAATACTATTAGCCTCTACATGAAATGCATGAGTATTTCATAATGTAAATGCGAATAAAGATAGGAACCGAGTCATACAGATGCAAACCCCAGTATTGATTTATTATTAATACTGGAAGGTCACCATCTGGACAATTCCATAAAATAATACATCTGCATCGCTGCTAAAAAGGAGTTTTAACATCTGGATCATATTATTCCAAATTTTCCTCATCCACTCATCATAGCAAGAGGAATTTCCTGACAAATTAGATTGCTGCCCAAAGGTAAAATGTTTTTCTCATTACCATACTTTAAACGAGTTCAAAAAGAGCTAGAAGTGAAGTAAGCATCAGCGTCATAGACAACCTTCCCATTTTCTAATTATGCAGATTAAATAGTTCATGCAAGTACCAACTGAAAAACATCCATCTGTCCTTTGCTTCCCTCACAATGCTCTTCCCCACTCTGAGGAAGTAAGAATGACTATCAGCAGCAAACTCAACATAAGAGCATTATCCCCTACCCTTTCTGTCTTAGAGCATAAGGTAAAAACTGTATACATAAAGAAAATAACTGTGTAATAATTAGATTTATTGTAAGACATTAACCTTAGCAGAACTTGTTAACTTGGCAACACAAACTAACTGGCTCCCTAAAAATCTAGTTGCTTTTGATGTAGGCATATTCAAATACCCAAAAACATATGCATTGAAGAAATAATAAATCAGGCGGTTTGGGTTTTTAAGGTTTAGTTAATATGATTATATTTGACAGCACATTGCAAATTGGCAGGAATTTCTATGTTAAGTAAATCAACCAACCTTATTTTTTCAAGATTTTCCTCATTACTTAGGTACAGAAATCAATGCTGTCATGACTATGCTGTTTCATTTTTCAACTATATTCCCAGGTAAGTTCTTATTCTGTGACCACCACATGATACAAGTGATATAATCAGTAAAATGGGCAGCCACCTATGGTACCACATGGAAGGCTTTTGTGTTTGATCTACCTTTCTATATGAGATGTTTAAGATTATTAATATGGCAGAGGAGAACGACTTTGTTCCTATATATCATATTTATTTAATTTTCACCAATGGACAGCTTCCAATGGCAAGCAAATTGCATTATGAGAATCAGTTGAGTACCTGGTAGTCATAATTTCCTTTGGGAAAATACACAGTCAGAATACTAATAAGCTTTTTTCTTCTTTCTCCATTTGATATGTTAGACTTCTGTCTTTATGTTGAGAAAAATGGATAAGCTAGCCTAGGACAGGTTAGAATGTTTTTTCAAGGATGGTAAGTATCTGATTTGCATTCTTTGTTGCCACCCCACATCCCAGAGTACACAATACAGTTGCAAGAAAAGTTGCAAGCAATTGCCTGCACCTTGCTATGTGCAAAATTTTTGAGTAAAATGGAGAAACAATAATGTTACTTGAACACATATGCAAACTGACTGGAAATTAGGTTTTGACATGGTGAATTAGCAGAATACAGGCTCTATGATTATTTTTCTAAATCTGAAATAACAAAATACTCAAAAGTAACTGAGAAACAATAATTTTTTCTAATTTGCTTCCTTGTCATGTGGAAGTTAACCCCAAGCTGTCAACCTCCATCTGGAGGAAAAAACGCAGTTATCAGAATAGCCTAAATTTTATTTCAGGTTGAGACTTAATAGAGAAAAACCAAATCCAACTCTTCTTTTTCTTTTTTTTTTTTTTTTTTTTCTTTCCCCCTTTTCCTAGCCTCTTCCTCTGCACTACTTTATATGTGGCCATCTGGTGAAGGGCAATGTCTTCCCTCTTGCCCAAAATTATCTACAGCTGAACCTTGGTTACTCTTTGCTGCAACTTTTTTTGCTCTGCTCTCTTTGAAATAGGAGCCTTTCCCAGCATGCCTTTTTTTTTCAGGAGACGTTTTATATTCTCGATAAGCCTGGATAAGGCTCTTTTGGAAGGTACAGGCTGTTACTGTTTCTCTTGCATCTAGTAAGTAGTTGCTGCTTTTTATTTTTTGTTCTTTTTGAGAAAGCTAATGAATGCCCCTTCCATTTAGGGCTGATTTTATGCTCCCTTTGACCTTCATTTCCTTTTTCTTTCAAAAAGAAACCCAAGTTTTTCTTTTTTCACATGTTTGCAAAGCACTTTGAAGGGAAGGGTGGGAGTCAATAATTGCAATCCTTTGCTTTATTTCTACTAACAGGACTGTGCAATTCTCTCTGGGCTCTCACTATGTCTGAGAACAGCACGACTATCCAGAGCAGGGATGTGTATATGTGCAAAGACCCACCATGACCTCAGACTTAGACAGAAAGTTTTGCCAGCTGATACTGTCTACCAAGTCGTGATATGCAATGGAGGGCTGGTTACTTGCTTTGTTGGGCTCTTGGAACAGAAAATGGAAAAGAAAGCAGTTTTTGTTCAGATAAAAGGAATCCTAGGTTTACCCCTCCCACTGAAAATAGTGTGTTCTACCTCTTCATCCGATTTGCTTTCTGTTTTGCTCCTAAAGATGCAAACGTTGTTATGGGCAGAGGAAAATGTTTGGTGTCTTCACTTCCAGTATTAGACACTGTGCTGTGTAACCTGTGTGTGAACCATACAGGCATAAACCAAGTGGGCAAAGGCTGGGTGGCAAGTAAGAGAAATGTGTAAGCAATTAAAAGCAGAAGGCTGTTTTCTCTTTAATGAGTGTGTGGTTGTTTTTCAAATTTTGACTTATTTCAATGTTTCTCACCAAATCAAACTAAAACTAGATACACATGAATGCAAGAATAATAATTGCCACCTGCAAGAACAGCAACGTACAAGTCTAGACCTGCCTGTACTTAGGGGAGCAGCAGATTTTTTTCTGTTTGTTTTCATCTCAAGAGGACAATTTCCTGTATGCATTAACCAAGCTGTTTAAATCCTAAATACGACCATTTTTACATTTTCTGCTCCTGAATCAGAAGGCTTTCTTATCTGATGCAAAAATGTGTGCTACTTATTTTTTATTTATCTCATTAATCATCCAACTTTGTTTCTTAATGTTCATCCTATTTGCTGGTCTTTGAAATACAGGGATCGGATTGTGGCAGTTACTATACAAGTAGAAATTTTTAACTTTAGCATTGCTATGTGTCGTGCTTTTAAAGAAAGCAAGCTCATGCAAGGAGATCAACAGTGTGTTAGAAAACTATACAGAAGTATCTGGATATGAACCATTAGGGCATTTACTACTTACTGCACAAACTTGGAAGTTGTTTTGGTGACTCTTAAATTAGCTAACATGGAATAAATGCAATAAACCCTCTACTGGCAGAGACCCATGGTGAGCAGTGTTCACTATTACAAAGTAACTTCATACACGGATAGATGGTAGGTGTGAGAAGACATTACTCTCCCAGCTAAACAGAGCATGAAGCAGAACTGCCAAAACTCAGTGCAAAGTGAACTTCAGCTTCTGGTGCTGCTATTTTTACTGAAAGAGGCTCTGCATCAGTTCCTCTTTTACTGGAGAAGGAGCCTTTGCTGCTGTCACGCAGCTATGCGCTGAAAATTGAGGCCCCAACGTGTTTCTGGTGCAGATATTTTGTTTATTTTTAAATGCACTACAAAAACCATCACGAAGTCTTATTGAAGTATGGTTATAGTTGTATGGGATCCTCCGTAAATTAGATTAAACATATTTTAAAATGTATTTTTTCCTGTATTGTTTATGTCACCTTGTTGATGTGACTGGCTCCTGTAAACTAATGGTTGGGAATGAAGCTTCAGTTACTGAAGACTGAGTTACACAAGTAATAGAATTATAAGAACTATAGGCTACAGGCATTTTTTTTGGACAATGGTTGATTCTCTGTAGTACAGATTAACTAACTTTGAATACTGCTGAGGAGGATAATGCCAAGGCAACACAGAGTGCATGCTTTCTAGAATCCTACAGGCTTTACCAGGGAGACAGGAACCTTCCCAGTACATGCGCTTTCACTTCAAGTGTTTCAGCACTGGTTCAATACCGGTTTTGTGCAAAATATTTTCAATGGAAAACATACATGGATGGCATGAGTGACCTTAGTCACTTCAGTGTTGTGCTCTTTATTCTAAATGTCTGTTGAAATCAGTAAGGCAAAAATTCAGAGGAAAAAAAAAATACTTGAAAGGCTGAGACGCTAACATGAACATAAAATGATTGAATTATACAGCAGACCAGTCTAGAAGTTAAAGAGAACATAGTGATAAAGTGGTATTGTATAAGATTATGCTATGTGTTCTCAGGTATTGTGTGCACTCAGGGTTAGGAGCTTATGTTTGTAAAGGTAGACAGTTAATGAAGCTAAAATCCTCAATGAGCTGCACTGTGACTTCATTAGATTCTTCACCTGTGTGTATGATGCCATGACAAACACTTTTCCTAACTCTGTAGAGTTAAAGAGCCTGTTTCACAATCTCTGCATTGCAATTTTATGTCACTGTGGAAATCCCCTAATAACCGGATTGTCACAGATCAGGCTAGTTCCGTATCTTGTACTGAAATATTTTCTGTAAATTTTATCAAGTTTAGAGTTTAGCAGACCTGTCACATCAGGGGGTGTGATGCTTCAGAATCTGAGGAGAAATTCTCAAGAGATAAAGTAATGATCATGTAAGTTACTGATATCACAGTTCAGGAAGATCAGTTACCAAAAACTACAGATAGCTTAGGACACTCATCAGCTGATGAAGATGGAAAAATAAAGAAGCTACTTGTGCACTTACAGTTCTGTGTGCAATACCTGTATAATCCTCATTATTTAACATTCCCTTAAAACTCACAAATTGCTTTTTAAGGACTGATCCTTTCTGACATGCCTTAGTTTTTTCTAAGTTATTGAATAGGGAAGTCAGGTGCGAAAAACATATTACTCTATTTTTTTCAGGTTTGCAGATAAACATGTGGCAGAGGGAAGGAAGTGAGCCCAAGCACCTTGAGCCACAGTTTTAGCACCTTAGCCACAAAACAAGCTTTTTCTCTAATTAGGCGTGTGCCTGAATAACTTGATGAATAGGGGTTTTCAATTCTTTCAGTAAATCAAGATAAGGATAGTGACTTTTTTCTCCTACCTAGTCCATTATTTGAGAGTTTGAAAACTCCAAGAATTTTCCTTAAAAGTTTTAACCTGCTAAAGACTGACAACAGCATCAATGCATGTACACAGAAAATAAAACACAATTTGTTTTTTTCTTCCCATATAAAAGCTATTCTCCACTTGACCAAAAGCCATGGCTTGCTGCTTTCCACAGAGGCTTGTAACCCCTGACTGTGTCATGACTCCCAGCTGTAACCTGAGAAGGATGTTGTCTTAAGCACGACAGCTCCAAAATGGCCCTTTCTGACAAGCCATTCACAATGTGGGACCAACAGTGGCTTTGTTTCCACTGAACAAGCACAATCTGGGCAACAGCCAAGGCTGCAATATCCAAAGTAAATGCAAGCTCAGAGGGCTCAAAGCCCGGTTCTGCTTCCTTCTTTATAAAGTGAGAATTGTAACTGGTATTTCTCTTCCTTCTAGAGTTAAGAAAAGCTTCCTCGAGCCCCTAAGTAAGGAGGGGATTGTCTTAGAGCTATAAATCAGTCTCTTATCATATCTAAGGTTGAGTGAGCTTCTGTATTAGATCAGAATCTCATGTCCTTGTAGTTAAGAACCTTGTTCTTCATCTGAGCTTGACTCAAATTAACCTGGTTGTTAATTTCCCTCTGATCTGATGCCTTCTGGGCCTGCACTTCAGGAGTCAGCAGCACCTCCTGGCTTACAGATCTGTGTGTGCATTGACTGCACCCCAACTGCAACCAGAAATAAAGCTAAAGAGATAGACATGCACTGTCTCCCTTCCTGGAAGGGAGCAGCAACATTCTGTGTGATGCCTGCCCTGGATGAGTTGCAGACCCAGAGCTTGTGTATGGTGGCTGATGGGCAGCAGCTTCTTTGTTCACACACAGCTGGTGTCAAACCAATTGGGATCCAGATTTGAGCAAGCAGCTAGGCAAAAACCAGAAGCCATTCTTTGTTGCTGTTACTATCCCATGGCAGCCAAAGTTTGCATCCAATTAAAACTTTTGACTTTGCAGAAAACCGGATATGGGTTTTAAACATAGGGCTCTTTTCCATTCCTTCTGCAGAAGAAAAAGTGCAACAGCAGCCACACTTTTTTCCATTTGGAAAGAAGTGGTTAGATGGTGGATGCTGAGCTCAGCTGTTGCAGCGCTGCCGTGGGTACCGGTGCCAGTGCTGAACGTGTCATTTCGCAGCTGTATGCGGTACCACAGGACCCCACATCAGCCCTGCCGGCAGCGTGCCGGCGCTCAGCATCCCGGAGCAGCCCGCCGCCGTCCCTCAGGACGCAACCAAGGGTGCCCCCTTATGGGGAGCGCGTCGGCAAGTCCAGCGCTGGAGACGGCGTAATTAAGGTAATAAGTAGTTAAGGAACTAGGAAAAGGTGAGGCGGAAGCAGGGAGGTAACCAGCTTTCCTCTCCACCCTCTCCCACCCGTCCCCCGGTGAAGCAGGTCTTAAGGTGATGGTTAAAGGATCGTTTCTTTATGTTACACTTGCTAGGACAGGAAGCATTATACTTACTACACCTAACGGAAAACATGGTACTACTGCAGCAATCTCCATAATGATCACTGTAAAGTCCCTCCCTGTTTTGTTTTTCTGAGGAACTGATTAAACTGATATAATAAAAATTCCAGTAAAGTTTTTCAAGAACAGATAATTCCTTATTAACTACACTTCTACGAACAAAATATTAAATGTTTCTGCTATTGCTATAAACATACAATTCAATTATCAAAATATTTGCAAGCAATATGTAAATTAACTTATGTCCATTGTTCCTCTGCTGGTAATAAATCACTTTCCTGAAATGCATTCAAAACAAATACTATAACTTCAAGTGGAACAACAGGCAAATGAGGGTTTTCTTCCCTTCACCCTCACCACCCCTTTTAGTCCTGTGAGTTGCTGGGTGTGATGCTAAGTTCCCTCTGCCCCTCTTGCATGGAAACTGCTCAGGAACTTGCAGTACATCAGGAATAGTGGTCGTGCAACTCTTCAGGGTGACTGACCAACAGGGATGATGGGGTTTTCTAGAGACCTACAGTTATAGCATGACTTCAGCCAAAAGGGACCTTGGCAGTTTTCTGGACCAGCACAAAACAGAGTAAGGACATCAGGTTGCTCAGGGCTGAGTCCAGCTGAATTGTTAAAATCTTCATGGATGGGTATTTCACCGCCTCTCTGGGCCTCCTGTGGCAGCAAATTATCTTTTACTTCTTCAATACATGCGGGCAAATTCACTGCAACAAAATTAGCAAGCTGAGGTTTAAACAAAGTGTATTCTAGGCTTAATCAAAAAGGTCTGGATCTGATCTTTCAGATGCTCTAATTGAAATTGTACAAGTACACCAAAAAGCCTGTGGTATAGGTCACACAGAAAGAGGCTGAAAAGTTGACTTTGAGTACTCAATGAAGTCTAAAGATAGTACTTCTGAAATAGTTCCAAACTGAAATATCTTAGAGAAGGTCCTTATCAAAGACAGCATTTAGATCTTGGTTTTCCTCCCAAATCTTCCAATTCTGTGAATGTCTTTAAATTTTTTATAAAAATTACAAAAGTGAAGGGGATAATTTTTCTTATTTTTTTACAAATGTTTGTTGGTTTTTGCTTTTGGTTTTTTTTTTTGTTTTTTTTTTTCAGTTGAAATGTCCCTATGGGGTGGTGGTGGTGGATACAGTTAATAAGAATCAGAGTGTGCCCCTTTATGTTGTTTTTTGCCACGGACACCTTAACCCTGTGAGTGATGTGCCCTTGAGTTTTGCTCCAGAGTACTGAGGGATATGCTACAGTTTTACCATCTGCCTTAAAGAACTGCATGACACTGTGCTCATCTAAGGGAGAAACAGGGGATTCAAGTCACCATTCACTTGGGGAGAGATGTACACACTTTGAAGGGTTTAAGTAGCAAAATATACAACTTCACCTAGCAGGAACTTCAAAGTCATCCAGATGTCCAGCTGCCATGCTGCTTTCTCAGCTCTTTTTGCTGTTTCTCTCAGAAAAAGTGTAAGGCAAGAAGCTCCTGATGTCATGTCTTTTGAAGGTCACGAGGATCAAATTGAGGCAACAAGGGAAAACACTCACTAAACTTTTGCAGAGTCAAGTAAAGGTGTTGGCAAGTCAGCAAATATGGTAAAACAGACTTGCTTTTGTAGTTCAAATGTATGGTAATGTATCTTTACAAAAATACTGGATTACACATCCGCAAACTCTAATCTCATTAGAGCTGAATTAAATTACAACAATTACATTATATAGCTTCAAGTAGGGATGTGTTTCAATTCACACTGCATAATATATTTGTTTAGCAGCTAGCAAGTGATAAAAAACTTGCAGATTCTGAAAATGCATACATGTCTTGCTAATTGAATCTGATTTCTGTTGTCAGTATGCAATAAAACTGGAAATCACTTAGGATAGTTTAGATCCCACTTTACTCAACATTGCACACCATAATTTGACTCTGTAGCAAGCTATGGAGCAGTGGAGAATTAACCCAGTTAACTGGGTCTTAATAAAATTAGTTTTATTTCAAAGACAGCAGACCATTTGCTAGCATTTAATGGTATTATATATTCCTTTCCATCTTATTAAAGTGAGGAAGTTATAGAAAATACTGATTTTTTTGTTGTTTGTTCAGTTTGTTATGGTTGTTTTCTTAACCCAACACATATTTTCTTGATGTATCAGCCTATCTATGCCAGAATTTAGATGTGACAGTGAAAATTTTTATTTGGCCCCTAGGAAAAGAACAATTAAAGATTTGTATGCAGCAGGTATCTGCAACATCAGTGTGTAATGGACGATCAGTGAATGTATGGCATGACTTGCCCTCATCAGTGTCTTCTCAGTAGTGGCAAACTGACCTACCAAAAAACTATTTGCTGTAAGTGCTAAGCTCTTCTCTAAACACAGTGTCTGTCAGCAGCAGACTCAAGACAAAGACTAGATACAATTTATGCAGTCAGGGCCTCTCTTCTGGCGGCTGGGTAAAAAGTACTTGCTAATGAGGTGTAAATTAACATTTTCCAAAAATCCTGTCTGGGCTTTTTGATACTACTACAGTGGTAATGAAGAGTGATTATGGTTAGTGCATAGAGTTGCACAGACAGCTACCATCTCACCCTTGCCAGCTGTTGTAAAATTCTGTGAAAACTGTATTAGGTCAGGAAATAGTTGAAAGTCTCTTGATGGCTCCATTTTCCAAGAGCAAAGGAAAAAGGCATAGAGGCAGAGGAGGGCCTAACAGTCTTGCTCCCCAGGAGTGAGCTGGTAAAGGGATGCCCAGTCCTGCTGGGCTGGCTAGGAAGGGTGGGTGATGCCAAGCCAGTGGGCTGAGAAGCACAAGTGCCTTTTTTGGAGCAGGAGCACTGGGTTTTGGTGTAGAGGTGCAGGCTTGTCTCTGCCCCTTCTTGCTGATGTCTGGGGTGCATCTGGCCTCCCTCAAGACCTGTGCTCTATCCCAGCCTATGGGACACTAGAGCTGAAAATGTGGCTTTCATCACACAGCCAACACCACCTCCTAGCCATGCAGCTGCACATGCACGCAGCCCTGCACACACACACACACACACATGCGGCTGCAGCCAGACACTCCACCACACCTGCCTCACACCTCCTGCCACCGCCTGCCTTCCTCCAGCCACCCTCTGCCCTCCCCTTCCCTCCAGCGCTGCTGCTGCCCCTCCAGGACCATGCCACAGCCGTGGGGGTAGTCACACCCCCAGCAGAGGGTGGGAAGGAAGGTGCCACTGCCAGGTGTCCACCCAAGCCCATGTTACTTGGTGGCTGTGCTGGCAGGCTGGCATCAAAAGCAGACAAGGCTGCCCCTTGTTCCATCTGACCCAATGCAGCCCAGACCACTGCTGCTGGCCTTCCCACTGTGTTCTAAACACGAGGGAGTACATGCGTCCTTATTACTCTCCCTGCTGGGTTTGCTTCATGTGCCTGATGAGGAGCTGTGGGACAGCAGCCTGAGAGGTCTCTTGAGCAGCCTCCTCAAAGCCTCCCAAGGCAGCGCAAATTGAATTTTATTATTGTTTGTTGTTGCCACATAATGACTTAATTTTGTTATTGCATGGGACACCGAAATGGCAGTGGCCAATGGTCTCCTAACTCCTTCTGAGTCTGTTATTGAGGATTCTGAAGAGATGGCCACCCTTTGCAAGTCCCAAATCACTGTGAAGTGGTGAACCTTCCTTAGATATTTCCCTACCTATATTTTTAAAATATGTATCTATTTCAACACAGAAGGTTGCAAGTCATAATGTAATGCAGTTTCATTGTATAGCTTCCATACTGGGCATTTAACCCAGAATAAGAATCAAAATCTTTGTAATAAGCTTAAACCATTAAATGCTTTCCTGTTACAAAAGTAGTTCGTTTATATTTCTAGGTGCAACAGAAAAATCTCTTTAAAAAAATAAAAAGGAAGCATAAAGAGAATTTACCTCTGACAAAGCAGAAATTTTCAAGGGAAAAGTTATCTGTCATTATCCTGCTTTTCCCCTTTCTTTCTGCAGTGTTTTAAGTAACAGGAGTAGGCAGCCAAAATGGGACTGGGTGATAGAGGAATGTTTCTGCATACACTAACAGCACCCAAGCTCAGTCTGCACACACTGTACCTCTGTGGCACTTACCAAACAAGAGTGTCAGAGTGCTTGGCAGAAATCTAATCAAATGCAAGGAGCTGTGTAAGATAGCCTAAGCCAAATTTAAATTGTGTGCAATTAACATTGGGGGCTCTGTTTTTCCATCCCAGCCTCTCGATGACCAGGCATCCCTGTAAGTTGTTATCTTTAACCCACCAATCAACAGACCACAACAAATATTTTCAATTTTATTCTTTGAGCTTTTTCCTGAAGAATGCTTTTCTGGATTTGTCTATGTTTTCATAAACTTGATCTACTTCAAAGGCTTGCTTTAGCCTTATAAGACAATAGTTTTTCTGACTGACTAGGCTGCATTCTGGGGCTCCTAGGAAGTAAAAAAGAATGGATTTTTTTTTCTTCTTGTAACTTTTGTGGGCATGTCAGAATTGCTGAAGCTCTAGGCTGAGTCTGTCAGATAACTTTGGCAAATCCTCAGTGTGATAACTACAAAACAATACTGTACTGGAAAGGAAAACCCATTAGGGAAATAATAGTAACTAGTATACTTTTTATCTCATGATGCATACAATTTACCAAAAAAATATAAAATAACATAAAAATATTCATTGGATAAATTTATGATCAAAGAATAAAGCACAACAGATAAAGCAAGATGGAGATCAGCTGCTTTCACTATAAGCTCAAATTACGAAAAATTGTTCCCCTCTACAGGCAATAAAATTTTGTTTTTCTAACTACCCCATAAAATGCAAAAATGGGACCTTTTTTTGCAAAAGTTGAAAGGCTATTGCTTTTAGTTGTCCTTTGCACTGGTTAAAATTAAAAGTGCAAATTTCTATGCACTGAAGCATGCATGCACACACAGTGCTCTGTACATTGTCTATTTTATGTCCAGCTTCTGGATATTGTCAGATAAAAGAAGAACACTTATAGCTTGTGAAGGTGTTCTTAAAAAGCAGCAAAACACATCAGACAAGAAATAGTAAATTAATCTGCCAAAAAGCAGGACATTAAAATGTGTTTTCTCCTCATAACTGCAAAAGTTAGTGAAGCAAGCCTCTTTATTTGGAATAATGAAAATTCAAGAACCAATCCCCTTGTTTCCCCAATAGTATGACTGGCTTAGGAATAGAAAATTTTCTGTAATAACAACATACTTTCTCTTAGTAATTTTTAATTTTTTAGATACTAGGCTTCTCTATTTCAATTTTTTTTTTGTTTGAAAAAGGAAATCCAAAAATGTGCATTTTGTAAAATGAAAGCAGGTGAGATCTTTATCATCCCAGAGCCCCAGAATCTGTGCACCAGTAGAATGTTTTGAAAGACTGGTTGTGGGCCATGGTAAAGGCAGCACACGCAGACTTACCTTCCACAACATCACTATTTGACATCTGTCCCACTATGGAAATGGGAGATAATTGTCATAGAGAAGTAACACTAACTCTGCCTCTAGTGGTGTTTATTCTGTCTAAGGCACCACTGGATTGGAAGATGGTAGGGGAGAGTGCTGGAAGGGCCAATGGACAGCATGGCCAGTGGGACCAGGGTGCCATGGTCTTGCAAACTTAAAATCTGTAACCGAAGAGGCACAGAGCTGCCATTCAGGGAACCTCAGAAAGGGGTAGGAGGGAGGAAGCTGGGCAATAAGGTGCTGCACTAAATAATGAAGATCACAGGGCCGGGGGATAACAGGTGTGTTTCAGTCAGAGCATGGCAAAGAAATGAGAGATACACATGTACCCTTAACGGAGCTGCTATCTGGTGTAGGAAATCTGCCTGAACGGCACAGAGTTCACTGAAACCAAGCCCTTTGTGCCTGCTCAGCTGGTGGTTCAACATACTGTGTCTGTCACCTCAGTATACAAAGCCCTGGTGCGGCCATCACTCCCTGAAATGCAGTGTTGCTTCTGCTGAAGTCAACAGAGTGAAGCAACGTGGCTGCAAAAGCTTTTGTGGTGCGGGCATGGGGCACGCCAGCCCAGGGTGCACTGGGGAGGCAGGTGCTGAGCAGCCTGGGGTGTGTGCAGAGCAGCTTCCCCAAATAAAACCTGACAGCTGAAGCTGCTGTGAGGCCTCTGGAGCACTGCTGCATGCCTTGCGTCCTGGGTCACTTGCTGAAATCCATGCCATGAAGCAGTCGTGTGCGTGCTTTAGTCGTGTCGAAGCCAAAGGGAATTAAGCATCTTCAGCGTTTGGCATGTGCTCCAGCACTCCTTTGCCCCGGAGGCACACGGTCATTGTGCTGTGCTGCTGCAGGGAGGTGCATTTCTGTCTCACAACAGCTTGCAGACAGCAGTAATCAAGTCAGGGGCTCATAGTACTTATTGCTGCATTTTATCTGTGTTCAGAAGGGAGCACATTCTATCTGAATGTGTATAAGGTTTTACACCTCAGATCAGCAACTGCCCTAAAGCTCCCAAATTTTCAAAGAGCTACATGGGGATTTATCCAGCCAAATCCCATTATAATCAATAGGAGCCGGGTGAATAATTACACTGCAGTTCTTTATAAATAGTGGGGAAGGTTGCCAGTTAGTGCTGATTATGATGCTGACTTTTTGTAAATATAGATCCGCATGTCTGTTGGGAACAGCACTTAGACCACCAGGTTATTTCACATATTGGTATAGTTTCCGTATTTACTGTGCATATGGCTTCAAAGAACTGAGGTTGATGACTTCTGGTCCACTGTGTTAGCAGTCCGTCTCCTCTCCATCTCCTGTTGTTTCCTTTCACAATCTGAGTAACAAAAAATGGTGGTGTAAATAGAACTCCAACAAAGAGGTCTGTTGAGCCTGTAATGCTCCCCTGAAAGGAGGCTGTCTAGGGGATGAATGGAGCAGCCTCAGCCGAGCAGTAGCGGGGAAATAGATGACTTGGCATTGGACAGTGGCAGCCAGCAGGGTGCATATGCCCAGTGTAGTGGCGGATAATGGTTAAGCTAGTCAGTTGGAGGGCTAAATGAGAGTACATTGTCTAACCCTGTAACCGTAACTAAATTGTAACCTGAAAAGAGTTCATAAACATCTGGCTGCTAGCCCATCTCTGGAGTTTAATAGCTAAATCTGAGGTGCAGAATTTTTAAAGGCTGCTAATTGTTAATGGAAGTATTACTGTCTTTAGGAGATTAATTGCATTTCAGGATTGTAGGGAGTATTCAATTGTGGTTAAAGCATCTCATTTATGATTGACACTATTTCCATTTGGAAATTGACACTCATTTGGAAACTCATTTTGGTTTCATGACATCTTGCTATTGATTTTATAGCTCTCCTAAGTATTTCATACAAAACCCTAGTCCAGTAGTACTCCTTAACTTCAATAATTATTATATTCATGACTTTATCCAGATCCTCATCTGTTTAAACTTGGATGCAGTAAGTGACACAACTGTATCTTCAGATTTCTCACAGATTTAGCAACACAGGAGCACATTTCCCTGTACTCTCTTATTTTATTTTAATATTGCTATTCAGTAACAATGAAAAGCATATACTGGTTAGACTAATAAGCATGTGACCTCCTCTGCAGACTAGCTTTTCAAGCTTTTTATAGCTTCCATTATTAATAGGGCAGCATCTATGTGGACCAGATTTGTGTTGCAAATACTTACAATAGTTGGAATAATTTTCTAATTACTTAAACAATGTACTGTAGCAGTACCAATTGAAATTCCTGTAAGCTACAGGCTTGCTAATTGTTTCCTTTAGTAAACCTAATTTATAGGGCTGTGCAAATAGTTGCTGGGTTTAAAGTATTTTGGCAGCTGAGCTGAAAAGAAAACGTTATGGACTGAATGGAAACTTAATTTCTTTAAAATTGTTAGCACAGCACAAGGATTGGTTTGAGGTTATAGAAACATTTTTTAACACCTGGCAAACTGTTTCATTTGGTTTTCATGTACATTTAATAAAAGAAAAGGATTGGACCATAAACATGAGAGGGAAGTAGTCCCAGCTCTCCCATTTTATCTGCTTGGTTGAGTGAGTAGGGCATTTTACCTGGGATGTTAACAACTTAAATTCAAGATTCCAAACTGCTTCAAATTTTTTACTAGAAGGTTTACATAACACTTGGATGAAAGTCTTAATGCTGGAAATAAAGTATTCTGAGGTGGAGCTGTGTTTCTTTCCTAGGATATCAAGATGTAAAAAATAACCCAAATGGGTCAAGCAAGTAAATCAGAATTTGTGGGTCAGGTTTCTTGTGCTGAATCTTCTCTGTGAGACTGATGGGGGACCACGGCACACATCTACTGAGGCAAGAGAGAGACTAAGGATCAGAGAAGGGCTCTGACCCTTCTACTTCATGTCCTCTCACTGTTGTGCGAAGTGACCAACATAGTTGTTGGGCCATAAGCTCATTCTTTCTCTTTCTGATTTATTCTATAATTTTATATAATTTGGAGCATACTCCCCATTTGAGTGTGTATTTACCAAAATCTCTAGTTACTGGTTAAGCTCTCAATGTGAACTGAGACATGGAACAGAGAGGTGTGGAAAGGATAGATTTGGACTTGGATCTCCCACGGCTGAGACAAGTGTTTGCAATCTTGTCTCACTTATCTATTGAGCATGCATGAGTGAGTATAGCTAATGACAGTGACTGTGCAAATCTGTTACCAAAACTGGAATATATCACTTCAGAAATGTCCACTGCCAACCTTGGAAATGAAAGGGAAACAGCACTAGGTGAATTTCCCCAATTTATTTGAGTCATCCAAACCAATAAACTATATAATGAAAAAATGTTCAGCCAGCTGTACTTGATTAATGAAACTTCTCATAGTGTGAAAATTGACAAAGACCTTGGGTGTTCCCCACTGAAATTGCTATCAATACTGTAACTTTTATAATGTTTTTTGAAGAGGCTTTTGCTCTGGAAATCGCTGAGCAATAATCTCTGAGCAAAAAAACATTTGGGGAAATGTTTAAAAAAAACTTGCAAAAGGATTTCTTATTTTTGTTGTTTTCTATTTTTTTTACTGGATCGGGACTGAAACCAGCAACTAACAAGGTCTTATTTTTCAGTCTTTCTGAAGACTGTGCATTTTTGATAGTCCTTGGGGTTTTTTTCCTGTTCTTTAACATACTTATGATTTAGTTATCCCAATAAAGAACCTTTGAGTCTTTTTTCCCTTCTATTTTTTACAAGACCAAATAAGATTTACTTGAGGACAGTTCTGCTGTGTCTTTGTTGCTTTACTCTGAACGTGTCTAGAGGAAAATAAAATACAATAAGCAGGTGCTTTGCCAGGCACGGACGTAACTTCTGTCATTCAGGTTCTCAAGGTCAACTCTAACAAATCTACCTCTTCCTGAAGATGAATCTTTTCTTCCCCACACTCCTTGCTTTCTTCCCCCTCTGCAGCCTCCCTGCTAGTTCTAGCGTTTATGCCATAACACTGAGAATAAGCATGAATGTCACACTAACAATTCCCTTCTAAGGTTAAGCTAGTGGCAGATGACTTGAGGACTATGCAAGGCCTTGCCCCAAATTGGGGGTTTGCAGTGACCTTTTGTATCCCTATCACTAAAGATAAATGTGAAGAACCAGCCCTCCTCCGCCTTCCCAGGGATCTGCACTCTTATCTCTAGTTGTTGCTCACCAACACTTTTATCTGTCAAAACCCTCTCTGCTGCCCTAGCAACAAGCATCCAGGCTCTTTTCCAGCTGACATAAGCTTCCTGCCACCTTTTGATGACAAGTGCTTCCAACATTTCCAGCTGTCAGGCTTTCAGCATCTGCTCCACATGTCACCAGGCTGATTTCACTGAACTTGGGGCAGCTTTGCACTTAGCCAGTTGCCCGACACTATGCCATGAGAGTGCCTTTGTCCTGACCACAGTTACTTCTCCACCTCTTTATATGCCGACACAGTGACAATCAGGGTTGATGCTTTTCTTCCTGATAGCTTTTGCTGTTGCATTTGTGTACAAGCACATGTTTTATTCAGACTTAGCTATTGCATTTTAGCTATCAGCTTTATTAGAGCAGTAGCTTCAGTAGGGCTCCATTACATCTACTCACAATGCTTCTCTTCTAACTGGAATTTGAGCAGATGTGGCTCTTCTGAATTCTTGGTATCCTTGACTTATACATAGCGTGAAAATTGGAAAATAAATTCTCTTGTTGTTGAACAGCCAGACTCTTCAAAATAGTCAATACTGGTACCTCTGATTCTTTTAATGTATATGGAATTTTACTCTTATTTCCCTAGGACCAGCTCTAGGCCATCACTTCACACTTCATTAAGTTCACCTAGAATATGTGTTGGTACCATATTCCCTGGCAAATTTTGCCCTCTTTTTTTTTAACCTCTGTTTCTGTACTGTCCTTTGAATAGTGTGTCAGAAATGAAATGCATCAGCCAGAAGAGGCTCTCCCACTGAAGCAGATTATGCCATTACAGTATTCACCAACACCTCCTTCTTATCTCTTCTTTGAGTACTGCTGTGTGTAAAGTTTTCCACAAGCTCTTCAAGATCCTTTTTCTCCTTGAGAGGATCAAAGATAGAATGAGTGTGAGAGACAGACAAGCAGGAGGAGAGTTCAGCCTCCAAATGCTGCAAGCCTGGGCCTTGGGGTGCTCAGTGTTACCAAAACTACCATAAGACTGAAAAGGTATATCTTTTATGTCCAAGACTCAGGTGTGCTAAGCCCTCCTCTGCAGATGGTCAATAGACTGCCATCTCCTGCCTACTGCTCTCCTGGCTTTTGGGACCTCAAGGGCTGGGACAGCATCCTAGCCCTAGTTCCTTGTCATGAAAGGTAGGTCCATGTGGGACCCTTTAATGTGCTCCAGAGACAGAGACCAAGATGAAGTTGATGCTGCAAATGCTTTAGCTGTCCTCACCAACTTACCTTGGTGCTAGGCAAGCCATAGCAGCAAATCAAGACTGAGCCTGCTGTAATATACTTGTTTCTTTGCAAATGTCTGTGCTGAGGGCTTGTTTTTGGGGTGCACTTTATGTGACCTCCCTGCATTGCTTGGTTCCCATGCAGGCATGGAGATGGTGCAACCACGGAACCAGGTAGTTCTCCTGTTCAGCTGTCAAATTCATCACAAACCACTCATGGTATCTAGCTGTTTTCATTCAGGGCTCATTTGGGGCTGGGTAAAAGAGCTGAGCCCACACACTGTTTGCCTTGTGTGACTGAGGAAGGTGATGGGAGCACAGGGGTGGCAGTGGGGTGCAGAAAAAGGATGCTCTATGGAGCAGCTCACATTTGGATACAATATGAAAACAATAAGTGTAGTTATTGCTGGGTGAACTTCACCTTAAGCTAGGTTGTGACACTTTACCATCATAGATGTTCTATATTGTAATCCAGGTTCTAGATGTCTCCAGTGATCCTTTCGAGTTTCACATGCAAGAAAATGCATCTCTTCCATCCATTTTGAGATCAGCTCAGTTGGTTAGAGCATGGTGCTAGTAATGCCAAGTTCGCTGGTCTCATTCCTGTATGAGCCGTTCACTTAAGAGTCAGACTTGATGATCCTTGTGGGTCCCTTCCAACTCAAAATATTGTGTGATTCTGTGAACTATAATTATACTTCTGACTTTTATACTACTCCTTGCTGTTTACTGGTTAGTTGCAGCAGTTGCAAGGCAAGTCTTAACAGCTAATGTAGTTTCCAGCTGTATTGTGTTGTAGACACAAGTATTTAATACAAATGTCTTATTGTTCATCTACTTAATGTAGCAGTACAAAGTTGAGAAGCATGATAATTTTTTCTAGCAAGTCTTCTAAAGCTTCTAAAGTTCTGAATTGAGGGACTGATTTTTCAGTGCAGTGTTTTCTTGTGAAGGCAGAGCTAGCTTTGGAATTCCAGAGGTACTTTATGAATTTACAAAGTCTGTTTCTGTCGGGAAGCCAAGATGTCTTATTTCATCTCTTCCAGTAACTATCATATTCTAGTCAAACATTGAAAAAAAAGAGTAAAGACAAATTTGTCATTTCACATGTGTGGGATAGATTATAATACTACTACTTGCTAATATTTTCAACAGTCTAGGTCCCATTTCCAAAATCCCCGGGGGTCAGGTACATTAAACTCTCTAAGGTTATGTCTTGCAGCCAGATTTTTAAATATATGTTGGTACATCAAGAAACAGGTAAGCATCTGTAAGCATCTAACAGGATTTTAAATGTCTTCTTACATTGTTTCCAACAAAGTTATTTTTTTCACTCCTTCTGTTGTGTAAGTTACTTAAAAAATCAAAACCTAAGAATACTTTTAAAATCTTTGAACTTGTGCTTTAGTAGATGTTTTTGAAAATCCATCTCTATTTAAAACTCCCCATTGTGTGAAAAAAAACACCATTCATATCACTGGGATGATTGCAATGCTACAGATTACAGAATGTAAATGAGAAAACTTTTCCCATATCGAGGAGTTCGGCATCTGAAGGAAACAGGCTGTGTGAGGCTAATAGATTATCTTCAAATTAATTTTCTTCCCTTGTTGAAAACAAATTATTAACCTCCTAATTCTTAAATTACAGTGTATTTTCTTGTCTTGCCTGATTATTTTTTTGGAGGGGGGACTCGCCCTAGTTCCTGAAACTCTACCTCTCAAAACTCTTTTGCCTTACCTGTTACAATTAAGCTATTGTTTTGCTTAGGAAAGTGGTCTGACTTAATTCAGGTTTGTGCCTCAGAGTAAACTGAAATGATTAATAGCTCTGCGTGTGCCTAATGATGTGAGCCCTGCAGCCACTAAAGCACCTGTCTCAGTGTGTAACCAGCCAGGGTTCCCCACGGTGCATGGCTGGAGATTCACATAACAAAAAAGGCAATTAGACAATGTTAGGGATTTGAATTTAACTAACAATGCAGGGAAATTGCCAGGGAAGGATTAGTTATCTCTTTCCTGATAAAAACAGGTATTACTGGAAAACTCTTCAATTGTCCTTTCATTGTGGCTCCATATGGAAAGTTTTATGTCTAATGAAGACTGTCAGGGTTAAGCTCTGAAAACAAAGATCTGGAAAGTTGAAAATGTTCTTAAATTAGCATTTCTGCTACCTTGTTAGATCAGTCCTAAACCTGCCAGATGCTGCTAATTTTGGCCGCGACTCTAATGGCAACCTGTTGTTTCCAAACAGAAAATTCTCCATGATTTTAGCATGACTTTTGTGGTCTGAAAATGACTCCAAAAGGATCTGTAGCATCTGGGTTTTGAAAGAGCTGCATTAATAGTATAGTCTTATTGTGAGTCTTAGAAGGTATACAAGCTCTTTCTTCTGTCAGTCCTGTAAGACACTGAGCTTACCTCGCCCTTGTGCTGGCCTTTCTGGCCGGACGGCTGCTCTGTGTGTGTGGTGATTGGTTTCGAAGTCCGCTCCATCAGCTGCTCCACAGTGCAGCTTTCTGCGTTGGTTGGTTATTTTGATCAGTTGTGAGAGTGGTGGGCTGGCTGGCTGATTGCTGAGGTGTTCCTCCTGGCTGGGTGACAGGCGTGCTGGCTGACCCCGGCCAACTGGCTTTAACTCCGGTGGGGGATAGCGGCTAATATTTTCCAAGGCATCTAGGTGATTTAGGAGCCCGTGGCTCACCCTGAAAGCAGTTGATGCATTTGGAAAATGTTACTCTATTAAACTCACCCCAAAGGGATACAGTGTGGGCTAATTTATGTTTGTAAGAGAGCTTGGGGTCTAGGATTCCTGTGATGTGAATATCTTGCACTCTCCTCTTCATACAGAGGCAAACAAGATCCATTCCTGTGGTTGTTTCACCAGACAGTCAGGCTGTACTAAAACTACATCTGCTGATAAGAAAGCAGCTTCTAGATAAATCATATAGGCAGGTCTCTGAAGCCTAGAAATAAGAACTTCTGGCTCCAATAACAAAAGCCTGGCTGCCCAGCCTAAGGAAGGCTGCCTACTGCTCTGGTAGCAATCAATCCATCACCCTTCCTCTGGCATTGCCAACTGTGGCCACATCACAAAGGCTGTCAGAGCTGGTAGGTTTGGTGAGGATGGCAGTGGGCTGACAAAGCAGCCGAGGCTGTGCTGCCCTGCTTGCCCTGCTGCCTACACAGGGGTTGTTCAAGTCCCAGCAGGCACCCAGGAAACAATGTGGTGGTCCTTTCCTGAATCTTGGTGGCTCTGCTCTTGGTTGATATCCTTCATGGATGAAGAGAGGTAGTGAGACATCTGGAAAAGGGTTGAGAGAGGTGCTCCATGGACCAAGGTTGGAGAGCAAAGGGTTATAACAACAGGAAGATGCAGGAGACGTGGTGAGCAAGGCAAGGTGTGTTTTATCTGTTTATTCTTCATTCTTGCTCACATATTCCTTAAACATCTTTATATTCTCCTGATGCAGAATAGGTATAGTGGCCTGAGGTGACCAGCCTGTGTCTGTGATGCTCCTTATGGCATCTAACTTCTCTCATGTCCTCAGAGAAAAACATTAATTAAATTTACATGTCTCCTGCTGGATTTTCTGCATATGTCTTTCAAAGTCTTGAGCTGGTCATCAGGATTTCTGTGACTTGTGCGAAGTTATACTGCATGAATTCTTTAATAAACCATTCTGAGGGCAAAAGTGTCTGTCTGAGAGGGGCAAGAGAGGGGCTGGGTGTTTTCTCTGTGGGCATCTGAAGTGAATGAGAAGTCAGGGAGAAAACAAAGGATTAAGAAATAGTTAAAGGATAAAGAGAATGATCAATAAGAAAGAAAGGAAAAGACTGTGAGGAATATTGCTGTTGGGTTTTAAATTTGATTTTGGGCAGACATTTTTTTACACACTTGCAGGGAAGAAGTTGGAGGGAGCCTTGGTTGCTGTTATGCTTTCAAATTATAATCTAAGTGCTGCCTTGATTATACATCATTCTGATTACTGTGGGCTAGTGATTAGAGCATAAAACTTGGAGAAAAAAAATACTGTGTTTTTCTTGACTGTAAATGACTTGCTGGGTGGTTTTGAATGAGTTATTTCACTTCACTGTGCCTCATTTTCCTGATCTGCAAAAAAAGGATATTAATGCCTATTTTTGTGAAGGCAGTCTGAGAAGCTAAATGGAAACTTCTGTATAAATGTCAAGTGTCATTATTATTGTTCTTAAACTAATCCATTGTAGTCAGCTGCTTTTATAGTTTTTATGAAAGCAAATACAATGGAAGCTACGTAATTGGCTGCATAAAAATGTTGTTTTATTTAGAAAAAGACAAAAAAAAAGTGTCTGAAAAAATGCAGCACTGAGTTGCCTTTTCTCATCAATTGCAAAAAAAATTTTGTTAGGAGTGAACCATACCATACCAGGTAATAAAGTTACTCTGAAGTATATGTGACACAATTATGAGAAGTAACAGGCTCTGGTAATTTTTGTTATATGTTTGGCTCACTATTTTCCTGGCACAGTCAAAGATTTTCAGTTATTTTTGAGCAAGCAAGAGTAAAAATGTGTTTACTTCTTTGCCAGTAGCTGAGAGATGAAGTTTCCTCAGGCTGTGACTTTAAAATCCTAATTTTCAGTTGAATAGTTTGAATGTCTGGCTTTTATGCTACTAGAAACAGTACAACAAACACTGACACTACTTTTCTTGGTGAGGTGGACATGACCCATCTTTTAACACAATACTCTTAGAACAAGGTAATGGAATTTTGGGAAAAGGTGAATCCCGTTACTCTTCACATTTGCCTAAATCCTGTTTATCTGAAAGGTAATCCTACCCCTGTCAATTCACCTTGAGGGTGGATAGTCCCAGTGATTCAACCAAGGCCACATGCACAAGGCTTTATCAGTAGGGCATCTGTATGGCATGGTGCTCTTAATCCAGGATGCTGATTATACTAGTAAAACGGAATGTTTGCCAGTTTAGTTTGTTCTTCTTGTCCTGAATTTGTCCTAACAGGAACAGGATTTTGCTGGTGTAGCTGTTGTGATAGAGGAAGGGGAATGTGGTATGGGATTGTTTTTTAAGACAGGGCACTGTTGATCATAGGTAATATGCCTTCATACATTCAAGTAATTTGGTAAAAATCTCTTATATGGTCTTGGCCTTAACATGACCCCAGAGTGAGTAACTTGTGACCTGTCTGTCCTCATGAGCATCAGTACTGCTGCCTTCTAGGACAACCCAATTAAGATAATTTTATGGCTGCTGTAGGACAACTTAGTATCTGTAAGGCAGGCTGTGTGCAAAAATTCTGGCTGTTAATTTCAGTCCCCAGTGACTGCATTGCAACAACTGCCTCTTCAAAGTGCTTTCCTCCACGAGTCACACATGCCTGTTTTCTGCAGGTTCATCTTCAGACAGCTCCTCTTTATCTGTGAGCTTGTTCCCTCTAAAACCACAGCTGTTCAGGTACAGGCATTACATCATATGCTGAGCAGAATGGGTAGGGTGATAAAACACCTGAATGCAAAAGGCTCTGTAAGATGATGGACATAGTGCTGGTGTTAAAATAATTACACCATAACATGAAAAGAGTCAGATCTGTTTCCTGGTAAGTCAGGTTCATTCAGAAGAAAAGTCTTAATGACATTTCAGCAAGGTATTGGCCTTTAAATAAAGACACCATTTCAGAAAATAATTAAGAGCCAATTTGAAATGGGGATTTTGTTTGGTGTTTTTTTTCTAAATTTTTAAAAAAATTCTTGTACTTCTGAGAGCACTTGTGAGAATTGCTGTTTTCTTGCTTGGTCAGCATCCTACCTCTGTTTGTTTCAGGTGTAGTGAATGCATTAAGACTGTGGAAGAGGGCAAACAATTTTTCTAAAACAATGTACATGCTGGATCTTTACATTTCATCTTTTTTATCCTGATGGTTAAAAATAACACTAAATTTATGAAAAAAATGTGATTTTTTTACTTTAAAGAAAAATCTAGTGTTGGATTTGTATTCTGTCAGTGAAGAGTTAACATAAAATGTTGTTCTTGAGAATATGGGACCGCTCATCCTGTCAGTGAAGCTAAGAAGAATTTTCTACGTGTAACAGCACTGGGAAACAAGATTATTTTTCAGGGTAAGTACAATAAAATTCAGGTAATACTCTTCATCAGAAAACTTTTGTAACAAAAATGCTGAAAAACATTCATTTAGTTACACTCTTAGGTAGGTTTTATTTCCTTTCTCAATAAGAATAGTGAGTGTACATACACAAAACAAAAATGCCTTGCTCTACCATTATTCTGAATTGCCAGTTGCAAAAGACATTTTTCTCCTTAATATGCCTTTTTTAAGAAATGGAAAGATGGATTTAGTTTTTAAGACAGTGGTCTCGTTGCAATTCCACGTCAGGAATATCCTCTGAGAAGATGAGAAAATGCAGGCAGTCCAACAAAGGAGCCACAGAAAAGAAGCCTCATCTCAAAGAGCTCAACAGACACATATTAAAATGAGCTGACTGAACCTCAGTCCTGTGTCTTGTGGCCTCATCTTCAGGGAAATGAGGTCCACTACGGATTTTCTGATTGCAGCACTAAAGGCTTCCTCGTGCTTTTCTACTGGCCACTGAGGGTGGAATGACAAATTCTGCTTTGCCATGACAAAGTTCAGTTGGACAGCTTTCTCCCAGTTCTCCCAGAATGGATTAAAGTGAATACAGAGACAATGAGTAAACTATGATGTAAAGTTTATATACAAGAATATAACATTTATCTGGAGTATTTACAAGGTTAATTAAAGCAATATTTTACAACTCTTTCAGGTTAACCACTAGGTATATTACAGTTAGGCTACAGATGGTTTAATTTGCAAAACAATTTAAAAAAAAAAAAGTTGCCTTCAGATCAACCAGCTCCAAAACTTGTTCTTTTTTTTTCTGAGAGAGAAGGGCTCAGACTCGTGGAAAATAAAATGCGAGAATGGTTAATATGCTCTTACTGGTGCCTATGTATCACATGCAAGAGACGTAAGGTGACCTTTATAGCGTTAATACAGACAACGAGCCATTTCACCTCAGTGGAAGGAAGTGCTGTGCTCGTGGTGACAGGCCAGCCTGGCTTTCTCTGCATCTCCTACTGTGGTACAACAAACATGCACGTATACAGAGAAGCAGCAATATAAATGAACCAGCATCACCAAAACGAAGAGGGAAAGACCACAGACCAAAGTCACGTTTGCAACCATAAAAAACCCCCAAGCTTTAAGCGAGATACTTTAATACTTCCCAAAAATAGTCATCATTTTTTTATTACATTTTAACCTATGTACAAAAATGGAGGGGTTCTTCCCCTCTCAGAGAGCGGTCACTGTGTCTTGTGCCCACGGCACCTCGAGGCTCAGAGGGGCCAAAGCAGGAAGGTGCGGGAGGCCCGGAGAGCTTGGGACAGGGGCAGCTGCTGGAGACAGCCAGAGATGAAGCCACTAACACTGCAGTTTGCGGATGCTGCGGGAGAACCGCTTGAAAGCCCGCTGCCCTTTCTGCCACCGCTTCAGCGAGGTGATCACCAGTTCCCCAGCTTGCTTCTGCCCCATCACCAGGTAGGGGACGTTGATGTCGTTCATCTCATCGCAGGTACACTGGAGGCCACCTTTGAGCCAGAGCACTATCTTCCTCAGATCTCTTTCTGTCAGCCCATTCAGCTTGTAGATGGTTTTGCTCTTTGTTTCGGGGGTGATCTTGGTATCCCCATTGATGTAGGCAATCTCCTTCACTTTTATCTTCAAGGCTAATAGAGTGAGGGGAGGGGGAAGTGGGGAGAGGGAAAGAGATTGAGAGGTTTTTTTCCCATTAGTGCACATAAAGAGGACCTGGGGAGGGAGGTGCTCTATTGCTAATTAAACTGTCAGGGCTGACAGAAGAGGCAGCAGGTGGCTCCATTTCTAAAGCCACAAAGGGCATGCAAGTCATTTCAGTTTGAATCAACCTTAGGGTTGAGGTTTTTTTGATTTCTTTTCTCCTCTTTCCCCTCCCCCTCTTTTCCCTTCCTTTCTAAATTAATATTTTTTTCCAGCTTTTCTCCTGTTTGCAGCAGAGAGAGGGCAGGTTTGCTACACTAAGCAGAGCACCATTTATTTTGCTGGGAGAGGACAGCCTTCCTGAAAGTAGCGTTTGAAGGGGAGGTGGGGAGGCAAGTACCTAGACCTAATCTGAAACCTGATCTCTGCTGCAGCTCAAAACTTCTACACTTAATTTATTAGGCTGGAGAGGATTTTAGGCAAACCTGTAAGGAAATGATATTTCACATGCATTGTTTTTTTGAAAGAATAGACCCCATGGAGGGCAAATTGGTCCAACAGCTGCATTCGATTTGGTAAAATAACTAGGAGGGGGATACAGGGCTCTGTAAGAAGCTGTGGGGCATGTTTAGCTTTAGGAGGATTTGTCTGAGTGCAATTTTCCAGGCCAAAACTATTGGTTGTTTTATCAATTATGTGCCACAATCATGGTTTCAGGATTTGGGTGTGTTTTTGTTTTCTTTTTTTAAAGAAAGACTTTTGAATTGTTGTAGATACTTATACTACAAATCTGTTTCCAGGTATTAAACACTGACCTATTGTAAAAGGATTCCCCTCCTTATTCCCTTTTGCTCTTGAAATGCTAATGTGTGGATAATGTGTCCTTCAGTTGTCTGTGTTGAAGGGGCTTTCTTGTCCTCTTCTAACCCCAGATCTTCCCATTAAGTTTATATCCCCAATTGTCTGTGCATTACCTTCTCTGTCAAATGATATATAGAGCTTCATTCTTAATCTGTGGAGAGAGTCTTTCTTACGATACACTGAGATTGGTCATGCAGCTCTGTCTCAAACATCTAAATGAAGCTTTGCTCTACTTCTCCCCAGGCAATAGTCTGCATGAAAGATCCTCTTTTTTTTTTTTTTTTTTTCATTTTACTTTCTATTGGACTTGCCAGCAACATCCACATAAAAGAGCACTACTTCAAAACAGTAAACAGAAAAGAATGCTAAAAAAGGCTACTTTTTACTCCAAGGTGGAATTTTGTTTCATGACCCAACGGGCAAAGCCCTGCCTTTATTCAGGCACATCTCTTACTGACTCCACTGGGAGCTGTACCTGATCCTCGACTCTCAAGTTTCAAGCCAGAGGAGCTCTGCTTCCACTTACCAAAGTCGTTCTTGCAGAGGTTTTCCACGATGTCATTATCATCTTCGTTTTTGTTTTTGCAGGCATCGCAGACCTTGGGTGCTGGAAATGCAAGCAACAGTCCCCGTCAGACGCGGGGAGAAAGGAACAGCAGGTGGCGTTGGGAACCCTTTGGGAAACGCCAGCTTTCCATCCCGTCACCCCAGACCCTGCTCCTTCTCCCCCCAGCCCCGGCGCTGCCCGAGCACTTTGAGGCGCCTTACCCTACTGCAGACCCGCTACGGGCGTCACGGTGGGCTTTTAAGGTCACGCCTGAACCAAACCTTTTTGGTTTAACGGGGAAAAAAGTACAACGGGGGTGGGGAGGGAGGTCGAAACACGACACAGAGCACCCAAACTCCGCGCTACAGCGACGACCCTCGCACAAGGCGATCGACCCTCTGGATGCCGCGCGGTCCAGTGCCGAATCCCAGACCTTTTCTTTGAGGATGGAGACGGGTGCAGGCCGGTGACAGTCCCCCGACGGTGCCTGCGGTTGCCCCGGTCCCCTCGGAAAAGCCTCCCTGAGCCTGGTCTGCGGTCACCTCCCCGCTCCCCGCGTCCCGGAGCAGGGGGGCGTGCTGTAACTCAAGGCAGACGCCTTCGACCCCCTGCGGAAAGCCGGGAAGGGACCCCGCCGCCGGGGCGGCTCATCGGGGGCAGATGGTGCCGGCCCGCGGGGGACCCGGCGGCTCCTTCTTACCTTCCCTGGTGACGGGGAGGATGTGGTCGCTGCTGGCCAGCGGGATGCAGAGGTCGTTGTCCTTGGGGAAACGGCTGCAGTCCAGCATGTCGGGCCAGGGGAAGCCGAAGGCGGACATCACCGGGGCGCAGCTCTCCTTCACCTCCTCGCAGAGCGAGTGGCAGGGCTGGATGATCTCGTCCAGGTCGTCGATGCAGACGGGGGCAAAGAGCGAGCAGAGGAACTTCCTGGTGTCGGGGTGGCACTGCTTCTGCACCAGCGGGATCCAGGTGGACGCTTGCTCCAGCACCTCCTGCACCGTCTCATGCCCCAGCAGGTTGGGCAGCCGCATGCTCTGGTACTCGATGCCCCGGCACAGCAGCATCGGGGCGGGAATGGGCTTGCAGTTGGAGCGCTTGTAGGAGAAGTCGGGCTCCCCGAAGGGGAAGAGCCCGGCGGCCGAGCCCATGCAGTGGGACGCCAGCAGGAGCAGGGCGCAGAGGCGGCGCTGCATTTTGGGGCGCGGAGGAGGAGAAGGGGGGGCTGGCGAAAGGCGCGGGGGGCCGGGGTGACGGGGCGGGTGGCGCGGCGCTACCTCAGCCGCAGGCAGCGTCCCCCAGCCCGGGCTCCTGCTGCCAGGCGGGGACGGAGGGTCTGAGCGAGATGCTGGGGCAAACGGGAGTTTTCTGGATTTTTTTGTATGCAAATAGCAGGGGGAGCGGGGGCTGGGAGGAGCCTGGTGACAGCCATCCAGAAAGGATTGGTCACTACTTTCTCCGTCTGCTTTTGCTCAGGGGGATTGTCTTTTGGCAGGAAATCCTTGCAAGGAACATTACCGTGCGAGCACGGAGAAGGAGGGAAAGATCCCGGCGAACAAAGAAGCCCGAGGAGCTCCTGTGCCGGGCAGGGGGCGCGGGGCCGCCCCGGGCCGCGGGGAGCTGGAGGTGAGCTCTGCCTCCGGCACAGCTGCTGCGGAGCGCCGGGACCCCCGCTCCGCCCGGCACCCCGTGCCCACGTTCGCCGCTTTGGCTGCCAGCGGACGGGAGATGTGGCCGGGCCGGTTCCAGGCAAGGGGCGAGGCTGGCGGCTCCCGCAGCCCCCGGAGGTTGTCTGGCACCTCCGGCCCCTCCCTGCGATGCTGGTAGGGCTCGGCCCGGCGCTGGAGCCGCAGGCAGCGGCTGGGGGCTGCCGGCACTCCTGGCCCCACTCGGGCTCGGCAGCGCCCAGCCCTGGGGGCTGCCAGGCAGGGCCTTCCTGCTGCCTTCCAGCCCCTCCTGCCCCTGGCTCTCCCCTGCCCGGAGCGGGGACTTGCAGCCGACCCGCGCCCTACAGTCCTTGGATGGCCCCCGACTGCCAGTGGGAGTTTTCCCCGAGTGGAAGAAACCAAGTGCTTTCGAAATACTAGCACATTTTTCTGAGGCTGAAAGCGCGGGCCTGGCTCTGTGCAGCATAGGCACATCCCTTTCCCTTCACTCCTGTCTTCACTTAGAAACTCCCTTAAAGAATTGCGTTTGTGTTGATTTACCACCAAGGGGAAGACAACAGGCAAGGCGCTGGGATCACAACCCAGCTTCAACGTGTTTTGGATAATTCTTGGATTTTTAGTAATATTATTTATGGGATTATTATTGAAAAGAGTAGGCCTGTGTAGTATCATTTTGTGGTAAACCACATTCATTAATCAGCTACTGGATATTTCTCCTTATAGAGATGTTTTATGGGAAGCTGGCCTCAGCCATGATGACTTCTGTAAATTGTAGGATCCCTGTTCATCCAGTTTCCAGACTGGCCTTCCCTTCACATTGCTTGTGGCATAGGAAAGAGGCGGGACCTGCTGCATTCCCACCAGGAGGGCACAGGTCTGCCATGCTGGAATGGCTGCAGTGCTGCCCCAGGCAGACTGCTGTCACATGGTTAAGCCAGTGCCAGCTCTTTCAGAGGAGATTCCAAGATCTATTCCAGTGGGCCAAGCTGATGAATGTAATCTCCGTGTAGGCCAGCTTCTCTCCTAAAGTTGTTTCATACCTGGAAAATAAATATCCTGAATGTCTAGTATCACTTGTGGTAAGGCTTAAAAGTAGTTTTTTTTCGTACAGCACCACATATTCTTGCCATTAATCACCTTTAAACAGAGCACATGTAAGCTCCTGGCCTCAGTTGCCTTCCATAGCACTGAGCCCCACTGGTAGCTTATGGTGCCCATTTTAAGCCTGTTTTGCCAAGCCCTGAGGATTGCCAGAGGCTGTAGCCTTTGCCACTTGCCAGGAATATCCCTTCCAGCTCCTAGGGCTGGTTCTACAAGCCTCTGTCCCCAAACTCCTCTTTGGTGGAAGGCAATCTACCAAGAGGTTTGCTCTTACCCTGAATGGTTGGGCTAGTCACCAGGTTTTCGTAAAATGGACAAGTTTGTGGTTTGTTTTCCTCTCTCCTTTTTTCTCACTACTTCTCATTTTTTGGAGCCATATCCCTTCAGGTGGATTTCAGCACAACCAGAAGAAAATTTTCCTGCTCCATAAATTCCCCGCACACTAGTTTCCACTGATCCAGCCAGCTAGGCTATGTGGAAGCAAAGACCCAAATCTGAGCAGACTGTTTAGGCTAGAGATAATAACCATTCTCTGTGGTGGAGGATGAGACATCTCCGACAGAAACCTGCTCATTCTTTTCACCAGAACTGTTTGCTTGTTTGTTTCCAGCCCCCAGAAAATAAGCAGAAAAACCACAAGTTTTCCTGGATTAAGCTTTGATTTGAAATAAGGTTTCATTGAGACCTTATTATTTAAATTTTAATGACCTCCGGTGAACTTATTTACTCTTAAGTTTGAAATGATCCGAGATCACGTAAACAAAACCGGCCCACGCCTGCAGATCCGAGCAATCATGAGCGTCCGCACTCTGATCCCTTGCAGGTGAAAGCGCCAGAGGGCGAGGCTGCCTTCAGCGCTCCTTGCTGTCAGCTCGGGCACGGCGTTCCCAATCCGTGGCTGCAGGTCAGCAGTGTCTGCTCACCATGACGCCCTGCCACCTTCCCGGGGCGCGGATGATGCTCGCCCTGCCAGCACTACCCCTCGCCCAGCACGGCGCTCGGGCCAATAAACACCCGCTGCCTCGCGCTTAATTGGGCACGGAACTAAGGAGTGGTGCTGCCCCTCCGCTCTCCGGGGAGTTCAACCCTGCGGATCCCGCCCTGCCCCGGCCCGGCTGGGCTCTCCAGCGTAGGCTCGGGGCCCGCCGCCGTCCGGCATGGCATGCTGCCGCCGGGTAAAGAGCTGGGATCCACCTCCCAGGAAAGGCGTAGGCTGGAGGCAGGAGCCAAGCAGGACTGCACACCTAAAGTACAATGATGTTTTAAGGTATACCTTTTTTTTTTTTTAAATGTATTAAGGTGTTTTTTATTATTTTAAAGACAGCATAGGCTTTTGAGCACCCGTAAATTCATTAAGTGCCATGGATAGTTAAGCCACTTTAAAACCCTGAAAGTAGCATAAGCGTTTAAGCCACTTTAGATGTTTGAATCTGTTATAAGCTGTTAAAACGCCTTTAATCCTCAAGTGCTTAAATCACCTTAAATCTTGGGAGTTGGGTGAGAGAATGTGCTGCCTGGAAAGAAAGACCTCAGCTCCGGTTCCCCGCAACCCTCAGTAAATGTTACCTGATGGATGGTGGTGAAAATGAATGTGGGGAAAGGACTGGAGTCCTTGGAACTTGCATGGAGTTCAGTGTAGCATTGTGTTCTAAGGAGTGTGCCTGTTCTGTGCCCTTTAAGTTAAAACCGTGGTGCTGCCTCCCCTTGTTTTCAAGCCTTGATCAGAACTCTGAACTTCTGTACCTTTTTCTGGACGGTCCTGAAAGCTGAGATGTGGAAAAGCGAAAATGTATTGACACTTGCCTGTCTCCCAAAGAACAGACAAGACCCTTGCTTCAACACAGGTAGCAATAAAGAGTATGAATTTGTTAATCTGTTTCATATTTTCCCATATCTTCTGCCTTGAGGTCATTCAGTCCCTTACCCGGCTATGTACTATATGTGTGAGCCTCTTTTCTTCTCCCTTCCCCTGACCCTACGAGGTGCTTTGGTGATGTGATGAGCTTTGAGAAAAAAGCTGTCAGCACTGATGGCTCCTCTAGCCTGAGCCTCATATTCCTTTGTCACTGACCTGAAGGTGTCATTGTCCTTTTGGGTTGCAGAATCATGGTATAACTGTGGCTGGAGGGAACCTCTGGAGATCATTTGGTCCAAATCAGCGCTCCATGTTCTGGGTTTAGCCAGGTGGCTTGCAGTCTGACACTCCTGAGACCTCCCTGAGACGCCTGCACCCTCATCTGGAAGGATTAATTCAAAGCTGTGTCTCAACTTCTCTCCCCTTCCTGGAGAAAATGTTGAACTTTCAGCTCCCAGGCAGCCCCCGGGCTCCCCTTCGTGGGAGATGGTGAGATGAGGCTGGGTGATTTGCCACTTTGATAGCAATGATGTGCAGAGGGAGGCACAGACGCACAGAGGGCAGCCAAGCCTTACCCGGCACAAATCACCCACCTTTCCCTATGTGATTGGTCTGGGTGATGCTTTCACCCCTGAACTGAATCCAGCCCCATTGACGCTTACTGGTGAGTAGCCAGGCCAAGCAGATTAGGGGGATACTGACCTCAGGGGCTTTCTAAGCAAAAAATTGGAGCTTGAGGAATTGTCCTTAACATTGTAGAGGAACAAAAAACCTGTGGCTTTTTAGCTCATTCTCTTGAGCTCATAAAATGGCAGTAATGAGGGCAAAACCCATTTTCTTACCACAATGAAAACATCTGAAAAAAATTTCTGCTTACCTTTAAAAATTGTTTCCAACATCACACTACAGAAATATTATTACTATTTGAATCTCACAATTGAATTTGATGGGAAAAAAATAGGATTGCATAGATTTTGATGTGAGGCAGCTCAGCAACAGATCTCTCCTGATGCTGTTTCGGTGGCTGATAAGGTGGAATTTAACATTTTCCAGATCCTGACTGGGCAGCAATCTTGTTTTCTGTTGCCACAACATTTAAAAGTTCTATTGTCAAAAACTGCTTGTGCTGTAGATATATCTTCCCCTCTTCTCCCCCTCTTCTCTGGAAGGAACCCTTAAAAAATAAGTTATCTTTTGCTTTCCAGTTGGAATGCTCACTGAAAATGCAGCAGCGAGCATGCTCGAAGGGTATTGATAATAAGCGGCACAGGGCAAAAATCTTGCTTGGGCGATGGCAGAGGAACCTCTTGGTGGCGCTTGTGCACACTGTGTCGTGTTTTCCTTTGCCCGGTGACACGGGGTGTCGGTCTTCCGATGCTCTGGATTTCTGCTCGCTGCCCTTCTTCTCTAGAAGCTCTGTCTGAGGACTGGAACTCCAGGCCATCTTTAGTCACCTTTGATGTCGTGGAAGGGAAAGATCAAATTGAGGCTGGTAACTTTGAAATGGAAACAAAACCAAGTCACACAGAGTTTTCTAGGTTTTCACTTACTATTTTAATTTTAGTGGTCACTCTCTAAATAGTTTCCCTGCATTTAGTATCTTTAAGTTTTCAGAGTTTTTTTCTTTCCAGTTTCTAATGTTTTCCATAGGAACATTATTAAATATTATTCCAAACCTCTGCTTTTTAATGTTACTTTGTACTTTTCATTTATATGAAGTGGTAAATGTAGGTGCTTACATGCTGTGTTATGCACACACACACAAATAGGTATAAATCCAGATTTATTTGTATGCTAGTGCTTTAGCAAGTTGCGATCCTTCAAATTTATCAGACGTATCTATACCTGGCAACAGTTTTTGCCATGGTGAGCATTTTTGCTCATGCAGAATTTCTGTTTGTAATTACCAATCCCTTTACTATCTATCTAATCTAAGTGCTGGATAGCAAAGGTAGCAGAACCATGCCCTAGAGGACTACAATTGCATGGTACCTGGTTTTCCTAGTGTATTTTGTTTAAAAAGCTATAATGTAATAAATCTTTCCTTTCTTTCCCCCTAGCTGCTCTTTGCAGCCTGGTAGTAGCGAGCACCTTGAGCAGAGAGCAGGGCCCCATGGTGTGAGCCATACAAAAGGACAGGGTGTTTATACCAAGATACCTGGGTTCCGTGTAGGGCACAGGTCCTTCAGGTGGGGAGAAAGGGGAATTCCTGCCTCCATCTGATCTGGGTGATATGGGACAGAAATACTGCCAATTTGCCACAGTGTGAGTTTTGCTGTTACTGGTCGTGAGGGGTCTAGCTCCAAATTTTACTCCCTCTTATGACTTTGTCAGGTTTTGACCATTTGCATCCAAAGCTGGCGTTAGTACTTCCCCTGAAGAGTGGCCGAAGCTGTGCACATTGGTGAGCTTTGGTGTGGATCTGTGTGCTGGGGGGTCATGTAAATCTTCAGGTCCATGGGAAAAAATAGCCACTGACTGCTCTGCTTCTGCACTGCTTAACAGAGAAAACAACTGTAAATGAGTGTCTGAGTGAGGCAGGTATAGAAACTCACGTTCAGAACTAATTGCTTCCTGCAGGGAAATGGTCAGATTTGCAGATAGATGGCTAGTCTAATGGCCTCTAGGTTTGGACACCCGTTACTTGTCAAGGGAAATTATTTTAAAGTAACAGTTTGTAGTAAAACATTAAAAAAAAGCAATATCAGGAGAACCTGTTCCCCAAAGCTATGCTATTTAAAATAAAGCAATGAAACAGTGATGTCAGATTGATCTAATCAGCAAGTCTCTGTATTGCATTGGAGTTAAATTACACAGATTCAGATAGTCAAACTAGTAGGCACATAATCAGTAATTTAAATATATTTGCAGACTCTAGAGTTGGTATTTTCAAATAATAGTAAAAAAATCCTGAAGTTTGAAGTAGCTGACCCAGAAGCAGTCTGCCTGACATGGCTTATGATGTATTGGTATTACATCTGCAGTTTTCACAAGTTGAGAAATAATTGAGAAAAAGCAAGCAACTTTCATAAAACAAGTATTCAAGGAATATATTAAAACTTTTGTTCAACACTTTCAATTTCTTCTTTCCTCTACTATTCTGCTTTCAAGCTAGAAATGTAGAGTTTTACCTTCCTGAACTTGGCACAGAAAAGTAAACCTGAAGAGTTTTGTAAAGGAACCCCTGTTTGAAATACATTATAAACATGGTCTTCTCCACATGTATTTTTCCTTTCTCAGTACGTGCAAATGCATACTTGTAATATAAGCTGATGTTAGTCTTAGAACCATCTAGCACATTTATTTTTTTGGTGGATTTTCACACTTTAACTTATTAATTTGTTTCTGTAAATTTCTATGTTTTCAATTTTTCCAGCTCTCTGTTGACTGTGGGACTAATCCATCTTAGCTGCCTTCTGCCCAAACAGTTTGTTCTTGCTTGGTCTTCCGTTCTTGTTGGAACTGCTAGTTTTGAGGGAAGTGAGTGTCTTGCATCCCATGTTCCCAGTTGATATGTAGTTGAGTTGACTTACTTTCTGTAGGGAAAACTTCATATTTGGAAAAAAACGTGAGAATGTGTTTCTCTGGTTTACTTATGTAATATTACTTTCCCTAGAAGATTTCACAGCAAAGAAGATTTGTTTAGACCCTGTAAGTAAAGTTGTAGCAGAAAGTGTGTCAGGGTCAGTTTAGAATTAATATTTACATCTGTGAATAATTAGTGAAATCATGTTGTTTTGAGTGGTTTTATAAACATTAAAAATAAAAGTACCGTGGTTTACAGACGTGTATCCTTTGCTACTTAATGTATAGAGTTACACACTTGGGGCTTGAAAGACTTCAAGCTGAAAAAGATGAACAAAGCTGAAACCATGTTGCATTATCTTCATTTGGTTTGGTTGAAAATGATGAAATTATGTTGAAAATGATGCTTGAAATATCAGAGTAAACCCTTAAGAATGGCAATACCAGTTCATTTTACCCTGGTGTACTGTCACCTGTGTTTTGTGTTTTTTTGCTTTTCTTTCCCTCAAGATGATTTGTCCCTGTGGACTCTGTGACTTCACCTGGCACTGTGTTGCACAGTCTGCCTAGGTGTGCCCCTCATAAGAGCAGCTAATTGTGGGCTGGGTCATCAGCCAGTTCAAGAGTTAGAGCTTCCTACATGGTTAAGCACATAAAGAGCTGCCATTCTCCTCCCCCAGCCTCAAGTGTTTGTAATTCTGACACCCTATGTATACAATAGTTTTCTGACAGAAGTCACTTGCTGGTCCAGAGAACCATGAATCTGTGGAGAGCATTCCTAGGGCATCAGCCTTCCCCACCCCAGGGAAAGACTGGGAGTGTAATGTCTGGTGGCTGCTAGTGGTGTCCTGCATGGTCCTCTCCTTGACAGGGAGCCTGGAGGCACAATCTACTGCCCTCCACACACATCCCCTCCTCATTAATTCTGGTGATGGGGTCAGCGACCTTGTCCTGCTGTTGTATCATCTAATCAAGGATCTTTACAGGGGTGTTTCTCTTCTGCCAGTTCTAAAAAGATCTCCTAACAATTCCCAGGGGACCTTTGTCCCTTCCCTTTCGGCTCCTGCCTGACTACATGTTTTGGGATTTCTCCCTCTCCTTTTTGTCACTGGATATGGGCAGGTTACAGCAGTGTTAACCTCTCCCTTTTACTATAGAAATATCATCCTCCAGACATGGCTACGAAAATCCAGAGTGCTGTGGTCAGAATGGAAAAAATGAGAAGGGCAACCTTAGGGGAATTCACACCCTGGTAAGGAGTGGCATTGGTTCATGTCCTCTTTGGCTTCTGTTCTTGCACTGTGGACCTGGTTGTGGTTCGCCTGAGATGTAATTAGCTAGATAAATGATAGGCAAGATGGAAGGAATGTGTGACATCTGCATATCTGGGTCTGTAACTTAGTTTCCACATGAAGAGGTGCCAGCCTTTGCCTGGACCAGGGGATTGAAGAACAGGTCTTCGTGGGAAATGGAGAAGATCCTAAATCACATAGAAAATTGCTTTTGTTCTTTGGCCATACACCAATCTCCATCTCTATGGAAGACATTTGCCCTGAGATTGTGAGGCAGGCTTTAGCGTTAGAGCTGTGTTGCCTGGTGTAATTGTACTGGTTACTCGGATATCATCCTTACTCATACTCTGGGCCAGACCAGCAAGGCTGAAAGGAATCTGGGTAGCACTTCTGACCGCAAAGGGAGAATAATCATGCTTTACAGAGTAAACTCATTGGATATATTCATCTGTGCTTTTGAACTCTTTTGACAACAGGTTTCCCCCCTTTGCTATCTACCAGAGCCCCAGACAACTAAATGTGCTCCTGCTCGCTGTAAACCAGAGCAGCTCTGCAACTCATTTCATTAAGGGGAAGTAGGGAACAGGTTAACAACCCCTCCCCCTAAAACCTAGTATAAATAAATATGTATTATGGCTTTCAAAGCATTCTCTTCTTTTTTTTCAAAGCATTCTCTTCTTTTTTTTCTTCTTGAAGTATTTCTTAGAACAATTGTGTGAGAAAATCATTATATGTGAGGATTTTGTAATCACAAAGTGAATTAGCTGTTTGCAGACCTGCTCTCCTCTGTAAATGGGAACATGCCATATGACAGTGGGCCAGATTTTACTGTTCTAGGCATCACTGATATAGCTGTTTATTCTCTGAGCCTGGAAGAGATCCAGCAGGATTTAGTTTTATGAGGTTTAATGTAAAGGTGTTGTATTTCATGAGATGAAATCATAACACAGTGGGTTTGCAAGAATTCTGAAAGATTATTTTTTCAGAGTGTTGGCAAGCATGATTCTCCTGTGAATTACGTGTCTAAAAGAGAAATATAGATCTTCTTTCATTGGGTTGAAATGATAACTAATCCTTAATCCTTCCTAGATGGCCTGTGTCATTAATGCTGGCTGTGCATTTAGAATGTGTGCAGGTAACAGCTTTAATTCTCTACAGCTATGCAGTGCGCAGCTGTGCTATAGCCATAGGGACTAGCCACATATTTGAAACGCCTGCTGTTATTTTTGCGATATGTCTCTGAATTTGGGATGTTTTTTGTTTCTAGACCTCTTGATTTTGTGAAGAAGAGAGAGAAGCATCTGGCATCTCGCACCTATTTATAGTTGTAGAAGACCTATTAGTATTATTACCTGTGTCTGCAATATGTCCGTGAATACTTACCTTATACTTGAGCAGATTTTGCTTTGGCTGTTTGCTTGTAGAGAATGGTAACTGTTGAGCAGTTTCTTGAGGTTTTCCTTCAGATCTGCCTCATATATTAAGCAGATGAATGAGATTGCACTTATTTAGTAGTGTCAGTTCCTGGCTACTTTTTCCTGCTTTACAGCAATGTGTGTATATGCTCTCTCTTTACCTTGCCTTGTTCTGAGAAAGCAGAAGACAGCTCTGTGAAAGAGGTACAGAGCTGGGAAAAAACATTTCTTCTATTTTCAGCTTTTCTTAATTCAGTGAGATTTTGAATAAATTGTTGCAACTCTCTGTATAAGTTTTGTTTTCTATCAAAGGGGGGTTTGACATTTTTAGAGTCAATCCACTAATAAACCAAGGCCCCAGCACTGAGCCCTGAAACATACCTCATTATTTAGCCCAGCACACAGGGCCGCTCAGCCCTGTCATCAGTCTAAGCAAGGCCAAGGTTTGGCTGTATGTGTATTCACAGATAAAGTAAAACCCCTCAGCTGTGGCTTTATAGGACAATATGTCTTCTGTTTATGAGGGAGGTTGGCACCTTGCTGCTTGCAGTTAAATATTTTGAAATATATTATATTAAATATATATTATTTATAAATAGATTTAAAAAAAATCATAAGAAGGGGCAAACTGACTACTTTGGCTCTATTTTTTGGAGCTATTTTAGGATCATTCACACCACAATGTGTATTTGAACTTGGGTCACTCACTGATAATATCATGCTGTTGGTATTGCATGCGGTGAGAAGAGGTAATATACCAGCTACTTCCTTGATACTCATCAGTTACTTTACTATTTTGTTCATGCTGAAACTGGAGGTGATAGAAATGTATAGCTATGTGTTACTTCTTGGGTAGATTTGCATAAATCAAAAAAGGGCCTGACTTGTGATGGCATTAACAAGTACAGCTTTATCCCCATCTGTGGCTACCAAATCAGGACTGTTTTTTAAAAGTTATTCCCTTCTCTAAATTGGCAGCTCACTATGGGTGATGCTGTTCAGTATTTGCAAACATGTTCCTTTGGAGGAGGGGATCTTAGGCACTGCAGTATTTATGCGATAGCTGCGAGTTTGAGCACAAAATATCTTTCAGCCAGGCATCCATAAATCAAGCAGTGCTTTTGAAGGTATAAGTCTGGATATCCCAAGTTGTGGCTTACTATATATTGATTTCAGCTCAAATGTAGTCATAGTTATTGGGTATTCTTTGCAAGTTGCTAGCCTACAGATGAAATGACTGGAAAAAAAGAGGATGGGCTTGACTATATAGAGAGAAGCCTTTTCCTGGCTCAGGTTTTGTTTTGCTCATATTTCACTGGAAAAAACATTGCACAGAAATGCTTCTGGAAATTTTATGAGCCACAAACTAGTGTGAAGTAAATAATATATTTAACTGCAAACCCTGATTGGGAAGAAGGAGGTGAGGCTTTCAGACAGCTGGAAGCAGTCTCATATTCGCAGGGCCTAGTTCTCATGGCAGGCTTTGGCCACCCCAGCATCTGCTGAAGTGACAATACAGCCAAGCACACAAGCAATGCAGGAGCAGTTCATTCATGGCAATATCCTGATGCAGGTGATGGAGCAGGCAATGAGGGGAAATGCTCTGCAGGACTGGCTGGGGAGGCATAGGCCAGGGGCAGCTTTGGCCATGGTGACTATGAGATGATGGATCCTGAGTTGAGAGAGCAAGGCAAATAGCAGGACCACAGCCCTGTACTTCAGGAAAGAAGTTCAGGGCCTTGCTTGGAAGAATCCCATGGGATATGACCCCAGAAAGGTGAGGTATCCACGAGATCTGGTAACTTTTTTTCCCAGCATTACCTCCTCCAAGTTCAAGAGCAGTCCATCCTACTGAGCAAGAAAACCAAGCAGAGGCAGCTTGGTTTCCTGCTAAGAGGCCTGCACTGAAGAACAAGTAGCTTTTAACTAAATTCAAACATAATAGGCAGCATACATGAGATAAAAGCAGGGACAGGTAACTCAGAAGGCACATAGAGATGATGTCCAAGCATGCAGGGATGGAGTTAGGAAATCCAAAGCCTACTTGGAGTTGAATCTGACAAACGACAGGAAAGGAAGGGCTACTACAGGTACATTGGCAGTAAATGGGAGACAAGGAAAAATGTGGCTCTGCTTCTGAATGGGGCAGAGGACTTGGTGGCAAAGGACACAGAAATACCTGAGGTACTCAATGCCTTCCTCATGCAGGTCTTCCCTGGGGCCAATTCAGTTTAACCTCTTCATTAGTGACCTGGTCACTGATACGGAGTGCACCCTCATCAAGTTTGAAATAAAATGTATCATCATCTCAGGTGACACAAAACTCAGGAGTGAGAGAGACCAGATGGTTGTTCTGTCATTCAAAGAGACCTGTATAAACTGGAGAAATGGGCCATAACAATCACATGATATTCATGAAAGCAAAATGCAAAGTCCTGCACCTGAGGACAAACAACCCTGGGCACCAGTGCGTAATGGGAACTGACCATCTGGAAGGTACCTTTCAAACACCAAGCTGACTATGATCCAGCAAAGCACCACTGTGGCAAGGAAGGCTAACAAGTACCCTGGGCTGTGTTAGGAGAGGGGTGGCCTGCAGGTGGAGGGAGGTGACCCTGTCCCTCTACTCAGTACCAGTGAGGCCTGAAGTGCTGTGTCCAGTTTTGGACTCCCCAATAAAAGCAAGATGTGGATTTACCTGAGAGAATCCAGTGAAGGGCCACAAAGATGATGAAAGGATTGGAACATCCCTCCTATGAGAAAGGGCAGAGAGAACTGGGACTGTTCAGCCTGGAGAAGAGAAGGTTTGGGGGAATCTCAGCAATGTTTATAAACACCTGAAGGGAGGGTGAAAAGAGGATGGAGTCAGGCTCCTTCCAGTGGTGCTCAATGACAGAACTGGAAGTAATGGACACAAACTGAAACACAGGATGTGCTGTCTAAACAAAATATGAAACTTGGTGGTCAAGAACTGACAGTTTGCTCAGAGAGGTTGTGGAGTCACCATCTTTGGATACATTAAAATTCTGACTGGACATGGCCCTGGGCAACTGACTTTATTCCTGTTTTATCAGTGGGGTTGGACCAGGTGACCTCCAGAAGTCTCTTCCAACCTCAAGCATTCTGTGAGTCAGTGCATTTTTAAAGCCTCAAGGAGTATGGCTCCATGGGGCAGATAGAGCCAGCAGTACCTCAGGAGAAACTGGTGGTAAGGAATCTGGACCATTCTCAAGCAGTATAATTGACTGTGGGTTTTGAGGCTTTGGAACACCATGAGTACATGGGCTCATATTCTGGGAGCACATAAAACATAGCACTGAGCATCCCTTGGTAAAAATAAAATAATCAAGCTAAAAGCCTGCCTTTCTCATAATAACAACATGACGAAACATGAAATGTTCTCGTCCTTGGAATTCCGATTTGCTATGATTTATTTTGCCAGGATGTAATCAGAAATAGATGCTCCATCAGAGTCTGACACAAGCGATGTGTGAGCTGGAGTCCATGCAGAATTCTAAGATGTCAGAATAGAAAGCAGTGTAAATAATATATTTTATTCAAGACAAGAGGAGTTGCAAATACTTCAAATTATGGGTTATAAGGGAAAGTGAAAGGATGATTTCTAGATGGTAGCCAATGTCAGAGCCATTATTTGTCTCTATCAGCCATTTAAAACAGAAACTTATTGTTGTCTCTTGTTAGGTTTTTCAATTTTCCCTGGCTGGTATATAAGAAGATAATGAATAATGAAATTAAATTAAAATGAAAGGTGTTAAATTTTTTTTGCTAATGGGCCTGAGAGGAGAACATGACTGTGAAAATACTGGGTGGGTACAATAGTTTTCAGAAATTAGATTCATGTCATAAAAATTTTACTTTTAAAGTATGGAAAAGTATTGCAGCTTCATCTGTTTTGAGAATGAAATATATAGGGTTTCAGAGGAGATGAAGCCTTCTGATTGTGCAGAATGCAATTCTTACCCTGACAAATCTTCAGGCCATTTGTTCATACCGTGTGCTCCAGCCAAATCCTCCATCTCCCTTGGGTAATGGCACCCTTTGGATACAATCTGCCATTTGTTAAGTGCTTTGCTGCAAGGAGCCCTTTTTTATTACACTGAATTGCTCAAGCTTTGCTGGAAATCCCAGGTTTTGTCTGTGCACATATGTATGGTTATACTTGCAGTGATTCCTGTGTTTAACTGTTCCCCTGTGTGAGTGAACATAAGTGTGTACTGCATTCTGTGTGCTTACACACACGTTTGGGTTCTGTGGGTGAACGTGTGTTCTGGATGTCTGTGCAGGCATGTGCAAGCACACACACACACAGAGGAGAGGTTGGATTCAGAAATTGTTTTCTTGCCATTTTGCACAGCCACAAGGCATGCATTCTCCCATTACAATGCATCTTCAGAAGTGTTTCTCTTCTATTTTACTGGGGGGGAGGGGGAAATGCATTTTAATTGTTATTGCAATCATGCACAGAGATCTGTTCCTGACCTGTGTAACCTGCTTTCCTACCAAGTGTCCTACATCCCCTGCTGTAATCCCAGGTTGTGAATTGCACATCATCTCTAGTCTGCCCTGCTCTCCCCCTGCTCAGAGCATGTGGGTGTTCTGGCAGCTGCTGTTAGCTGTGGAAGGACTACTTTGGGTTTCTGTCCCTTGCTTAGCTGGCAATCTTCATATAGAAATGTAGTCTCTTGGCTGCTACCCTTCTGTCAAATGTTAATGCCACTGGTCAGTAGGGAAAAAAAGAATTTTCTGTAGCACTACATAAACCCCACTCCTTTCAGAAATCAGGGTTACATCTAGGGATTTGAGATAGGAAGGTCAAGGGGCAGGCAGTGTGCTGGCATAGAAGGCATCACTACTGTATGAATTATAGAAACAATAATCACATTACTGTTTGCTCTTTTTATTTCTTTCATTTTTTTCTTTTAAGATTTGTTTGCTTGTCCTAGCAATGAATCAAAGAAAATCAGAAGGTTAAATATGTGACATTTGTTTTTTCTTCTGCAATTCATCAGCTTTTTCATTGCAAGAATGTCCCAGACTTTCGGAATCCATCTGTTCAATTACAATAAACCTGGGTTTCAGCCTCCTGTTGTCATAACAATTCTCTCTGCAGGAGCAATAGGAGCTGGAGTGATTGATGAGGTCTCAACTTACTATCCTATTTCAGCCCAGAAAGAACATAGTGCTGGGATAATTGACCCATTGTTTCAGCTCAATATGTAGGAAGTCTAGCAGATAAAAGGCACTTTGCGTGTTCCAGCAGTTCTTCCCTGGTGGAGTTGTGCTGACTTGAAGCTAGGTTTACACCGATATGGATGGGAATTCAAAATGAGGCTCCTTTATTTTATGTGTCACAAAAGCGGGGAGAAGTTGCTATAGGCAATCATAACCGCTCAAGTTTGGAAATAATCTCTTAGGTAGTTTCTATGGAACAAAGGAGGAGTCCCTACTGCACAGGGACCTTTTACCCCAAGGTTTAATACAGAAATCTTTTTGACTGTAATTGTGCAATGCAAATAGGAGTAGATGTACTCAAGATAATATTTTATTCCAATAGCAATAGTCACATCAGACAAAAAGTGGCCAAAACATTGTGTTCTGTTTTGACCTGTGTAACAGGAGATGATGAAGAGGTTCAAAGTCTCAAGTCCCTCTCCTGTTTATTAATTTCTTCTTTTTCTTTTGGGGTTGCTTCCTTTTACTCAGCCCTTTGCCTTTGCCTTCTTGGCTATTATATGCAAAGTGTATTAACTACTCTTTTATACAAAGAAGAGCTGTCAAGCCTTCGTTAAGAATATCAACTGCTCTATTCCTGGTCATTCCTCCATAAACGACAGCTAATAAAGCCACATCCCTGAAAAGGGGTGTTACAATGCTGTGTAGAAATCTCTGGGAGCTTTGATTTTGATCCCTTAAATTTGCATGCTGACACAAAGACTACAGGGTCATCATGTAGGCTGGCAGTAACTGTCATGGGAGAGTTTTGACTCCTGAATTTCCATATGGCATTTGAGGTGGGTGTTCTACAAATCACCAGGTGGCATCACAAAGAGGTAATGGAAAGCAAAGGATGTCCATAAAATGCTGTTTCCCCCAATCTCTTCTTAGCAGGATGCCACTAGCTATTACTCTACCATGCCCTAGAGGATCTAAAATAAAGGATTTTAGACCTAATCTCAAATTCTGTGTCTCATTCCAAGGAGAAGTGACCCTTCTGTGTGTCCAGTTGTGCTGCACATCCAAACTGGTGCCAGACCTTCACAGTAAAGGTATTGTTCCTTTCCAAAACTATTCGGTGTAGATCACGTACCTCTGCAGACATTTTGGTAGAAGCCAAAGGAGCTGCCTGTATTGATTTACTCATGGGACTTGGAGAGAGCTGTGGGAGTCGGAGTGAACCTTTGCTCAGTAATTTCTTGGACTCTGCAGCGGAATGTGAGTATCTGCCTGAAGGGAGAGGGAAAACCAGAGTTTTAAGGAAGATCACAATCTGACTTCTCTTCGATCTGTGAAACTAATACACTTCTTATGCAGAGCACCTCTAGCTGTGGGGTTTTCACTTCCCGTGAAGATGTCTGGAGTGTTTTCTTTGTGGTAAAGCCTGTGCAAAGTTCTGTTGATGAATTAAGTAATGTTCAAATTTTATGTGAAAATTTGTGCAATCATCTCTCAGAAGAGCTAAGGGGAAGGCCAACATACCTGTCTTAGATCAACTACACGATTTCATTTTCCACTCTTATGCACATGCAAAACTGATTGCTTTTTAAGTTGCACTTGCATAGAGGTTGCTGTATGCACCATGCAAGCTTTTTGATACATGAGACTACTACATGATCCAGTGTGCTGTGGTCCATATGAGCTGTGAACCACTGATAACTTCTGCAATTTTGATACAGAGACTAAGTGCCGTGCCTTTGGAAGCATGATATAGCTGCATGGGTTTAGGTTTTAATTTCCAAAGTGTGCTATTAGAAGAAATTAGTTATTCTAAATACTGGAGAATACATCTTTGGCTAGCAGAAATTCTTGAAACCAATTTCCCTTTGCAAACCACACTCTGGTGATTCAGACTGAAGAATGCTTTAAGCCTTTTGTCTGTAAGGTACATGTCTTATGTAGGCTTCTGTTTTAATTTACTGCACTTGTATGCAGGTTTTTCAAACTAGTCACAGTGGTCTCTTATAAATCACAAGAAATAGTCCACCCTCAATACCCTTTCCAGTCCTACCCAATGAGTCAAGGCTTGTCAAAGACCATTTTAGAAATCTTGAATAAATCTGACATTATGTTGAGACAGCTGTTAAATATATTTCTTTTTTTCCCCCCAGGTTTCCTTTCCCTCACTATGAACAATGCAATTGGTTTAGTGCTATTTTTAGCCCAACTTTTCATTTCAGTCATATGTATTTCTACCTTCCATGCACACTTAAGTTAATTTATTCTAACATGAAAAATACTGGGAAAGTCGCTAACCCCCACAAAAAGTTTTTACAAGCTGAACTGGAGACTAGCTGTTGCTCATATACACTCCAGATGCCCAAGCCCACCATTAAAGGAGTAAAATCAGATTTCAGGGTGCAGTCTGACTCTTATGTACGTCTTACCCGAAACCAAATGTCTCTTCAAAACAAAAACCTCAGTAGAGGTACCTAAAGTAACCTTGTGTCGGAGGGCAGTTTGCTTCAGTGTGGAAGGGAGAGTGAAGTCTATTGATCTTTCTACTTGTTTAATAGGATTTTACCTAGCAAGAGAGAGTAGGGGTGTTGTGGTATTTTTGGTGTGTTTGTTGTTACTAAGAAACATGATGTGAAAAACAGAAACCTGCTCCTGTTTGTCACCCAGTCTTTCTGAAGTGGTTGGGAGTGTTGGTGCTCCTCAGTCATGAGCGGATCACTTTTAGATTGGTGACAATCTTCTCCTTCCCTTTTGCAAGTGCCCCTTTCTACTTCCACTTTTCCTTTGTAGGCTGGTCTGGAGGTGAGAATTTGAAACTAGTGTGATGTGCACATGGGGTGAGATCCTTGCAGTCTGCCAGGGGCTTTTTCCTAGCTCCCAACCGCTTATGTTCTTCAAGAGTGATCAGGAAGGGTGCACTTCTACATGAGGGCAGGGATGCATCTGCTGAGCTCAGGTAGTTAGGCAAAGACCTGCGTTCCCCAGTGATGTGCTGGGCACCAATGCATCACTAATGGTGACTGGTAGTGAGTCAGGAATGGGGCAAATGGAATGGATCACAGTAACCCATCTGTGCCGGTAGTTAAGTGTATGGGATGGTCTGCTTTCAGCTTCTAAGTTAAGGAATAACATCACTAGCTTGGAAAAAAAAGTGGAGAACTGTAACTCCTCTATTGTTGCCTTTCCAAAGGGGATTAAATAAGACAATAACTAATAAATAATATAGAGAGCTTATGGGTCTGTCTTCAATCGGAATTTAAACAAAGAGGTCTGGGCTTTTTAAGTGCCGTCTCAAATGTGCAGCTTGCTGGAAATACTTCTTGCCAGCACATCCCTGGCATTGCAACAGAGACGGTACTTCCTTCCTGAGCAGTGGTGGCTGAGCTGGGACAAGTGAGGGAATTTTCGGTGTGGTGGTGACAAACTGGTGCCGCTGCGCCGTCCCCATCCCGGCTCCGTGTGTGGCCAGCGCCGTGTGTGTGCTCAGGGGCTGCACGTGTGTGTGGTGTGGCCCAGTGCCACGTTCCTGGGACACCTGTGCCCTGAGCCACTGCAGCCCAGTCCCGCTGGCTGCAGGGCAGGCCCCGCACCCCAGCAGCACCACTGGGGTGCTGGCTGGCTCCCGCATGGAGTGAAGGAACCAGGAGCATGTCAGGCAGACTTGACTGCCCGCCAGTGGAGAGAATCAAAAAATTAGAGAACTCATCAAGGCTATACTTGAGAATTAGGTTTTATGCCTACTCTGGGCATTGCGGGAGGTTCCTTCTTTTTTTTCTGCAGACCAGAGAGGGGAGCTCATCTGCTTTTTATTCACTGCCACCCTGCTCCCTGCACCCAAGTGCATGCTTTCTGTAACACGTTAGGGAGGGTGGAAGACTTAGACATTATTTGTGCTGTGTCTATGGCCCTCGCAATTATAAACTTCCTGAGATCAGATGGAATAAATCCTTACCAATTAGAAAGTCTTTTAATGTCAAGTTGTGACCAATAAACATCTGAGCTGCAGATGTGGTGCTGTAGGTGTACCTGTTGCCTCAACCTTTTCTAGTATTAATTACTTTGGTGATTGCAGGTCATGGCTATGCACATTAGCTATTTCTGAGGATAAAATAATGCATCTTCTCTTTCCTTGTCCATTTGTGCAGTGCAGAGATGTCAGCCCAGTTAAAAAAGGAAATTTCCATTTCAGCCATAATTTTAATCTATGTTTACAACTGCAAAACAAAGCTATTTGCATACTGTATGCTTTTAAAGGTGTGTTTCTGCAGCCACTATTACCAGAATTCAACATCTTAACTAAGGAAAACCTTACCATCTGGTAAAAATGAAAAATAGAGTCCCACTAATGCATAAAAACATAGCTTATGCAGAGCTCAGGTGGATTTGGATGCCAGTAGGTATCAAGATCAGGCATCAGTGCTCCTATGATAAAGTTAAAACTCATTTTTCCTATGTTTAGAAACAGTTTTGAACATAATTAGAAACTCTGGATCCTAACTCTGAAATCTGAGACTGTCTGGCATCAGTGCAGATTTTGATGACTTGACATCTCTTTGTTCACACCAGTATCCCAGGGCAAAACACCCCCATATGAGGCACTTTTTACTCCAAATTCATATCTTAGTTTCATGGCTGTGGTAATGACAGAAGTAGTTGATTAGTAATGGCCATCCCCTTTCTGTTTACCCCGGCCTTGTTTCTCTCTTGAATAGAGTTTATAACTTTTTTTTCCTTTTTTGTTTTCCCTTGGCTTTACAGTAGTACTGCATCAAACATTACCCGTAATCTTTTGTGCTAAGCATTTCAAATGCCTTTCATGAAGCCAGGGCCTCCATGCTGTGAAACACTGACCCCACTGTGATTCCATTTGCAATGTGGTTTCATCTCTAACAGTTTCTTGCTCTATGTTTCCCCACTGCACAGTTGTGTGTCTGTGCTGGGAGGTGAGAGAGGGACCATTGACTAAAATCTTGTCTTTTCTCACTCCTAGTTTTCTTCTCATTACCCCACTCCAACTTCTTAATTGTAAAATTACCCAAAGCAACCCGCCACAGAATAATTGTCTTAGGATGCCTGTGAATAAAACCTCACCTTTTATTAATGCTGAGTATTTCTCTTACTATGCTAATGTCTGGAAAGTATTCTGCAGATAGGCCACAAATTGCTTTAGAATATTTTCTTTGTGTTATTTTGCTCTCTGCCCTGGATCAGCAAGAATATGGTTCAAATATTAATTTTATGGTGTGTCTCTCAAGAGTGGAGTATAATCTTCAATTATGCATTCCATCTGCAAGGCACTGGATGCACAATCCTGTGTTAAATAAAAAACCCAACGTGTTTTAAAGAAGAAACAGAAAGAAAGGATATGGCACATAAAAGCAATGGAAGAAGAGCCTTCCATTATGCTTGCCTTTGTGTAAAATCAGAGGGAGTTGTGTAAACCAGACAGAAGTCAACTGTCTTAAAAACAGAGTCCGTACATGACTTAGATTATGTCATGCTATTAAAACCTTTCTGCAAGATACAAGTTTAGAAGTTGAATGATGCATCAGATAAATATACCGGAGACCTTATGATGCACACATTTCATACACTCGTTCTACACACCCATACGCCTGTGTTATGTGGGTGTTCTGCTTTGCTCTGTAAGTCCCTTAAAGCTCTGCCTCTGGGAAGCATCCTTTCACTGTGGGTAGTGGGAAGAAGTGCTCTAGTGCTTGCAATGGCATTCTCTCTTTCTTGGGGTTTTCCCTACAGCAGGAAAACCTGAACAAGGCTATGGCTTCTGTCACTGTCTAGAGACATAAAAGTATAATCATTTTGAATCCTTGTCACCTTACTCAAGGTTGGTGATTCAGGGTGATATTTGCTTTGCTGTCAAAGGGCTATCTTTATGTCATTCAGCACAGTGTAAATCTCCCTGGTGATGCTGCCCAAATTCTATGTGTCCTCTCAGGAACATCTCCATTTTTCTCATGATGCTTTTTCATGTGGACTGCGAGATCTTGGTGGCTGTGGAACTTCTCACCACAGGAGCAGCTGGAGCCAGGCTTAGGACTTGGATTTAGGTAACGAGGAGGCCTAGTGAAAGCCCAGTGTTGAGCAGCAGGGCTCTGAAGCACTGCTGATTGGGGCAAGGCATATGCAGGGTATCAGGTTGAAATTCAGCAGCCAAGGATGTTTTCAAAGTGAGTCCAAGCATAGAAAGAGATGTCTACTCTTCAATGTAGATGCTTTGAATGCCACTTAGAATTGGCAGGGGGGCAAGTTCTGGAGAAGGAGAAACCTGGTGGAGCTTGTTCTCTGCTCTCCCTTTGGGACAGCAGCCCAAGTGCTTCTCTGCGTGGGCGCTCAACCATTCAGGTTTACTAGAAGGAGTATTTCAAGTATTCCTCCCCAGTGTGTCTGCTTTTTTCAGGAAAGCGCACTGCTTCTTTTTTTGGCACCTCCCCAAGTGCTCTTGGCAAAGCTGTCAAATGTGTCATTGTAACGGGAGGCCTCTTTGCCGCGGTTTGAGCAGCAAGAGCTGGCTGGGAAGTGCGGGGCCGGTCTGAGGAGGACTGGTTGCAGAGAGCTCTCAGCGGAAATCCTTTGACTCTGGAACTTGTTTGCTCTGGCAAACTCTCTATCCCTGTCTGGACACAAAGAGGGTTCAAGACACATGGCTTTTGTTTGATTTTCCTGGAGGGAAGGCTTTGCTTTTCATTTGGCTGAATTTCTGGGTGGTAGAGACAGAGGGAGAGAGAGAGTGTGTATGTATGTGCTTCAGGCTGTATCGGTCTGTGTCTTGTGTGAGGGTGATAGTGGTGCTTTTCGGTGACCTTTTGCTTTCTGAATCAAATGTAACTGCCAGAGCGGCAGGCTCTTCATGTGCCTTTGACAAGGAGATAGAGGTTAAGGTACATGAGGGAAGGTTTCTCTCATTTCTTAGCTGCAGGTGGATATCAGATGGATACTCTCACTCTGTAGCTCTCAGCAGTGTCTAACTCTTTTTCTATCACCTCTGGGTCTTCTGCCACAACCTCACATGGCCCTGACCCATCTGAAGGGCTCTCAAGCTGTTAGGAAAAGGAATTCATCAGAATGTGTGGTGTGCAGAAGACCACAAGAACTCCATGAGGAAGAATTACCTGAGTGCCGGGAAAATTGCTGTAAGAAGACACACAGAGTCTCTAAAGTACTGTTTAAAAAGTCGTGGCAGGGAGGAAAGCTTTGACTTTGCCTTCTAGAAAGATTTATTACTTATTTGTGGAATATAATCGCATGAGGCAGTGCTTGTAATTGTAGACTTGTTCTGAGAAGGTAAGACAACATTTTGTTAATCCATAGATTCTGCAGAGACTCTAGATTTTAAAAATGCTTTGAAACAATGCCATGCATTGAATGAGAAGGCACACAAACTGAAACACAATTTAGCAGCAAGTCTGATCATTTTGTCTCCCCAAATCCAATGTGCCAGATCCTAGATCATTGCAGTATGCAGAGGCCATCAGACAGGGAGAACAATCAACTTGAAGAGCATAATAAAATAATGTTGCACAGCCCCTACCGGCCAGGGATGTTGCTGAAAAACAAATCATCAAGAAGTATGTTTTCAGGAGCATCATGTGAAGGGCTGAAGGTTTACTATTCTGAGAAGGTTGCAAACATACAGCTTGTAAACACTGACATGAAACAGGAGTCCTGGAATTTGAGATTTATTTCCCCCCAAACCACTTTTAGACTCTGGAAAAAGACTTCAGGAAAGCATCAGCTTTGAGCGCTGAACACCTAGAACCGGATTGCTGACTCTCTGAAGGCACAAACTGTGGGATTTTTTTTACTGATTTTGTTTCACTATGGGCAGTGCTCCTCTAAATTCTCACAAGTCAGATAACAGCATGCAGTAATTGCACCTTCCTCCTTGTAATAGCTAGTGTGATTTCTAGCAAGTTGTACAAGTTGTTTTAAGCACACTCCTGTTCCCCTGAGCTACACTGTGGTTTTGCCAGAAATTTGTAAGTTAGATCACAGCCCCTGCTGAACCAGTGGGTGCTCCCAGTGTGCTACTACTTCATCAGACAGTACAGAAAAGACAGAAAAGTAGGAGGAGATTAAATTACACCAGGGAAAGATGTAAAAGTGCATCAAGCGTCCTGTGAAACCAGTCTATGGAAAAAACAAGTCTCAGTAGTGCAAAGGGAAGTCTAGTCATTAAAAGGGATTGCCCATTGGGAAGTATAATGTCTATAATAATTCTTTGAAAGTGTGTTTAGCACAATGCTTCTCACAGAAATGAATATATGAGAACTAGGCTACCTTTTCAAATAGGCTGTAGTTTTCTTAACTATCTCTCTACAAATACATGCCTGGAAAGTGCACTGGGTGTCTCCCTGCCTTTCCTCTTGTCACAGGACTTTGCAGGTCGATGTCTCTTGGAAGGGCTGACATTCCTGGTTGGTGCATGTGCAAGTATGGAGTGAGCTGCAGGTGCTGCAGAGCAGCATCCCCCATGCTGACCAGTGGGAGGTGGTCTGTCTGCTTAAGCCTTGTCTCCCAAAGACCTTTCTAGTTGTGACCTCTGCAGGGTGAGGGGGATAACCTGCATCATGCTTCAATATCCTGGCTCAATTCAAGTTTAAGTAATTCCACTCTGACTTTCTTGCAAGGTCATCCTGGAGAAGTATATTCATTTTCAGTAGAATATTATTTACTTCAAATGTAAAATCCATGCCTGATGTGTTAGTGCAGCTGCAGTATTCCAGCCTATTGGAAGAAGAACAATTTTTGAGCATGAAGCCAACCAGAGTGACCCAAATATGCAAAGTAAGTGAGGGTTAGTCCTTCCAACAACAGAATCTTTGCGTAGAATCTTTTGTCCAGGAACCTCACGAAGTTCAGCCAGGGAAAGTGCAAATACCTGCACCTGGGGAAGAAACCTCTTGGGAACTGGTACATGTTGTGGGCCACCCAGGTAGAAAGCAGCTTGGCAGAGAAAGACCTGGGGAGCCATCAATGTGTGCTTGTGGTAAAGACCATGAAATGCACCCTGGGTTGCATTAGGAGAGTTATTGCCAGCAGATCAGGAGGGTGATCCTTGTCCCCTACTCCACACTGGTTAGGCCTCACCATGAGTGCTGTGTCCAGCTCTGGGCTCCCTGGTACAAAAGAGACATGGACACACTGAAGAGAATCCAGCAAAGGATCATGAAGATGATGAAAGGACTGGAACTCTCCTCCTGTGAGAAATGGCTGAAAGAGCTGCCACTTTTCAGCCTGGAGAAGTTTTGGAGAGGATCTCATCAGTGCTTGAAGGGAGAGTCCATAGAACACAGAGACAGGCTTTTCCCAGTGGTGCTGAGTGACAGGACTAGAGACAATGGTCACAAACTGAAACACAGGAGGTGCCGTGTGAACATAAAAAGGAACTCTTCTATTGTGAGAATGAATGAGCACTGACAGAGTTTGCCCAAAGAGGCCGTGAAGTCTCCATCCTTGGAGGTATTCAAAACATACTGGACATGGCCATGGGCAACCAGCTGTACGTGGCCCTGTTTGAGAAATGGTGTTGGACAAGGTGACCTCCAGAGGTCTCTTCCAACAGCAATCATTCTGCGATCTAGGACAATTTCTGCTTTTCTAAAAATATTTTCCTGAAGTGTTTTGAAACAAAGCCATGTGAAGAATGGGGACTCAGCTAGGAGTGCAATTTGACATCACATCTTTTTTGTCCACATTTTGACTCCCCAACTGAGTCCTGCCAAATATGCTGTTCAGTCTTGAGTTTATCATCTTCAGTAGCACAGAACAAGAAAGCAGATGCCAAACAAGTAATTGTGGGAGTTTGGCTGGCTTTCCCCTGGTACTCAGCATAAGGGAGGTTGTAATGCTCTCTTCAGTCTGATAGAAGACAGTAAATGCTGCAGTCTGCCTGTTCTCTTTGCATTCACCTCATATGCCTGAGTTTGAGCTTGCCTGATGTCTTATTCAGCAGCCAAAGTGTTTATTCATACTGTACAAAACAGACAGGTGTGTTTGGTCTGTGGTGGCCTTTTTACTGTTGAGTCCACCTGGACTGTGAGTAGGTCCTGATTATTGTCAATTTTGACAAAGTCTGATCTTGAGAGTTATCTTAGAGGATTTGTTAGGATGTTCTAGATAGAGATAAAGCATCTTGTGGTCTGCAGGGCACAAATAAAAAGGTCTCCTGCTCTAGGAACAGAAGTCTCTTCTAGCCTCCTTAGGTAGGGGTGAAGGGAGTTTAAGACTCTACAATCTGCATACCAACTAAGCAAGGAAAATAGCTTCCTTCCTTCATAACTTGGACACAGTAAAGGCAAATGCATTCTGGTGACATGATTTTTCCCTGAAGCAAAATGCTTTCAGAGCTTCACGGGCCATATGGAGCTCTGCACACGCAGTTTTCCATAAATATTGCATTAATCCATATTCCAAGTTATGAATTGCAATCAATCCATTCTTGAGCTAACCAAGCTACAGCTGCTCTCAGCTGAAAAGCCTTTTGAACTCTGCCAGACAAAATATTCCAAGTCTCATTCCAAGGTGCAGTAATTGTCATTGTGGTTCTCAGGCTCTCATACATATTTAATTTAGAGTACATATAGAAATGTGCATTCTGCTTATACTGAAGCTGGTGCCAGTGCTTACAGTGATGTTGTCTAAAGACTAATGAAAGACCGAAATTGCTTCAATACTTGTAGTATGTTGATTTCAAATTTAGTACAATTAAGCTGTATTGGTAGTAAATAATTCAAAACCCAAAGTGAATGTGCTACATGGTACTTTAAAGGAAAGCATCTGCCGCAAAGTTTCAGAGTGTATCTGGGCTTCCTCTGTATTTTTGGTGTTCAGACCTAGGAGACAGCTTTGCCCTCTTGCAAACACAGGGGCCATTTTTGAGTGGACAAGAGAACCGAGATCCAAGTTTTCTGGTGGTTCCCATGTAGTCTAGTTCTGCCTTGGCTTGTTGCAAGAAAAGAACATCACTTCAGATGTGTAGATTCTGGTGATCTCACAGGGCATTCAAAACAGCTATTTTTGTTTAGAGGTCTAGGGGGTTTAGTTTTTTTTTAATATATCTTAATATTAGTGAATTATATTTAAACTCTCTAAATCAATAAAAATAAGCATTTTGATGATGTAATGTGGGAATTCTCTTCCATTTCAATGAATGTGGGCAATATTATGTTATTTGTAGTGAATCCTCTTCCATGTAGATGGGGAGAGCAGGATTTGTTCACTTTATGAGCTCAGGACTCTGATGTTTGGTGCTAACAGCTGAGTACCAGAGCTTTCAAATTTTAGGCCAGTTCCTGTGATTGTCTGAGCACTAGTTGTTTAACATTAGTTTGAAAAGAAATTCTTAGCACCTTATGATTGTTTTCTGGTGAACTTGTGCAGAGGTTTGAAAAGTATTGAGCCTCACCATATTTTGCCGGTAACACTTATTTCTAAGCTAGTGTGACTGTAAAGCAGTTTTATTCACTTTAGTGTAATACAAGGGTTTAAAAATGAGCAATTTGGGGATTTTATAGGGATTCAAAACTCAGTATTCACTCTCTTCTTTCTCATTGCCTTTACATTTCTGTGTATGTAGAATTTTTGGTATATGTATACCATATATATAAAATCAAGTGGATTTCATCCAAAAAATTGCAAAATTATAATGGCCCAATCAAACCTTTACAGAGTAGTTTTTCTGTGAGCTGCCATTCCCCACTGGAAACCAGGAGACAAATGCTGAGCAGCTTCCTTGGTCATGCTGTAGCCCAGCTCCTGCTCATTTGGAGAGAGGATGGGGAACAGGGATGGCAGTGGGACTGAGGTGCCAGTAGACCTGTATCAGGCAGAGGCTTATGTCCTGAATTTCTGGTGGGTTTGAAGGAGCCTTGGAGTTCAGATTATTCTGAAAGTCTTAGAAGCATCTGAGGACTGTCATGAAGGTCAGACCTGAAATGTTTATTCAGGAAAATTCTTGGGGAAAGGATAATTAGCTCCTGTCATTCTTACCCCATTTCTGCTCCTCAAATTCCTTTGGATGCTCCCAGGAAGAATAGTCCATTTGATGTGAAATGCTGAGACAACAGGCATTTTATGTTTAATCATAAAATGACATTTCTAACCATATATTTGTGATTAAGCCGTTGTTTTTATTAGTCACAAGGGATAATTGCATCCAGAAATTCCCAAAGAAGAAGTTATACTGGGGAAACAATACTATACTGATGTTTCTATTATATGAGTAATTTTCTAGCATGGATCAGCAATAAACTTCCCTAAAGGGCCTATTAAACAGGAAGCAGGAAAATGGAGATGGGGTAGTTGCCAGACATTAGTGTGTCTAGTGCTCGTGTGTCAGTTCATGCCCTTGGTCTTTTTGTCTTTTAGGCAATGTCAAGCAGTTGGCAAAATCCCATGTCACAGGTCTATCACAGCAGATATGCATGGGAAGGCTTTTTTCCTGGAGAAAGACTACTGAGTCTTGGGTCTATAAGTAATGAGTCCCTGATTCCCATCCTGTTCAAGTCTATTTTCTGAATCTCCTTGCAATGAAAACAAGGATGTTCTTTCAGTTAGCTTTGGTCATTAATTGGGAGAATACCTGATGGTATATAAGATGCCAATACAAGATGGGAGTACCGTTCTGGGGATGATGGAGAGCAGGCAGGGTTCACTCTCCCATAACTGAGGCACCAATGCTCCTACAGACTCAACCCCTTCTGAAATCCTATCTGAGGAAGTGAACAGGAGTGCCTCAATCACTTGTCAGGAGTGTGAAAAACCAAGCACTGTTTTTTCTAGTTTAATTCTTCTCTTAGTTACACTGCCATATAAGCTGAAGTCCTACCATAAATTTCCATTATCCTCTCATAAGAGTGTTTTTATTGGTGATGGCTTATTTCACTGACGTGATGGCTGACCTGTTGTATGGTATTCTGGCAAAGCAAGCAATCCATTAAGAAGATTTTCTGAGAGGGCCGTGGTGGAAAATAATATAGTACCAAACATTTCCTAGTGCACAGTGAAGCAGAAAAAATGGTTCTGCATCCCCCATTCCCTGTGAAACCCAGCTCAACTTGTGGTGCTTTTTGCTGTAAAGTCTGTGCCTGCAGAGCCCTCCTCTGCTCCACAGGTTCAGAGAGTACCTGCAGAAGCAGAGGGACTCCCCTGCATAGGTCAGCAATAAGATTTTCTAAGGGGTCTGTTCAATAGCAAGCAAGAATTCCAGGGGTTAGTCCCTACTGTATCTCATGACAGAGGAGACAATTATTAGTGGTGGCACAGGAGCTGCCATAGCTGGGTATTTGTGGTGGGTTATGCCAAGAGATACACCTGTGTGCCTTAATACAGAGCTATGTGGAGACGCTTCAGCTGCCGAGGATGCTGGAAGCAACACAGCTTGACTCGTATGGCATAGCCTGATGTCTCCCTCTTTCTCCCTGGAGAGGTGGTGGTGAGGGTTTGCTTCAGAGCCTAGACTAGGCAGCATGGTCTCTGTACATACTTGGTGAGGGAGTTTGGAAAAAGTTGTTCCCACTCCTCCTATGATATCCTCTGGCAAGAGCTTGGGTATCTAACCTGCCCTCCAACAGCCCATGTTCTCATTTGGATGACCCCATCTGTGCCCTAGAGTTATCATCTTCCCCTAATATCAAGGTCTGAGTTGTATTTTTCTTTTTCTTCTTTTATTTTAAAAATTTTAATTTTTTTTTAATTATAAATTTTTTAAAAATTTTCCCACTAGCAAGATTATGATCTGCCTGCCCTACTGCTTCACTCCAACTCACCCTCACAGCTAAGGGCAGGGTCTCTCCTCCTGCTCCTCCTAAAGACCTCTGCCACTGGCTGCCACCTTGAAGCACGGGTAGGCAAAGCCTGTTTCAACACACTCTGTGTGGTCTTGCTCAGGGACTGCTTGTCCTGGCGCTGAGCTCACGCTTGGTTTCTTGGAGGGAGAGGGCAGCACAATGTCTGAGCCAGGAGGCTCATGCATGCAGAAGGTCTCTCCTGTCCAGCAGGTCAAACGTGCTCTTCTCCAAGCTACCTTCACCATTCCCCTCTCCCCCTTATTTTTCTATGTTGTTTTTCCTTCTCATGCCTGTTTGAGTTGCAAAAATCTGCTAGAAATCAAACTCTGTGCACTTCTGATTTAAATACAGGCACATTCTGATAAACTTCTAGGTCTGCTTACACTTCCCCTTCAGTTCCTCTCAAATTAGCCTCTAATTATCTCAGTTGTAATCACCCAGTGTGATAAAGTTAAAGTAATAATGATTCTTTTTGATAGTACAATGTTTTCTCTCAAAGTTTGATAGTACAATGTTTTCATTCTCAATGAATGTTGTAGTTAATAAAGACAGAATGCCAAGCTGCTTATGGGAAACAGATTTTTACAGATCCTAAACAAATGCCCTGCATAGTTCATGTACAGATAATAAAAGAACAAAGTAACCATTCTAAGAAAAATTTATATCTTGATAAAAAAGCCCCTATCTGTATATTTATGTTCCAAAGCACCGCTTTTAAAGGTCCAGCACCTAAAGTCATTGCTTGAGGCCAGAACTGGGGACTCGAGATACCTGCTCAGGTTTCTACACTTCTGTGGCTTTTGGAGCTGGACTGCAGCTCAGGTCATGAAGCTCTTCTGCCGTGCACTGTTGAGGGAACAGTTTAGCATCTCTCATGCCTTGTCCCGTACAATATCCAGCCATGTTGTTTTTCTCTTGGACTCTTAGTCTAGGAGGTGTTTTTAAGCATGCCCATCATATTGTGTGTCCACAGGAGCATTTTTCTTTCAGAAAGAAAATCAGTATGCCTCAAAACTGAACTAAGCTGTAGCCACAGGGGAAAAGATGTGCTGGGGCACAGCGTGGGGAGCATGACTTGCAGCACCCTTCTCCTGAAGCTGTGTCATGTCACGTAAAACTCGTTGCAGGTGGATGGAGTTACCAGTGTGTGCGACTCAATACTGAGTGTCTAGGGCATTCAACTGGGAAAACAGGGATACACGTGGGGAGACAGTTCTGGGTTGCAGTCCGTGCATGAAGAAGGGCTTATGCACTTTATGTTAAGCCAAATGTTTGTTAGGACACCTAGGCAGAGCACAGAGACTTGTCTCCAGACTTCTTTCTTTTCTCTGACCACAGTCATCATGTTGGGTGTTTGTGCCTCCTTTCTCTTTCTCAAAGAGCCTTTAACTCACTTTTTGAAAGTTTGCAAGCATAGTTTTTCATTTTGTTGGGTTCTTTTACCTATTCATCTGTAAATTTTTATCGAGTGCGGGAGCCATGCCTGCTGCTTTCACCCTAGGTTTACTCAGATAACACTGCCCAATGGGATTTTAGAAGAGAGGCTTGGGATGCTGAGCAGTCAAATGGCAGCTAGCATGTGGAATCTCTTCTTGGCTCAGCCAGGCTCTTTCTGTACCTGAGGCACTTCATTCTCTCTAGAAGTTTCATAGTCTAGTGTAAAGAGGGGCTTGTGGGGGTATGTATGTGCAGTTTATGTTAATATTTGTCAAGTGTTATGTGATCTACAACAGTGTGTCCTCTTCCTGTAATAACACCAGCACTTTACTGGAACAAATCTGTTCTTAAAGTTGACTACTGTGATTAGCACATGAGGTTGCGTAGAAGCTTTGGACTAGGCATGTGCTATGTATTTTTCATCATATCTTTAAATGCCCTCTCTGAATGCAAGGGCCTGTGAAGGCTTGGGTGAAAGGGCTGCCACAGGTAGCTTTTCTTAGAAGCAGGAAATCCTTGATAAATCTTTAAAAGAGCAAGCAGGAATGGAAGCTGGTTTTGACAGTTACTGTCTTGGTGGTGTAAATACCGTGCACAAAACAAAATGAGGGAAATATGCCTTGACTTTGGGGTTTATATTTTGTGATTACTAATGTAATTAATGTACATCACTGTTTTAGTAGCTTCCCCTTCACCAGCCTCTTGATTATTCAAACCAGTGGGCACATTTGTATATTGTTTAGTATCCTCAGATTTACGAATAACTATGGGACATCTTATCAGTGGTTAGAACAGATTTGCTAATAAGCACTTTCAAACCCAGAAGAATGGGTACTTCTGGTATCTTTTATTCTAACCAAGAAAAAATCTTTCCAGTTCAGTATCTAGGCAGAAAAATGGCCAACCTAATAAGAGAAAGATTTCTCGAGAGCAGGAAAAGCATTTCTCACTTTTTTTTTTGGCATACTGCAATATGAAACTTGTGAATTTTATGTAAAACATTCAGGAAAGGAGCAGCCGTTATGACAAATGTGCTATTAGTTCTAAATTAACATAACTAATGAGGTCCTCAGTTCAGTGTGAAAAAACTAATAAAGTGCTACAGTGTGCAGCATTGCATTACTCAGTCTCTTTCTTCACTTGATCAAACTTCTGCATGGTAAAGGGGAGAGCATTAATTGAGTGCAGGACCTGTTTATAAATCCAGAGCGCAGCTCAGGGTTTGACTGGTGCCACCACTGCTCGTTCTTACCTTGTCTGTAATTAACTTTCTGAAGCTTGAAATTCTCCATGAAATGAAGGATGGTCTCTGGTTTCAGAGAGGCTGCTCTGGCCTAAAGTTAAGAGGCTCCTCTTTAGGAGCAAACTCCTACTGCATCTTGACGTCCTTACCTGGCTGTGTGGGCAACCAGGGAATGAGCCGAAAGACTCATAGGATCAGTCTTCTAGGTAAATAACATTGTAGGCAAGAGGAAGATATGAGGCTTGTGACTTTTCATAGGTTATTCCTTATGACAAATTTGGCACAAGCTCCATTGATTCCCTGATAGAGGCATCCAGTGTACCATCAAAGAGGAGCCTGGCTGCTCCGTACAGTTATCTACAACAGCGTGCACTGGCACACGTGGAGTGAATATGGGCTTTACAATATGAGTCCCATCAAGTGTGGGACCAATCAACAACCTGGTGGAGTCAGTGGCACCCTCACTGTTAAATCCAGTGGATGGAGCTTGGTATCATCCTGGGAGCAGGAGAACCTTCCACAGCACCTCCTTCATGCCATGTGCTCCCAGGGCTCTCCTTGTGCAGCCTCTGGCACTTGCTGGGTCACTTTGTTAGCTGATTTAGCTTACTAAAGTGGCCCCAAAGTAGGAAAAAGTTAAAAAATAAAAAGGAAATTAGAACTGTTTTTTTTGTTTGTTTGTTTGTTTCTGCCTTCTGGTGAGTCATGGCAGTGGAAGGAAGGGGCAATGGAGGGAAGGAGCAGTGGGGAAGCCTGCGATAGGGGCAAGGCTGAGGCTGGGGCTGCAGTGGGAAAATTTGGTGGGGAGAAGAGCAGCAGCCCTGGCTTGGTCAGTGAGCTTCTAGACTATCTGGGCTGCCTGTGAAACCACAACCAAATTCCTCCTGTCAATGTCTTTATTTTGGTTTTTATTTGAAGGAGTCTCTTTGTATCCAGTTCCCAATCAAAACATCATGTACTCCCTAAAATCTGATCTTGAATCTGAACATGCTGCACTACAGGGACTGAAGTCCACCAGGCATATAACATAGATGAATGCCTTTGAAAAACAAATCCTTAATCAAAGTTACACTCCATTTGTTTTTTAAGTTTTCATTTTTCCATTTAAGTAGCTGTTTCATTGCTATGAGAAGCATTAAGAGTTTTCTCATATTTTTCTTCTTGTGGGTCTTTTAAAACTGAATGTACCTTGTTATTAATGTTCTGGTGGAGGATGTTTTCACTTATCTGCCCTGTACTTGTAGTTTGAGTCCAAGATTACCTGTGATGGGTTTTGATGTCTTCATGCAGAAATTTGTACATTGTTGTTTTGACTATTTGAACACTTTCATTGTAGTGTTTCTTTCTCACCATACTGTTGTAATTGTATATTAAGTTAGCTGAAGACAGAACTCCTTTTTCTTCTGTTATGTCTTTTTTGTCAGCCTGCAGTTAATTCAACATTGACTTATGAAAACAACATCAATGAAATTATAGTTTCAACTACATTGTAACTCTTTTTTTACACAGTCATGGAAATAAAGTAAAACCAAGTTGCAAAATGTAGGCAGGTTGAAAAGGCCAATTTCAACATGAGAAAAATGAAGAAAAGATGCCTATCCTCAGAAAAAGATATGCTATGTATGCTACCAAGTCATTTATTTCAAAACAGGTGCAGTCTTTGGTCAAAAAGACTGAAGAGGTCACTTTTCTGCTCAGACTTCCTCCTATGAATGTTTAACCAAGGTAAGAAAGTCACTGCTTCAAATTACGTCTGACACGCATGCAGTATTTTTCCCTGTGGGATACCCTTTGTGTTTGAGTGGGTTTTTTTTAATGAATGAATCACCATGTCCAGTAATAGTGAACTCCCCAAATTGTCAGATGAGCTTTTTGAAGCTTGATAAGAAAAGTGTTTTCATTCCAGCATGGGTTCCTTCGAGAGCAAAACAAGAGTTGTGGGAAAAGCTGGGCTTTTCCAACACTTCACCTCCTGAAAATGTCAGTGATAGTTTGTTTTGAAATGGTTATTGGAACATATGCAAAGCACATTATCAAAATATTTTGTCTAAACCCCCCCAACAATAACTACTTTTGATAAAAGCTTGTTTCAAAGCATGACTCAGCAGACACACAAGCCTCAAACTTCAGAAAACAGCAAAAAAATTAACATTCCAGATTTCCCCCAATAAAGATTTTTTTTTTTTTTAAATAATACTTGTCATAGCTCATTAATCTACTCAATGAGACAAGCAAGGGGTTATCTCTGGAAAGAGGTTCACCTCAGCTGTTTCTCTGGATTCACTTCTTGTTTCTTGGTACCATCTGGTTTTCAGGACAGCTTTGTTCACATCTGCTCTATTTGGATTTGCAGATCTCCCGGCAAGCTCTTCCATCCTGCTCTGTCTCTGTATTTCCTCCTTCCAGGTACATATGTGTCAGTTTCCTCATCATATTCATTCCCCTTTTGGCAAGCCAAAGAGAAATCATCCAGAGTAATTTAATCCACTGCTGGGTGCCTTTGCACTGAAGTTTGTCAAGTTCCTACGATAAATCACTCTGGAAGCACAGTGTGCTTGCCTTTTGCCTTTTTTACATTTTCCCCTCTACAAACACCAGGAAGAATTCAGTGGTACTATAGCCGAGTATTTCTTACAAGTTATTTAAGAAAATAGAACTTAGTATTCAGCCCCATCCTCCTGCTGGCTGTACAGCCACATGCAGGTAAATATTGCTGCATCCTTTCAGATAGAGATATGAGTGCCTATGCAGTGTTACATAACGGAGAGGGTTAATGTATGCTGGAAAGCCGTGAAGAAAGTAAGCAGCAATTCATATGTCAGGATAGGACAATGGGGTTTTTTGTTAAGTAAATCTGAAGGCATGCTTAAGCCCTTCCAAGGTATCACACAGGTCACTATTACATCATTGATGATTTACATTTTCTGCTCCATATCATTTTCTATTCCTGGCTTAGAAAAGCAAGTTAAAGCTAGATAAATGCTGGATGTGCTCAAACAGTGTGCATTCAGCTTCTAATAGCTTAATAACCACTTTCTTCTCTCTGATTTGTCATCATTATTGTGTCTGTTAAGAAGAAACTGCTCAGCAGAATCACAGAAGAGGCTGCTTAATGCTTTACTACCAGATTTGTGAGAAGGAATAGGGTAAGACAGTGAGGAATAATTTTTAGAAGTGAGGAATACACAGAGTCTTTAGAATTTAATTTCTGGCTGTCATCATCTTAATTAGCAATGGGTCTGTTTGATGTCTCAGTTTAGAGCGTGAGAATAGTGCTGTTTTCTGTCTGTCACAGTGATTAATGTTTTTTTTGTTAATAACCCAGTAACATGTATAGAGTCATGTACTAAATCTATAGAGTATGCTGTCCTAGAGCAATTATGTGATATATACCCAGTTACATCAGTGGTGATGTCCTCTATTTGAATTGCTGAAAAAGCAGACTGATGACAGGGTGTCTGCTGAACCAGAGCATTCAAGCGACTAGATAGAAACCATAGCCTTATGAACATACACTGAATTTAACAATAGTTGTTTACCTTCTATTCCCTACTAATTTTAGATTGTTCTCCTCATTACAGGAATTAACTTCTCTGCACATTCCACAGGGCAGCAGAAATGGAGAGACGATAAAATCACAGCTAAGTACATCATATTGATCATGTAATATCTCTGATCCTTTCCTGGAACTGGTAAGAGAAATAGGGTATATTCCACTGAATTAAAAATGTGGTTGTGCTCATATTACATGAAAAATAGTTATGAAAGGCAGATATTAAAGCAAATCACTAAATTCATATTAATTTTAGTGAGATTTTGACTGGCCCTAAGGAGAAGCCTGTGCTTTGAGGAATTGATATCTAGATTTTTATTTCAGTTTTAAACAATTCCAAGACTCCTGGCATTAATTTCTTAGATTGCAGCAACCTTTGTCAGATGTATTTTCTCATACTATGCAAGCTAGAAGGTGACTGAAGTTTCAAAAGCAGATGGAAGAGAGCATTATCCACTTGTTTCCTAAAGAAGTTATTTATTCAGCTGATCTTGTCTTGAAGAAACATTCAGAAATGCAGTAGGTGTGTCTTCAAAGGAGAGCAATCATAATTAATGTGGCAGATGACACTAAAATACTATGCAATATCTTTTTTTGTTTCTGATTCATCAAATAATTAGTAGAGAGTTAAATACATAATTGAAAAATTGCAAGATGCAATACATACTTCTCTGACAGACAATACAATTTACTTCACACCAACAACTTTCACCTGACCAGACTTCTATGGTCTAGGTTTCATTTTGAGAAATGTAGCACTCTGAAACAACGGGCAAGTGATGCCAAATTGTAGTCCTGGTAAGAAGGACTGAAGAATTATCATTTAGAAGTCATCACCAACACATTCTTCGCTTTTGGCTTGACTTACAAGTTACAGTAATTTAGGGTCCTTATGAGACTATCACACCCTCACACTGAATATAATTCCATGCTGTGTTAATGAAAGTCAGTGTTAATGGATTTGTGTGGTTAAAGTTACGGAATAAATACTATTAAAGATTTGCTTTCCACACGCAAATAGCTGGAACACTAAGATCTGTAAACATGTCTGTGTATAGTTGGCATGCATAGGCTCTGTTTTGAGAAATTAGGGAGGAATTGGGTAGTCAAGATCCCACAACCTCTATAGGAAATTCAAATACAGATTTTGATTCAGCTGAGTCCTTAGTGCATTAACCCCTGCAGAGCAGTGTTTCTCATGGGTTTAAGGGATACATGTGAACCGTATGTTTTTCCTCACTCAAGGATAGTTGTTGAACTTCCTGTGCATGGCTGAAGATGATGTACGTAAAAGGGTGCAGGTTTGCACTGATAGCAAACATCTGTACTGGTTTTGTTTCTGTATAAGGGGCACATGCACAGATTTCTGTGTTACTGCTATGTATTAACAATACACAGTGTGCCAGCAATTCTTCCTCAGAAAAGATGCAGTTTGACTTTTGCACAATATTTCTTAGGCTTTGGCATGCGTGGTTTCACAAAACTATGCCTCTGTGACACAAATGAGATTTTGATCTGCTTCTGGCAATGGACCTACAGGAGCCAGGAGATCATAGTGCTGCTGGAGGAGCGCTCTTTTAGGAGGAGAATTATGTTTGTTGTGTTTTGTTACTTTTTCACCTCTGTGAACCATAGGCATGCTAATTGTAAGGTATGTATGTCTGGTTAAAGGAGAAGATAAGCCCTGCTGCTTGCCCTTTTTATTTCCTTGTTTGGAATGCTGTGTAGAGTTGTGGATGATTTTGCTGATACATGCTCCAGTGCATAGCACATGCTTGGAAAGGTCCATTAGAGCTGAAATAAGCTTTTCAAGTTGGCTGATGTGAGCTTGAAGATCCTGTTCTATCTACTGCTGCTCAGCAGAACTGAGTTTCCAGATTGGATACACAGGGTTTTTTTAAGACCAGTAACATTTGACCTGTCTTTGCAGATTATTTTGAAAAAACCCACACTTTAAACTCTGACACTGCAAGATACTTGCTTCTTATTTTTACTTTGATCTTTGATGTGTTCAGTCACTACAACTTAGTCTCACTGTCACTTTTTGCAGATCTGTGGCAAAATGTGATTTCTTTGTACAGCCTATAATGAATCAAAAGAACTGATGTGGTTTACTTTTGCCTGTTAGTTCACCTGTTCAATTAAAAAAGTTAATCATGATTGAAAATTCAGCAGAGACGCCCAGAAATTCTTGTTCTCTCTGAAATAATTGAGAAAATTCATTACTTGACATCTCACCCAATGGCATTTCGTCAACTAGTTTTTTTGAATATAACATGAATGCTGTAGGTTAGGAAACCTATTTCACATGTACAACATGAACAATTAGTTTCAGAAGGAGGAAAAATACCGTTCACAAAGCCTTTCATGTTTGATGTCTAAGGAAGGAAGTAGCCACCATAATTTGTGGGCAATGCTGACTAACTCCAAAATATAAAGTTTTCCTATGTAAAGATTTAAGGGACAAACTGTTTTTCTGTGAATTTAGTAAATGAGTATATAAATTTGGTACGCTGAATTTTTATGCCAAAGTCACCTGAAAAGCCTTGGCCTCAGACCAGCAAGGCAAAATGGAAAGCCGGAGAATCTGGAGAACTCTACAGAGACTTGGTTGGGTTTTCCCTGTGAGCCAGAGAACGATCTCTCAGTTTAAGGATAAAGCAGGTTTAATTCCTGTTGCTGCTCCTTTGTTGCAGCACAAACTCATTTCTGGACATTAACATTCTTTCCTCTCTCTGCTCAGTGCTGTGACTAATAGCTATGTATGGAATGAACCCAACAGGCTGAGTCTTCTGATTGACTGATGGTGGTCTTAAAATGGAAGATATATTAGCAAGCTGATGATATCATTGCTTATGTACTGATGAGTGTAGCTAGCCTTGTAATGTAATAGCTTGGTGGAGAACAGTTTAAAAATTATTTTGGCTGATCTCTGGATGCTATTATGAATTTACTTAACTTCTATTCCCATTTCCAGACCATTTAGTTTTAAGTCTCTCATGTGACATTTGTTAATCAGGATATATATAGAATCAGAAGCAAATTAAAATTAGAATAGTGAGAATGGAATACAAAAAAATCTGTGATATTTCTACTTGTACATTTTCATTTTTATTACAGTAATGAAATACTTAATAATATACTCTTCAACTGGTGTAATATATCTTAAGATGGTAGAATTAGTGCATCTTTTGGAAAACCCCGATGACAATAAAAGGATACACAGTTTTATGACTAGGTAGCAAATTGGCAATATCACCTGCGTGCTAAGTGCAGCTAAAATAACCTAACTAATGAGATAATATGAGATAACATATGGGAGTAAATAAAAGGTGTTGGATGGGTGAAGAAATGCCATACGTTAAGTCCATATATAGTTCAAAAAACATTACAGTTCTGACTCAGGCTCATGAAATTGTGGAAAGTGAGAGTTAAGGCTGCCTCTCCATAGTTAATATGCCTTGGTGCTTTTCCAGCAAATATTTTATTATGTGAGCTGTCCCAGTGATTTTGGAACATGAGAAGCAGTGTTGATGTCTCTGAGGGTTTGACAGTGAATTTTCCCCACAGATCTACAAGCAAGGACAAAAGTCTATAGAATGGGGAGAGAGAACATTCTTCAGTTCCATTTTTGGGCTGTTGTAGGCAAATAACCTTTTTGTGCAGCCTGCCCCCCTCCATTAAAGCATGACTGAAATGTTTTATTTACAGATTTGGAGTGTGGTTAGAGTTTAGACAGAAGATCTTCATTTTATGTCCCCGGAAAATGCTTTAGTCACAGACAAAGTTACTTCCACCCCTTCAGCATAGGCAGTCAGGCAAACCTGCAGTCAAAGCTCTCTTCTTTCTGACTCAGATCAAAAGCTTTCCCCTAAAATTGTTGAAATGAAAAGGTGAACTCCATGTAGGCTGGTACCTCATTACTGAGCTATTCTAACGTGATGCCACAAAAACATGGGTTCCTTCTCCTACGAGACAAAAGCAACAATCAAAGCTTTAAGAGCTGGCATAAAATAAAATGGCTGGTCAGCACTTCAGATGGTGATGCTAACCAAGGATGAGGGTTTCAGTCTCAACTCTTATATGCTCCTCCTTACTTCAGTATTTGAGCCTCTTGCACACCCTAATGAACTGCTTTTATAGCTGTCTGTTTTAGAAATGGGAATGTGAAAGTGGGAAAATGTGTTGTAGAACTGGAAGTTGATTCCTCTTCATGGAAGTACCTCACCCAGTGCAATGCTCCCAGGGTCTCCTCATAGCTCCAACTTTTCTGCACACAGTCAATTGAGTTATTGACTCATACAGCATTTCCTTTAGGTTGTCATTTTGTTTTGGAATGCTTAGAATGCCCAGTTTTCTCATTAACATCAACAGGAATAAAAATAACCCCCCAGTTTCCTTAGTTGAATTAAGAGTAAGCAGTACATACCAGTCTCCCTGGCATCACTGGCTGTTCTATAGGGATCAGAGTCAATATCTCTTCAGTTTAGCTGTTAACTGTTCTCTGAAAACAAACTCTTTTGTTTTCAGTTTTCTTTTTCTTCTTTGGTTGAAACAAAATATCTTTATACTTACCACCAATATCTCCCAAGACATAGGGAAAATTAGCAAGGTTATAAAATCTACAGTGTATGTGGTTTGCTGTTGCAGCTGCACTTTAAAGGAAAAATAATATACTCACTTGTCCTCCTTAGAAAAGCATCTATAAATTAGCAGTCTTTGAAAAGTTCCTGATGCCTAGCACAATTTTTATATGTTACAGTCAAAATGTGGGCATTCCATTTTTATCACTTCAATCAATTTAAACAGTCTTGCCATGATCTGAGTGGTCTCTGCTTCAGCCTTTTTCCTTATAACATTTTTTTACCTCGTCTCTTTCCTGTAAGGGTCAGAGAAATGGGGTGCCTGAGAGGTGCAGAGTCCCCACAGTGACTCGTTGTTGTTGCAAGGGTCAGTAAGGCCAGCTGTCCATATGGCAAGGGTGAGCACAAGCTGGCTGGATGTCCTGCATTCTGAACAGCTCCCCCATGGCTGGTTGGGCTGAAATCATCATGCCTTCAGTAGGGATGAGACTGTCTCCTTCTGAGTGCCTTTGGAGGATTTGTGCCTTCTGTAGAGAGCCTGCATCTCTGTTTCCATCCTTCTCACTGGAATTAGTAATCAGTGCTGGAATAATTGTTTATTCAACCCTCTTCAGCTCAGTTAAGGGGTTAAGGGCATACTTGGTTATGCAGCACGTTACTGCCTTCTTGCAGTACTAAGAAAGAAGAAGAGAAACTTAAGGCAAGTGAGAAGGATTTGTGTTAACTCTGTTGCCAAGGAGTTTTTCTTAAGTTCTCACCTTCCATAATATCTGAGTAAAAATAATATTGAATCTTCAAGTTTCTTACTTTTTCTTCATCAAAGCTAGGATGAAGCAGTTTACAGTCACCAGAAATGCACATGGGCGAGGCAGAGATATTAGAGTTGTTCTTGTCCTTCCATGCCCTGTCCCCTGTGTTTCTTAATCTCCATGTGCAAATTAAACTGAAATTAAACTCTTAATTTATCACCATGTTGTGGTGACAGCAGGCAGGATCAGAACACTTTAAAAACACGTAGCACCACATTAACATCAGAAACAGATTCTTCCCCAGAGAGGAGAGAAGATTTTAAAGAATGTAGAAAGATGCCACAGGGCTGTAATCCCTCTTGCTGCACAGAAAACAAGTGATTGTTGTCGAAACACTTGGAAGGGAAGTTGGGTCCAATAATCTGCAGAACATATGTAGGATAAGGCTTTTCCACTGGAGATGAGAACTTGAAATAAACAGCATTAGAGAAAAAAAAAGCCAACAAAAAACTCCATGGCAAAAGAAAAAAGAAAGGAAAGATGTTGTATGGTAATAACTCAATGTGACTGCCCAGAGAAGTGAACAGCTGCAAGGAGCATCCCTCTGGATGCAGATCGTCTCTGCTACAGAGGGCTGCAGGCTCTCCCCACATCTTCATGCTCTCTTTGCTTGCCTTGGTATGCATTTGCAGGGGTTTGAGCTGCCTCCTTGCCCCTTCATGGAATACTAGCAGTTATCACAGGATTGTTGAGGGCCATTTGTGAAGACAGCTTGTGGGCTAGGTTTAGTAAAGCTCTTAAACACATGCTTAAGGGATTTGCTGATTTGGATGCTGCGCTCTCCACTGGCTCCCTCCACGTCTTCTGGCTCCCTGACTATTTGGCTCTGGAAGTGCTTTAGGATGCTCCTGCCATCGAAAGCTGGGCCCCCTCTTCCCTGCAGCATTAGAAGTGGGGCAGGCATGCCAGCCTTGCCTCAGCAGGTATGTCTTTTCTCTATTAATTTGTGGTGGGAGATGAGCTTCCTTGTGCCTTGCTCATCCCAGCAGGTAGGAGCATGCTGCGGCATGTGGGGCCACTGTGCATCATCTTGTCCTCCTGACAGTCCCATAGAGCGTGGTCCCCAGTCTTCTGTCTGCCATGTGCTGGCCAGTGGCACTGGTTTCCAGGAGGTGACCACCCATCCCATGGGCTCCACTCCAGTGTTGTCACCCCTTGCTCAGAACAACTTCATGTTGCAGAAGATCCTGATCCTCTACAGGGCTGTGCCTTCTTTTGGTGGCATGGGAAAAAGCTTCACTTAAGTGGTTGTGCTTTAGAGACATATCTGCCTTAACCTTATTGCATCTGGGGAGGGTAGTCTTTCCCATGAAGGGGGCAGGAATGAGATTTCAAAGCCTTTGCCAATATGACAGTTTTAAAGCTTGCTGTCTGGATGAAGCCCTTAGACATCACTTTTAAATGCTGAAATTCCCAGTCTTTGAGAGCACCTAAGTGATTTAAGACTCCAGGTCTGAGGGCTTTGGCAGGAGTAATTTTTTAGCACTCCTAAGTCACTGTTCTTTTAAATATGCTTTTATTACCTTAGGATCTTTTCAATATGGTTACCATTGTTTCTGTATTAAACTTCAGATGACAAGATCTCCATAAATGTTTGTATTCCCACAGAGACTGGGTAAAATGAGTTTATTTTTTTGGCTTCTGCTTTGCTTCATCCAAGAGACCCCCACTGGGAGAATTTGGAGATCCCCATTTGTTATGTTTTGTCCAGTCCAGAGGTGCCCCGGTCCGCAGCAGTGATACTCTGCAGGGAAATGCAAACTTGCCAAACTTTGCTTACCTCAGCCCAGCATGTGGTTCAGCTCACTGAGAGATGCACAAGTCTGACACGCTTTGGAGATTGGCCAGGAGAGATGCATTGCCTGGCAGAAGCAGGACACACGTCCCTCCTGCACTGCTTGTGATTTGTGTGCCAGGCCAGAGCCCTGTCAGGCTACTTTGCCAAGGCAGGTGCTGGTGTTCTTTATACAGCCACTGCACCTTCCTTCATGGGAGCAGGGCTAGAGCAGAGCCTGTGGCCACACCAAAGCCTCTTTGGAGACACCTGTACTAACAAGCCAAGGTGCAGTTATATTTTCTCCACAGGGATCAGAATCCACACAGGCTTGTGCACCCATGGCTGGACTGTTGGTTCACTCTGTCCACAGTGCATCCAGACTTGCCCTGGGAGAACCTGAATTTGGGTGTTTGGAGAAGCTATGCCTGAAAACTAGCACTGTGGCCCAATATCCCTTTAAAACTGGTGTTTCAGGCCCCCATGATGAAATAGATAAAGAAGTCCGAATTAGTGGGATTGTTGTGTTTGAAAGTTTTCCAAAGGAAAACCCTCCTAGGATTGAGGGGCAGACTCAGGACTTCTGTTAAATCAAGCCTTGGATTTTCAATCAAATAGTGCTGGGACAGGGCAGGTAATACATGGGTAAGTGCTGCAGCTGGGCACCGTTGCCCTGCACAGTGCTGTGTTGGAAAAGGGAGGAGCAGAGAGAAAGCTATGCCTGAAACTATTCTGCAAACCAACATTTCTGCTAATTCACCTGCAAGAAGCAAACCACTTCAAGGGCTTCATTGAAGAAAGAAATATTTTTCCCTTAAGAAGCTTTAAAAGAAAGGGCCCTCTTGACAGAAAAGAAATCCTGGTGATTCAGCTGAGCAGAGTGCAGTGTACTCAGCAAAAAAAAAAAAAGAGAAAGAAATGAAAGTGTTAGCAGAGCCTTGATTATTGGTGACAGAGGAGCATTAGCCAAGTTATAATGGATTGTCAAACTCTGCTTGTGTTTGCTTAGCCTCCCAAGTTCTTTGCACTGAGTCAACATCTAGCCATCTGGGATGGGAGGTGGGGGGAGTAAGTTTTTGTTAAAAAAAAAATAATGTGAAAAAGTTGAATTTGTTTCTATTCTAACGGAAGAAGTGTTTAAAAGGAAAACATACCTTTCAGAGTGAAGCATTTGTTTTTGTTCTCTACAAGTGCTTGTTTGAATTCATGTTTGTTAAAGGGCTTGTAGTTAGTAAATCGTGGAGGTTTCCCGTGGTAACATAAAAATAGGTGTGATTGGAAAATTTGTAGCAAGAAAATAAAACTGCTTTTCACCCACTTGGACTTCACTTGACTTGGTGAGATATTTGTAAACCCAGTTTGACTTAAAAGTACACTTCTTTAAGAAAAAAAGTACCACTAAGACAGAAATTTTCCAGGAAGACACATAGAAGTTGCAGTAACAACACCATGAATTATGTGTCCATTCAAGGACACAGCCATTCCCAAGTGGTGGTGCTTACCGATGAGGCAAACACAAAACACTTGAGCATGAAAGCAAGAACAGCTTGGAAAAGAAAGACAGATTTTCTGTAACACATATAATTTAATTTTCCAGCCTTGTCCTTCTGTGCACTAATTCAGTCACTTCTTACATTTAGGACCCCTTGGCTTTGATAGGCACAGCCATGGTGACCTCTTGTTGTATTTGTGTGTGCAAATTATTGTGCCCAGCTTTATACCACACTGCAGCCTGTGCTGGTCAGAAGCCCAGGGGAGAAAATGGACAGACAACAGCCAACTTGAGATAGCTTTGGTCAGGTCTTTGTGTTAATGATAAAAGGAACAATACCTCCAAAAGCAACTTTTTGTCTTTGTCCTGCACTGCTCCCCAAGGCAGCTGGTAACAGTGCTGTATTTTCACACACTGACAGGAGAGCATGGACAAGAGGAGGCAGGCGCAGACATTGGGAGGAAGATTTGACTTTAGCTCTCCCATCTCAACTGAGGCTTTTTGAGTGCCAGGGGTTACCATGGACGGCTCCACAGCATGGTTGATAGAAATATTCCACTGAAGGTGTATCTGCTGATGTCTTCAGAGAATTCTGTGCCTGTTGGTTTCATCCAGTTAACCACCAAGGGATTTCCTTGGGAGTCACTATTCTACTGCATCTGTCTAATTTTGAACAGAAAATCCTGTTGGTGACATAGTCCCAACATTTTGTTTTGGTGTTGTGTATGTGGGCAGATTTAGTAACTTGCAAAATTCAGTACATCATAATCAGTTTCTGGGTCACTAAAGAGACTTGGCAAACTTTGGGTGTACTTTGTAATGTGTTTTTTCTGTTTAAAGTCAAACAAAAATGAGAGCCTTGACTTTGAGTGTTCTGATTTATTTAATCTGTTTTTAGAAGATATCTTTGGTTTTGTTGCACATAGGAAAAAGAGGACCCTGGTGGAACACTACACTCATAAAACAGCAACAAAAAAGAGGAAACAATTATGAAACAGGAATATTTGAAGACACGGTACGTCAGTCATTTAATTTGCATTCAAATTAAACTATTTTTAAGTAGTATATTCTTTATAATTCTGCTACACTAATAAAAAAAGTTTATTCAGCAAGGGTTAACTTTCTCTTGTGCACAAGGATCTAATTCATTTAAATCCCTGTTGAGTTTTTAGCACACAAATGAAGTGTTATGTGGTTATGCTGGAGCACTTGGCATTGGGTGAATTTTTCCCATTGTAATGTTGACTTACCAGGCATGTGCAAAGCCTGTCCTTCTCACTGCGGCTGTGCCTGTGCCTGTGGAGCAGAAAGCAGCGCTGTGAGCAGTCCCGATGTGGATGGAGCAGTCCATCTGTGTGCAGGGAACCTCCTGCCGCTGGGGAGGATGGTGCCTTTTGCTGGGTAGGTGTCCTGACTCAGGGCACTCTGTATTTTCTGAACTCCAATAAGGAGACTTGTAGGCTTACAGATCTCACTCAAGACTGAGATTGCAGTTCTCATGTATGCATCACAGAGATCCAGGGGTAATATCAAGCCTAGGCCTGTTTTGTAGCACACATTTGTGGTAACTGAAGTTGCAAAACTGGTGTTTGCATGTGGCATGTTGAGTCCTACCCCTGTATATGACATAATAATAGAAACAATTCTGTAAAGACAAGGGTGTATGTGGGCTTCTTGTTGTGAAAATGCACATTATTGTAAATTTACCCTATTGAGTGAGAAGAGAGGAGACACTAATACTTCATATACAAATGTTGGGCTGGTTTTCATTTACCAGGCCTTCTTTGTACTCTTTTGGCAAGGTAAAAGCCTTTGTGTGGTTGAAAATATAAATTGCACATCAGAAAAATCTTTTTTTTTACAATGCCAAACTAGCATAAAAGAGACTTGGTGTAGAGAGGGCCAGACTTACTGTTTGCCTTTCCTTGGCCTTTTCTCATCAACACAAACCAGTTTGTTCTGAAACTTTATCAGCATATGGACTGGAGTTATAATTTGGTTTGGACTGTTCTCTTTTTGGAATGGAGTGTTAATGTTTCCAAAAGAGAGTGACTTTCTCAAGGTGTTGAAGCAACATAGCGCTTGTCTTCTATGACATTCTTTATAAATGTGCAACCGTGTATTTACAGTATCTGTGCTTAGCAAATACCTCTTGATTGGGAAATTTTTGCCTACATGGTTGTGCTGCAGGCATAGAAAGTCTTTAAAGATGTTATGTTAAAATGCATCCTAGTTTGTGAAATCAATAGAAATCTTCCTTCTGGTTAAATTTTCAATTCTGAAAGTTAAATAATTAAGACAAGGTGGTGTTAGGTCATAGGTTGGACTCAATAATCTCAAAGGTCTTTTGCAACCTAGCTGATTCTGTGAAGATTAAAAGATAGTTTTTCGTGAGAGTTTTAGGGTGGGTCCCATGTTCATTGTATATTCATTTGAATACTCAGTAAACTGAATTTAGCCTGAAAACCTATCCAGGAGTGTGATGAGGATTTAATTCTCAGTGGTAATATCGCATGCAGAAAGACAAAAGTAAATGGAGTAAAAATTACATCTGTTTTTGACCAGACAGTCCTGTGTTTACAGTTAGACACCCATCATACTTGCATTTTCATGTTTTGTTTTCAGTGTTAACTTGAAAAAATATGAATCATGCAGAGGGCAAAGATCGAGGTAATTTTCCTGACACTGAATATTTTACTGTAGGATTCACAGACCACTTACCCTCAGCAGTATGAAAATCTTCTCATTGCCTTTAGGCTGTTGTGTTGTGAAAGGCTGCAGTATAACATGTGCCTCCTACTTCCAGATTTCTCCATGGAATAATCCAAAAAGTCCTTGAAAATTTAGAATGCTCCCTTTTAATTGTCACAGTACTTTGGAGTCACTGTCTCCTTGATAAATCTCTGTCTCTCCCCAGTTCCTGATAAACCAGTGTTTGACATAAAAGTACACCTTAACTGTTACCTGAAGTTTTGATATCAATATTAGGCTATTGAAAAAAAGGAGTGATGCTTTGAAGGTGGAACAGAAAAAATAAAGAAGAGAAAATCCTTTGACTTTTGTCATTAGCAGTGTTATATGGCAATATTCATCTATTTCAAGATTTTGCTGTACAGTGGAAATGAAGTCTCTGCTAAGTGAGCAAATGTTCCTGAGTTATGTAAGATCAAAACCTGTTAGAAAAATGAATGGCAGCAAGCAGCCTCAGATTAAGTTGTACTATTGATGATGAGGAGGGTGCATCTTGTTTTCTTTCTCTAAAAGCTAATTGCAAAGTGGTGTGCTATTTTAGCCACTAAAAGATTCTCTGAGCATGGCTCGTCAAAGAATTATTCTCATTTTCATTTCAAGCTGCATTCTCTTCTGAAACAGACTTATATGTAGATGAACCTCATTGGCTAAGGGTACTTTTACCCAGATCAATCAGTCCTTCAGTGCTCAGCACCTCTACACCTGACATGTAAGCTCCTAGCACTGGAAACAGAAAAAAGAAATCCAGCTTAGGGACCTACGTTCCATATTCAGTGAATAAGCAGAAATCAGCGTATAAGAATGGGATAAGTTATTGCAAATTGTTGTCTATATATGTCAGCAATGAGAATTGCTAAGAACTATAAAGAAATAACAAAATACATACCATGTAGTAGATGGAAAACAGAGATACTGTATAGACATATCCAGAAGGCTTAGCTTTTGGAACAAACTTTGTTGGGAAGTAGTCGAATTGCTGTCACGGAGGTCTTTCAAGAAGAGATTACACAGACTCTAGGAGGGACAGTCTGGGCACATTGGAGCTTGATTCAAAAAAAAGCACGTATTTCATGGGATGAAATCACAGAAATATCATGCTGGAAAAGATTTCAAAAGATTAGCTTCTTTGGTCCTGATATGGACATGCTGACAACATGCTTGTGGTAAGGATTGGCTCTAGCTGTTTTGTGAACATGCTGATATTAGAAATCCATGAGCAATTCAAAATAATTGTGATGTTTTTGAAACCAAATGATTTTTGATTTTCTTCTGATCTAAAAGACTAATACATCATGAATTAGTGGTACACCCCTTGCTGTACTGTGCCTTGTGACTTCTGGTGTCTCTAAACTGGGGAGGAGAATGCTGTCTTGCTCAATTGTTATGTAAATAATAAATATTAACATACATTAAAAAATTTACCAAACTTATATTTACAAAGGTATAACTGCAGACTAGATTGTCCTCAGCTAGATATTATGGACAAAATCCTGTTGCATTCCTTTTAAAATCAGCATATTTCTTTTTTGACTGTATGCTTCAGATGAGTTCCACATGTACTCCAGATTTAACAAATTCATCATTGGTGTCTTATTATCACTTGAAATTGCTTCACAGTTAGGTCAGATCCAGGATTCTCATTTGTTTTTTATAGCATGGATCACATTTTAATACAGAATGTCTTGTGTATCTCTCCTCATCCCATTCTGCAGTTGTGAAACACCCTTGTGGTGTGGATAGTTATTACATCCCTGGAAAAGTGAACTTAGGAAAGTATTTCGTGCAACTTTAGCTTCATAACAATTTAACAACTGGGACTGGGAAGAGCCAGCCCTGTGTGACTGGCCAGTTCTCCACTGCAGGACATTTCTGAGAACATCTGACAATATCATTTTATAGTATTTCATTTCTAACTTGTCTGTCTGAGTTCATTATTGGTTGTTTCTAAGGATTCTGCCTTCCTTGAGTGCTCTGTCCCTTTCCATCTCTCTTTTCCTCTCTGCTGATAAGACCAAAGCTGGAAAGCAGTGTGAAGGGCAGCACCCTCTGTGGAGGCTGGTGAGCCTGCACGGACCAGCAGGGTCCATTGGTGGGAAGACCCCTGATTTGATATTTGCTCCTTAGGTTAGGGTGGGCGAGCCTTCCCCCAGGATTCCTTGTTCCAGTTATTCAAATGTATCCCAGTTTTGCTACTTCAGTTGGTTGTTAGTATCGCTGCCCTCTTGTACCATATGAGGTCCCCGATTCCAGAGAATTCTCCCTTCTCTGTTTCCCCATTGGCCCTCAGACCCTAATGCCGCCTATGTTCTGCCCCTATGCCCTCAGACGATTGGCCCTGGTGCTCTGCCCGCCCTTATTTGCCCCATACGAAACCTCGGTCACCCCTTTGTTCTTCGTCTTTAGGTTCTTTTGTGGCTACCACCCTCCCTGTTCCTCATTCCTGGGCCCTCCTTCAATAAACCCCCCTGTGAAATTCCGTTCGAAGACCCTTCTCGTCTTTCACCATCACAGGTGTGTGTGTGTGCGTCTGTGAGCTGCAGCACCACACCAAGAGCGACTTCTCTGGAGGCGCTTTTGGGGAAGGTCCTGATTTCTTTACCCCCCCACACCAGTCGGGACAGCCCTCCAAGTCACAGGTTACTGACACTATGTGTGAGTCCAGGGGCAAGAGGAGAAAGACCACAGGCCAGTACAAGCTTTTCTTCCAGCAAACTGGAAGAAGGTCTGGACAAGTATTTCTCACTATCCCTGAGTTTTGAAAAAGGATTTAATTTTCAGCCAAACACCTACCTCTAAGGAAATTGCTTGTTTTTTCTGGAAATTACCAGTACAGAGCTGGGGCTGTACCTCTACCAGTACTGTGGTCCTGCCTGCACCCCCAAGGGAGTAGTTGGTGAAGGAAGATGGGGAACATCACAGGAGGAGAAATCTTCGGGGCATCCTTCCTCTGAGAGACCTCAGGCTGGCCACAGCTCTGTTATGCAGCCCCAGGGGATTTTCAGAGATGTGTAGGGATCTCCCTCTTCCTTTCCATACAGTTTATTCTAGTGGGTTTTCCACTCTTTCAAAGATGACTAACAGCATGGGAGACTCCCTCCATGCCCACTTAGAGTCAGTTGCTGGCTCTGTTCATTTAGTGTTTCTCATTTTTTTTCCTAATGAAGAGGTGCTGCCTGCTCATTGTTTGTAATGAGAAAGACTCTTTGAGGATAATTTAAGGGATTAAACTGACCAAGTTTATTTTGTTTGGTCGTGAGGATTGTACAGAACACAATATAAATGTGTACATTACCATTCCAAAATGAACGCTCTGTTGCAATGATTACAACAGGAATTGAGTAAGCTCTGCCAGATATATTACTGCATTTGTATTTTTGCACATTTATTTACAATATAGCCACTGTCACAGATAGATTACAGGACTGGGTGGATGACTGGTCTGGCTCCAGAGGCCATTTCTCATGTGCCTGTGTTGTTAAGGCCCTCAGAAGTCCAGGAGCATTCCTTCATGCCTTGTACCAGGGCATCCCTAAGCAAAGATGTGCTTCCAGCTCTACTTCAGCATGTAGCACCTGGGAACACCACCATGCCACTGTCAGGTGAGGCATTTCTCATGGGAATATAGTTCACAAGCATGCTGTTTAATTGAAATATAAAACATTGTGGATGCTAGCTGAAAATACACCATTTTGACCAATATGATACAGAGGTTGTATCAGGGTGTCTTGCTCCCTCAGTCTTTCACAAAATCCCTATAGAAGCTAAAAGTAAAGGTTCTCTTGAAGGTGTGATGTGAGGGGAAAAAAGCATTCTGCATTTCAGCTGTTCTTTAATGAAATCTGGTACGTGGATATTACAAGAGGAGATGGCATTGTGGGGTAGAAGGTTCTTAGAAGGCCAAACCCACTGTGAAAATCTGTTTCAGTACTAACATGAATGCATGAATTTAGTTGCTCGATGGTTACTCACCGGTTCTGAAAAAAACAGAAATTGTTTCCAAGTTCAAATTAGACAAAACAATGTGCACTCTGTGACACACTGGACCTCAATTTTATGGCAAGGACCTCCAGTTTCTTTGGCAGGTCAAAGCAGAGCTCTACAGTGCACTGAAAGTTTTGTGGCAGCTTCATAAACATTCCCAAACTCTGCAATGTATTGAGCAGTGAGTGATTTGATTACACATATTAAGTGGATTGAAATTGTTCCTTGTATATAGCTTAAATGAGGCTTGATCTGGGGTTTTGGCATGGTGAAGATGGAAGGAGCTTGAGACAGAGAAAGGAAGATCTTCTGTGTACACTGAAGTCAGAGGACTTGGAAGAGGGGTTTTGGGGATTTAATGAATACAAACTCCCCCTATTTTTCCCATGTTTGCTGTGAGCACTTGTTTTGTCTGCTGGGTGATGGATGAGCAGGAAGTGTAGGGTGTGCTCTGGGTACTCTGGAAGATGTGCGAGTGCTCTGCAGAAATAACAGCTTTGGCCCAGACACATCAGAGCCAGATAGGGCTGTTCTACTTGGATGGAGCTCTTCTGGGGATACTGCAGCACATAAGGTAAGGTAGTCATTGAAACAGTTTCTGGGCAGTGTTTACTAACACAGATAGTCAAAATGAAAAATATGTTGAAAGCTGAAATCTGTCTTGAAATTGTTTTCTTCTCTCTCTTGGACCAAGTGGGTTTTTTAGATGATAACTGGCATATCAGCCTGTGCAATTCCAGGGCAAAGAACCTTCAAATTTGATTATTTCTAAGTATTAGAACCTTTCTGTCACATAACTCAGTGTCATCAATGGCATATCTGAACCTTTTGAAGATCTTACAGATCGTGTTGAGATCTGTAACTGGAGACAAGACCATTTCCAAACTTAATATATTTTACCCGATTCGAAGCAAGGTCCAAAAAAATCACCTCTTCTCCACAATCAAATAAGGAGGGGATGAAGGTAAAACTAGTCCAAGTATTATCTCAAACTAAAGAATACTTTGCTTTTTGTTTGATAATGAGACTATATTTTGTAAGGCAGACTGTGGGAACAAAGGTAATCAGGAGTAACTGTGGAAGTGCAAATGAGTGCTTTTGCAATTGAAGAGTGGCTGGATAATGTCCATCTCATAATAGTCCAAGATATGGCAGAGGAAATTGCAAGTCTGGTAGAAAGGATTTTTAATAACCTATGAACTCCAAGGCAGCACTTTATGGTTGGGGGATAATGCCTGTAACACCCTCTGTTACAGTAAGGGAAAAATAATCTGGCCAGCTCATTAGTGTCACCTCAGTAGTCTGCAGACATTTGAGACAATAGAGAACAAAGATAGAAAGGCAAGTGGAGAATGTAAAAATCAAAAGCAACAGGAGGTTTTCAGAGGTGAATTGTACCAGGTTAGATGGTATTTGTCTTTTACAAGGTAATTCCTCTTCAAAGGAAGTGAAGTGTAGAGACTCAGTCTAGAAGGGCTTCAGTGCCACTGAGCTGTGCAGGAATCTGAAATAACCTGAGGGAGATGGGAATTTGTAGCCAGACTCTCAAGTGGTAGGGAACAGGTTAAAGAAGAGGCCACAGAGTTGCCACCTGAAAGGCGAAGGGTTGAGCTGGAGGAGGAGAGCCATGGCATTCCTCCTGTGGCATCTGGAAAGTGTTCCTGTTTATTTGTGCAATTGATAACTTTGTCACCAGAAGTCACGGCATGCTAAAGTGCAGGCTGTGGAAACCAGCTGGGAGTCATTGTCTGCTGAAGGAAGGTTTGAAATAATATCCCGGCAAAACCAGATGGACCTTCAGGATGGCATGTTAGCAGTTGGACAAAATATAGCAAGGTAAAGGGCAAGGTGAAGGAAGTTAACACCTCAGTACACATTCCTTTGATGAGACATCCTCATGTAACCTTGTATGCTGAGCGAGAGTTGCTTGCTTTATTAAACAGTCTTTAATTAGGTGATCCCAAGCTATTGTTTCTCATAGCTTGTCAGCCGAGTTTCACATAAAGACTGTAAGTTGGCTGGAGTTGCTCTGACAGTCAAAGGTGGATCAGACAATTTTTTCTGGGGTACACGTGCTTTTTCTTCTGCAGAAGTTAGAGTTATGGACTTCAGAGAGAGTATGAAGGGCATTGCAGACAGATTATGGTTAATGCGTATAAACATTGTTGAATATCTACATGAGGAACAGGACTTCCTCCCTCTATGTCTGATGACAGCACTGCTTAAGCTAAAATTCCCATTTTGGGAAAAAAATAACAAGGAACTTAAAAAAATATTTATGAAATTTTGGAAAAAGTGAAATCTGTGTTTGGGAACGTTTTGATTTGGCAAAAAAGTTCTGGTTGTTCTATTGCTTACTAAAAAACTTGATTTTTAAAAAATTAAAATTTTTAGATGTTTGGAGGGTATCTTAATAAACACTGGTAAAAATATTTCAATATTAAAAAATACAGTAATCTTATCTATATGCATACATGCTGGATTTATATTGTCTAGTTAGTATTTTTAAAAGTTAAATAGAATGATGATAAAGCATTAAATATTTTCATGTCTCTCTTCTCAGCTCTAGCACAGGAGGTTTTTAGAGGTAGATTTTTGAGACCGCTTTGCAGTGACTGACAAGTTAGTGTTGGGCTGGAGAATGTATTTCTAGAAGTGGTGCAGGTTGCTGTTGGGAGAAATAGAGATTTGCATTCTCCTGTGTTTAGACTTAGAAATAGGGAGAGAGGAGATGTAGGACCTGCTTTATTCTGTAATCACTGGTGAATCGCTTAGAGAAAGTTTTTTAACTTGGGTCACTCTAACTTACAATTCCAAATTAATGTGTCAGCCTATGTGGCGTATATTTCAGAGGGCCCAATCAGCCAGTTTATACTGGCTTTGGGAGTAGACACACAAATTTTAAAAAAAAGCAGATTTAGGTGCTGAACATCAGGCATCTGACTTTGAGAAAAAATAATACTACTTTAAATCTATCTTGCTTTAGTTTCTTCGTAATGTGAGATCCCAAGTTGCAAACCAAGATTATCTTGACATTTTCCTGTGTCTTCTTCAAGGAAAAATTCTTGCTGGCTTCTATTCAGCAGAGCTTTGGACAGAGCAAGAGCTGAGAATAGAATGATTAAGCCTTGGTCAGAACCTCTGTTGCTTCTTTGTGACTTCCAGAACTCCATTCTAAGTCGCTCAGATGCACCTCCAGCACCAGGAATTAATCATCTGCTGACAGAGAGAGAGTGAAAAGCCATTAGTTTTATAGGAGCTTTGCCCCCCTTGAAATTCCATTGCTGTTTGACTCTTTCTGAGAGATGATGTTGAAACTGAGGATAAATTCAGTTTCAACATTTTCATATTCTTTGCAGTCACTGCCAGGAAAGTGCTCAAGTCTTATGCAATAATGGCCTGGACTCCTTTCAACGTTTGCTGTGGTCGTCACGGCACTGTAATGATCCCGGCTCCATACACCCGAGTGCTGGATGCAATCTGCTTGGAGAGGCTTCTCTGCATAGGGCTGAAACTTCAGAAGCAGTCATAGAATCATAGAAACCCTTGAGTTGGAAGGGACCCAGAAGGATCATTGAGTCCAGCTCCTGGCCCTGCACAGCACCATCCCCAAGAGTCACACCATGTGCCTGAGAGCGTTGTCCAAACACTTCATGAACTCTGTCAAGGCTTGGAGCTGTGACCACTCCCCTGTGGAGCCTGTTCCAGCACCGAACCACCCTGTGCCTGTGGAACCTTTTCCTAATACCCAACACAAACCTGCCCTGACACAGCTTCATGCCATGCCCTCAGGTCTGGCCTGTGAGCTGTATTTGCAGAGCTGCCTCCTTTGTGGCACCAGATGGTTGGAGTGGCTTTATGTACATGTACAGCAGTGTTCCCAGCCCTGAGCTGCCCCACCTGGGCACTGGTGGCAGCCTCACCCAGCAAACAGGCAAACAGTGCTGTAGGCTGTGGACCCCGGGTGCAGAAACCCACAAAAGCTTGCTCACGTGCTTTCACGTAGCGCAGCCTTTCTTCCCACCCAGTGTCCTGCTGCATGCATGGGCTTTTTGTACCCCCACAGCTCCTGAGAGGTGCAGATGCCAAGAAGCAGGCTCTTCTTTCATGTGTCTCCCTCTATTGTTTAGAGCACCATCTAAGCACCTGACTGGTTTGATTTTAATGTAGAAATATACACAATGTGATTCAGAATTTGCCTCTGGCTCTCCAGTTTTTAGGGAAGGCTGCCTTGCATAAAAATTTTCAAGAAGTTGCAGTGATTTCCCCATTCCCCTCAGACAGCCACGTTACTGACTGCTCATTCCAGAAGGAGATGGTGTTGGCTAACGGCTGGAACGTTGTAGCCTTGTCACCTTGTTTATAGCACCTCTCTGTTACTATTCCATATGACCTACAGCACGGGGGCTAAGCTATTTCTTTATCATTTTTACTGTCTGTGAAAGAAGGTTAAAACCACCAACTTTGTGGGATGTTGTAAAGCTTTAATGGCTCAAAAGTACTTTGAAATTATCAGGTAAATGATTGCACATAAATGCCCAGACAGTTATTAGAGTTTTCTAATTCTCCTCTGACGCATGAGGTCTGGCTACTTTGAAGTGTCCCTTCTATGTTTGTTTGGGCTTTTTTTAGTAGCTAAATTGCCTTAGTGTGGAGAAACAGGAATAGTTCATGCAAACACAAAAACCCCTGAAAATGGAAAGAAACAGTACTTATATGAGACAGGAAAAGAATGACTCAGTAATTAGTTTTTGGAAGAGAGCATTTGATAGGGAAAGTGGATAAATTTAAAGGTCAGTCTCGGTTACAAAATAATATTCAGATTACTTAATATAATACCAATTTTTCTGTTATTTCATCCCTATGCGGAAAAATGCTTACAGTTATTCAGGCAGCAGACTAATCTTTTAAGAAATTCAAGCAATCCAAAGCGTAATTGCCTCTCCCTCATTGAAGGCATATTTCCACAAACTCTCACTTCTCTCTCCAACTTCAAGGTTACTACAGGGAGATTATAATGAGAAGGGAACTTGATATATTCTTTGTCTTCAAACTTGTAGAATTGTGATACCCAAAGGAATCAGTACTTTGTGATTTATGACTCTTCTATTTTGTTATGAAGAGAAGTTAAACATCTTTAATACGTTAAATATCATGTTATCCAAGTTTGGCTGCTGATTGCAACATGCTCGCCCTTTATTCCCTAGAAGAATTTGCAGAATACCTTTCTGTAACTTTCCACATTGCTATCAGCTTTGCAGTGCTATGCCTTATTTGTATAATTGGAAGCTTTTCCAGTTGTCTGAGTAATTGTACCATCTGAGGGATATTACCCTGCTTTGTAGCCTGCAGATTCTTCTGAATCATTTCCTATGTTAATAAAGTCTTTTGTATTAAAAAAAAAAATCTCCAAACCTGATTTAAACTAAATGCATAGTATGTTCTCTTCTCAGAGGGGTCCCACACAGCCCTTGACTGCACTTCCATTAACACCAAGAAAAATTCCTTTTCTGCTTAAAAGGGAGTAAGTGATAAAGTGCTAAAGCGCTGTTGGGGTGTTGGTGATAGTATCAAGCTGCATAGCATTTTTAACAGATAATACTGAAACATGAGACAAACCTACAAGAAGGATAAAAAAAAGAAAATAGAGAGGGAAAAGATGACTCAAAATAATTTAAACTGAAATGTTGTGTAAGCCAATGACAGGACACCAAGCCAGGAATCAAACAGGTCTGCACTATGTTCTGCCTTTTGCCTGGAAATCATGTTCTACCCAAAGTCAACAGTTTAGCCAGGAAGCAAAACAACTTTTTTCTTAGGAGACAGTGAGTGAATCTGTAAGTACTGCAACTGGTTGACTGTGGGAATGTTTCTTGATTGTCTCAAGGTGCAAAGTTTTTAAGCATTATCTTTACATAATCTTTAATTTAAAATGCAAAACTGACTGGTAAAAAGAACATTTGCTGCTTGGTCATGTCACTTCCTTTCCATTTATTTTCAATTTGCATTTGGTTATCAGAGCAAAAATGAATATTTTTAGAAGTTTGGAGTGAAAACAAACAAAATACTCACCAGGACAGTACTCTACTACTGAATCATAACTTTCGTCTTCCAGGAGGGTTTGTGGCAAGAAACAGACATATTACTTCAGGGAGATGGCAGTGGGAAGCCTTTCCCCATTCCTTCATCGCATGGAAGCACATTTCTGTATCCATGGTATGTGTCACTTCCTGCAAGAAGGAAAGAAGTCACCTGAACAGAGAGCTGAGCTGCAGCCCGGCCTGAGACCATACGAGCTTTGTGCAGCCTCTCAGCCTGAGCCCTGGAGAAAGATGTGTAAGCTTGAGCCTTCACAGCTGATTTCCACAGATTCTTCCACAAATGCACATCCTGCTGGTCAGAAATTGGAGGCCTAAAAAGTCTGCTTCATTTTGGTTACTCTGAATAAGGGATCTCTTGCCTTTCAAGAGCATGGTGACTTGTCATCAGTACGGTAAAACATGCTGTTGCTTTTCTCTAATGGATGTAAAAAACTGTGGTGACCTAAAACCCCAGAAGGTGCCAAGTCCTATGAAAATGAAAAGATGAAAACAACAGAGTATTGCAAATCTCCTTTTGCTTAGTTGAGAAAAAATGTTTAGGAGCCAGAAGGTGCTGCAGTAGTACTGAAAGCTTAGATTTCAAGAACAGAAGTTTTACAAATTTACAGAAACTTTCAGCATGTGCTTTTGTCCCATTGGAGCAGCCGTTGGTATATGTGTTCTGTTGAACAGGGATTGGATTATACATGTTCTTTAAATTAAGTACATCCTTAACTGCCTAGTTAGATCAGGGTCTTAGTAGCCTGGATACAATGAGAAGAAGTACCTCAGGTCCAAGGATGTGCAAACAAGCTGGAGAATTATATTAAGAAATCTGAATTTAGGATGCAACAAATTAAAATTCCTCTGAAAAAAGATATGCAGAGAACAAGTAGAAAATGTGGCTTCACAAGGGACTACTCAAAAAAAGATGAGGTTAACAAATGAACTCTGGAAATGGAAAACAGAGGTGGCAGCTACACAAGAACATTCTCTAAGTTACTGCTAACAGGAAAAAATGAAAGTTAAAAGCCACGATGAGTTAAAACTGGGCAAGGCAAAGCAATTCAGGGATGAGGAGAGGCATTTTAATGGTACCGTGGGCAAATGCGAAATGCCCTAATAATCACTGAGAGGAAAGTAATGCAAAACCTTCCACACTGCAGATACTCAATTTCCTTTTCAAGCTATGTTAGCAGCCAGATAGGTGTTTCAGGTAAAGTATCTACTGATTGAAGCAGAAGAAAGGTGTCTCAAAACCAAGAGTGCTTAAAAATCAGCAGATGGAAGTGTGTGCATTAGACAGTCTCCAGTGTACAAAGAAACAGGCAACAGGAAAAATCATGGGTAAAAGAAGGTGAAGAATGCTGGTACCTTCTCTAAGCTAGGGACTCCTGAAAAGTTCATCAAAAAACTGTCATTCCTACCAGGGCTGGTATAATGAGATTTCTGAGTTCAGGATTTCTCTGCTGCCAGCAGATGCCTGGGGAGATCACTGGCAAGCAACATGTCCACATCCCCGGAGAGCTCTGACAGCCTATTCAGACCACTCTTTGCTTCTCCTTGCTGAGATGCAGAAGGCTGGAGATGCTGTAGACAGTGAAGATCAAGATATTTTGCTGCCACTGCTCATTAGGTAGTGCCATCTACCCTGTGTGTTGAGACACAAAAAAAGGTACTGTGTGGTAATGGCATTCAGGGCCCATATGTCCCTGGAAGATGTACTTGTAAGAGCTAAAATTAAACAGCATGGATGATTTTAATTCTGGATTTCTTCAGCTATGTTTTGGGGGAATCATTAATACCGTATTTTGAAGAGAGATTTCTTTGCATAATTTCCTGGCTTTATATTGCTGCAACCTTCTTTCTGCAGGTTACTTGTATGAAAATATTTCCTTCCAGACTTCCTCCTTCCAGCTGTGCCACTCTACTTTCGAGCCTGATGGATTCTTCCTGCTCTGCACCTGAGTCTAGCAAGAAGCACCAGTGGGACAGAGGAGACAAGGCAGGTGCATGGTCTTGTTTTATGTCAGCTGTGCCCGCTGGGCAAGCACAAAGTGGACCTGGGACAGGGCATCCCTTAGTGTCTGCAATCTGTACTATTTCAGAGGTTTTCCAGTAATTAAACTTCAGCCAGATGGATAACATGGGAGAATATAGGAGTAGGGATAAGTAGGATAAATGGGAGTATTTCAGCTATTGACTTAAGTAAACAAGTCAATATCTCTTGTAAAATAACAGTAAATGAGAATATGTCATGTGAAGTCTGATGTTCTTACCATGTATACTAATAACAGAGAAGGGCTGCCTATGAATATTTGTGGAGCCAGAAAGGGCAGGGTGTATAAATTCAGGTTCTGCAGTGTAGCATCCTGCTTCCCAGGGCTTTTGTTTCAGCATCATCACTTAGTCTTGCGAATGAGTACATGGCCAAAAATTGATTGAAGAAATCTAGGAGTTCATGGATCTGCTGCCTACCATTGACAGTACAATGTGGTGCGGTGCATTGGTGGGGACAACAGCTCTTGGTCACTCCCCATTTTGGTCTCACCTTGCACTGTGGCTGCAGGTGATGGGCCCATTCAGCTCACATCCCACCACTAGGCAGAAATGGCTTCTGGTTCTCTGCTACAGCCCGCAGTCATCTCTGCGAAATGCAGGTCCTGGAGCCTGTCAAATATAACCCTGGGTTTTATACATTGCTGAGAGGTTTATGAGGCCATCTGTCTTGAACCAATGACATGGCACAAAGTTGTTTTTTTCAAAAATTAGGCAGTATTTTCCATAAAAATAACTTCTGGTATGAATTTCTGAATTTTGCTATTTATCTGTTCTAGTGAATAATGGAAATAATTTGATATAAGTGACAGTAGAGGAAAAAGTCAATGCCATGATCAAGTAATAGTTTTGAGTTTCTTTCAGTATGCATACCAAAAATGCTGTTATCTGGAATTTGCAAATTATGGATTGTAATTCGAGATTTTTAGTAGTGTGTTTACATGCTGTCTGTCTGTCTGTCTATCTATCTATCTATCTATTCATCTCCAGGAGCCAAAGAAAAGCTCATTTTTTGCCTGCTGATCTTTCTTTATTTTTTATTCACTTTGGTCTGTTTAGGGTATCTTTGGGCTCTCCTCTTGCCCAGGGTGGTATCTAAAGGACTCAAGGAATATTATGTAAAATTTATCAAATAAGTCCTGAGAAGTAGAGGAGTACAGTTTTCCCAGTTACGATTAAGGAACTGAGATGTTTATGTAGAAATAAATGGGATTCAGGTGCTAAATACTTTCCAGAGTTGACCTGAGAGGTTTTAGACTATTGGGACTGGCTGATATGCATGTTGAAAAGCATTGCAAGAAAGCTGTATGAGCAATGTGTTTTGAAATGTGATACTGAAAACTCCTCCAAGGACCAACATTCAACACTGCAAACATTATCCCATTCTTATTTTAACATTTCAACAGACATTGTGGTTCTATTTGGAATTTTATATTTGGCTTTCTTTTTGGTTGGTTGTATCTTGCGCTGTCTTAAAATCTGTCAATTAGTGAGTAATTAATTCACTCAGCGTGAGTGGATTTTACAGTGATAGAAGTATCAACAAGGACTTTTCTGCCAAGACTGTGGTGGAGTTAGATGCTGTGTAACTCTCAGGGTGAAAGTATGTGTTGCAGCAATCTGAAAAACTGGATCTAAAGGTAAAATTAGAATTCATACAGAAGTATCTAGAAAGTAACTTTTTTCAGACATGCTGGATATTTGTCAAGTGTGTGTCACACAGAGAGGCATAGTTATCTCTTGAAAACCATGCCCATACTTCTGAGTTTACAAGTTGACTTGGTTGTGTGCTTGTGAAAAGAGATTGATCTACAGGTTAATTATTTCATAGTTACTATATGTTCATTGATTAGCCCCTGAAAGACCAGGAAAGAGGTGATGTCTTGTTCCCTAGGGCAAGAGCACGGAACATGCCTGGGAGTAGGTGGAAGATGCACTAGCTTAGAAATGAAAGCCGTAGTAATAATAACAAAATGTCAAGGTGCTAACATCTTGTGGCAATATTAAGAAACAACCTAAATCAAGACCAAACATTAGTAGTTTTTCATATAAGACAATGCACGTGATAAAGCTTTTTTCTTGCTGTCCATTTTTATTGAGCAGTTTAATTTCTCAGGACAAAGAAGTGCTTGGGGATTTGGACATTTGTGTGCCAATTTATTTTATTGATTTTATTGAGTTATAAGTGCAGGATGAAACTGCGATAAAAATCTGCAGCTGGGGTGAATCCTGGTGCCGATTCCAGCTGCTTTGGTGCTTGCTGGGAAGATAAGGGAAGGCCAGTGTGTCCAAGCCTCCCTCACAGCTGCACGGCCTGCACCCTCTCCGTGTGCTGGAGGAGAGCACCCTGCTCCAGGGCCCTTTTTGGGTGCCACCCACCCACCCTGGGCCCCCGGCAGCCTGGCACAGCGCGACCGGCTCCCAGCAGGATTCGCACTTGGTGGCTGGCACTCTCTGCTTGTGGGGTTAGCACTGCTATTTGTCCAGGGAGCAGCTCATGGAAGACGTGTAACTAGTCCCTCGGGGAGGCTGTCTCTCCCAGGCAGGACCAACACAGCTCACGGGAATGTAAATGTGCAGCACAGAGCCGTCAAAAAGTTAAGGGATTCCTGAGAGCAGCCCAGCTTACAACAATCTGCATGCTAAGTAATCCAAAACTCTTGGGCTTGCAAAAGCTACTTTTAAAAATTGGTCTCATTAACTCTCTTTATTTGTGTGCCTCAAAAAATACTTGTTTTATGTGAAGAAGATGTTAACAGAGGTTCTCTGCTTTGCTGATTACAGATTTATGATTTTGGATATATGTTACAATATTTTGTGGTTTTCTATTTTTGGTTTTTTGGCTTAACTCAGGCCAATCAATTCAGTCTCTTGAGGTAACAGAGGAACTACAAAATGTCACTTAACAGCAAGCAAAATGAGTGCTATGCAATACCATGGTGGATGATTTTAGTGAGTTCCCATCTATGAATTCATCAGGCTTCTTGGAAGTGAAGCAACTTTGTCCTGAAAACAAAAGTATGTGTCCACGAAGGGCACCAAATCTCACTAATCGGGCAATTTTAATTTCATTTTTATATTCTTAATAAATGTTTACAGAGTAATAGTGATTGAGCTCCTTGATCCTTCAGACTATAAATTTCTCAGTGAATCATTCTCTGGCGGTGTTACAGAATGGGTTTATTTTAATTGAAAACCATACTGGGAAGCGTGGGATGTTTACATGCTCCATTCAGATTTTTTGCCTGCAAGGAGCCGCCGTATCCTTGGGATAACCTTTTGCCTTTCCCCTTCCCCATCCCTGTGGTGGGCTGCCCTCCTGGAGGTTCTTTCCCAGGCATGGGGAAGCAAGGATGGCTGTCCCTGCAGCTATGGTTGCTTCTCCTCACGCCGATCTGACTGCTCCCACTCACTGGTGCACTTCTGAGTCTCTCAGCTGCTTTCCTTGCCATCCCACTGTGCTGCCTGCCTCATTTGGGTTCATGCAGCCCAGCTTTGTGCTACTGTTCAAACATGTAGAGGCAAGCCTGAGGTGTTAGGGCCAAGAAGTGTCAGGAACATAAAGAAAAAGTTAGAGGGATCGCTGTGCACAGCAACATGCAGGCTGAAAAGGAATAGAGAAATGTCACAATGCTAATTCCTAGGCTACAAACAACTGGCATGTACAGAAGAAGGAAAAATTTCAATCTTAAAAGAAAAAATAATATCCTGGGAGTAGGAATATTTCAGTCTACATATTGATCATTTTTTACATGCTGGCATTTGTAAGCAGTATTTCTGACAGATTATTGAAATTTCATTGCACATCCTAGCTCTCTGCTCCTCAGCTCCTTTTCTGCCTGAGGTACTCTTGGGTCTGCAGTGCTGAGGGGCTGGGGCTGCTCCTGCTGCACCATGTTTGGTTTTGGTCTCAATGCCTTCCTATGCCCTGAAGGAGAAGCCCGCCTGACCCTCCTCCTGGGCAGTGTCCTTCAGTGTGCAGGCAGGCCCTGCCAGCAGGACCCATCTTCCACTGGTGGCTGTGTGCTCACTGGGGTCAGCACTGGGCAGCCCCACTCCCACGCCAGCAGGATGGGGATTGTCACAGCCAGGTACCAGGAGCGGCGTGGAGAGTGCTAGGAGGATTTTCAGTCTTGGTTTTGCTGTGATTAGTTATGAAGATAAAGCAAAACTAAACAGGTTTTTTGCAGGAAGGAAAACAAGTCCAAGCTGGTGGTTGCTGGGCTTAGAGTCCCAGTGGTTGAATTCCCAAATGTTCCTGACTCCACGGGGATACCACTGGCTCCTGGTGCCTGCATGGCTCAGGAGCTAATGGTACGGAGCACCAGGACTTCCCTGGGATTTGAGAAAACATCTGCTTCTCTGATCTCTCCTTTTTGGTCCTGGGGTGCCAGCAGCCACCTCAAGCTGTAAGTGCCTTCTGCAAGTGCTTACAGAAAGGTGCAAGTTGGAAGTTAGTGTGTGTAATCAGGAAACCAAATATACCAGGTGGACACAACTGACCTCAGTTATAACCCAAGCTGGATTTCTGTTACACAAAGAGTTTTTAAATTATGGAGCAATTTCCAAAGTCAGCAATAAAAAGCACTGCATATCAGCTCAAGAGAAGATAGACAAATTTATGGAAAATGAGGAAACCTGAGACACAGCCACTGGCTGGATTTATGTGGTTGGGAATAGATGATGAGATATCAATGTATTGTATGATGTCTGTATTACTTACTGTCACAAATGCAGGTTTAGATGGACTATTGCTTCTGGCTCTGACATACCTATGCTTTAGTAAAGAACAATTGCTTCCATAATACAGGAAGAAACAATGGAATGATAAAATCTGAGTGTATTGGAAACAAGCGTTCTGTATGAAACTTGTGGTTTGCTGTCCATTTTGTAAGACTTAATCTTCTCTCTACAGCAGGGATTTTTTGGCAGCTCTGGTGATTCCACATTATGTTTGTGTGTGTTTTGCTGTAGGGTATAACCTCATTTTGTTCCTAGTTTCAACACAAAGGATGGAATAAGTAAATATGAGTGTATGTAAAGTATACACACAAAGATGTGTATGCATATACACACAAATATATGTATGTATTTAGCAGCAGGTATTTGTGAAATCAGATAACAGATGGTTCTGTGACACTGTGAACATCCTACAGACTACCAACAACTATTTCCTAGTATGCATAATCTTAAAGGTTTTTGAAAAGAATCTTTGGGTTCTGTAGCATACCATTTTCTGGTGTATTGAGTTTCTGATTAGATTTCATTGTCTGTTATTTTTTAACGCAGCCTGCCTTACTCCTTTCCATTCAAGCCTTGCTTTTGCATGACAGTTAATGAAGCAGCAGCTCACTTGTTCTCATCCATCTTTCTTAGGTAAGTTCAAAACACTGAGGATTTTGGTGCTCTGATCCATTTTAAACCAGTCCTCCTGCTGCAAGGAAGACATGTGTGATGTGGCCCTGGCCAGGCCACCGGCCAATAGCAAGCAGTCAAGGATAACGTATCTTGACACAACACTTTAACCCACACCTCAGGCTCCACTTGAGCTGTTGGTGTCTTGCCTGGAGAACAGGAGGGTTTGTGTTAACAGGTCTAACTTCAGATGAAGCTGTATGCACACTGCATAGCCAGGAGGTCCACATGGAGAACCAAAGGCACTGGTATGCATTTGGAATTTTCATACAAAATACTGTTTAGAAAACAAGAAGTGATTCTTGGGATGAGTGTGGGTGTTGGAGTTGGGGAGTTCCTCTGAGATACTAAACCTTACCTTTCATAGCAGCATTTGGAGGGATGCTTACAAACACACTTCAGGGAGATGTATTCAACACGGACCTTGGTTTTTATTCCTTCTTGTTTACTCATTATATTCTTTTAAGATAGATGTTATGAAATCACCTTGACTGATTCCTGAATATTGCAATACATACCTTTTTCCATCCAAGACAATAAAATGTATTACAAGTGCCTTTTTAATGAAAGAGAAAGCAAGACCTTCATGTCCTGCAACATCTGCAGGGAACATAACCTAAATTGAAAACGTATGTTGTTCTTGTGGGGAGAGAGAGTGAGAGGTCTTCCAGTGACAGGAAGTATCAAAAGAAGTTAATGCTGAAATCAGTAAAACAACCATGCGTGACAGGAGGAAAATGAGCACATAACCTTTCTTTTCTTTTTCTTTTTTTCTTTTTTTTT
>VZTJ01004171.1:1218560-1252977 GCA_013397795.1 Orthonyx spaldingii | reverse complement strand
TTTTTTTTTTTTTTTTTTTAGTGAGGTGGAATGGAGATGGACAAAGACAAGACAGAAATGGGGGAAGTGGGGAGGTGGGATTATCTGTGTATTGACAGAACTGTTTATTTGCTCCTGGCAGAAATAAATCCCAGCATATATTCCCTCTAGCTTTTTCTTATTTACAGAAATGGAAAGCCTAATCTGTCGCCAAGACCCATTATCCTTCAACTTGAGTCAGACAGTACATCTTGCTTATTGAATTAGGGAATAGTGTGTGTTTTATGAAGACAGAAAGGAAAAGATAAGTTTACTCTTGCAACCTTCTCCTTGCAACCTTTATTAGTGTGTACAGTTACTATCACTACCATAGTGAGAGAGCTGTATTTTAGACGTAGGAGAAAAAATGCAAATAAATAAATAAATAACATCTATTGAAAAATAATGAATTTGTCCTATACTCCACCACTGTGACTATGTGGGATGGCTCTGTGAAGAGTAGCACAGCATTTCTGAAACACTTCTGGTTTTGATGTGTCTTCTGGTTAGCTTGGTCTTACCTGTGTTAAGTTTGAAAACATTTCTTATGTGTGTTTTATGCTTTGCCTGAGCTCAAGCATCTCTAAGTACTTCCAATCTCCTCATAAATACACCTTTGTATTCTGCCTAATATATAAACATCACGACCCATGTCTGAGAATGTTGGGAATTTTATTAGGTTCATAAAGTTTTAGTTGCAGTCTAGCCCAATGGGTCCAAAATAAATAAACGCAGAGAGCAAAAAGAGTAACAATTTTGTACTTACTTCTTCTCCTCTCCCCTGAGAGTTTCCCCAGTACTGGTGAAGTACTTGCTGCAGTGGTTTCTGTGGCTTACTATCAAAGTATCTGCAAGCAAGTAAGTGAGAGACAGATAGAGAGTGTAAAAGCTGGGGGAAAGTAACTGAAGTAGTCCTATTGCTGCATTTCACTGATTTCCTTGATCTGTTTTCGCCTTAAGGATGGACAGAAATTGTGAATGACTTCTGACAGCCATGTTCCTTCTGTTGCTGCTCTGAGTGAAGGTGCTTGGTCAGGGCAGCTTCCTAAGCCCTACGGATGGAACATGTAAACAATCAGCATGGCAGGATGGAAACTTCTTTTAGCATATAGGAGACGTGACTCTTGGACTGAGATCTTTGGTCTGGGGTGGCTCCAGACAGAGAGTGTCATTGTTCCTCCTTTAACACAGAGCTGGCTTTGCCTGCAGCATCCACCACTGACAGCTAAGTTTGATGCAACTGTACAGAAAAGGAGAAATTTGCTATGAACAATGCCAACACCATCCCTTGAGCTACGGGTGAGTGCAGTCTTTGCTTCAGGGTATTACATGCCATAGATATTTCAGGCATCTCTCACTCAGCAGACCCGCCATGCTCCGAACATACAGGGTACACAGGACAGAAACTGTTGTTCCTTCCCTGCTTGTGGAAAGGTGTTGTGTTACCTTGAGATAAGCCTAAGTGCATGCAGCCATCATGACCTTTAAAACAATTCTGTAGTAAGCCTTAAACCTGTCAGAAAAATGTAGCCCTGCAAGCTTTGTAAACAAAGAAATCAGCAAGCCATGACTTATGTGGGAATCAAAACCACCTCTTGGGGCAGTTACAAAGTTAAATATATGTATTTTTGCACATCCATTGTAGAAGCATCAGAGCCAGAGACATCACTTTTTGCAGGGAGAATTGGAAGGTAAACCCTTAAACATCAAGCCCCAAAGCACTTTCTGTTTGTTTATGTGCACGGCACTCATTTTATTTCAATGCTATTGGAAAATTATTTCTGAAATGTATTAAATGGCATAATATTTGTTACAGATCTCTTTTCTAGTTAGCTACAAAGCTTACACTGCATTTACAGGGGGGATAGAGGGAACTTTTTATTGTTTAAGAATTTTAATAAAGGAAAAGATTTTTTAGAGCAGATAACTGTAACTGAGCTACAATTACAAACCAAGTAAGACTGTGCTATTTTTTCCCCTTTTCCTCAACTCACAGCTGCACATTCAACTCTTAGGTTTCCTTGGAAATTTTTCAGCAAATCAAAATTTTGTTGGAAACATCTACACAGCTTTCACAATGCAAGATACTTGAGCTTTTGAAATGCCTTGGATTCGACAGATTTCTGCAAGCTCCAAGGTGAGTTCCTGCAAGGTTTGGCCGGAGGTGGGAGCTGCCAGGCCCTTAACCCTGAGGCAGTCGTTGAGGAATCCATGTAGTGCAGGTAGCTCAGGGTGCAGCTGCAGACTGAGCCCTGGGTGAGGACAGCTCGAGGCAAGAGGCTGTGACTTGGTGCTGCCCCTTTGCACAACAAAGGGCATGGACACCTGTGGCCCAGCCAGGCAACCAGACACACAGAGACACAGCAGGAGCTGAGGACTCAGCTGGAAGACCCCAGACTCAAGGTATAAAAGCCCAGTGTTTCCTTTGTTCAGGGTTCCTTCTCCAAGATACAAACTTGAGCTGTTACTCTGTTGCTGCATTTTGGTAAAATTAGTTGAAGGAACCAGAGGTCTGAGACTCTGCCTTGGGAAACTTGGGACTGAGCTGCTAAGGAAATCTTGTCTGTGTTAATGTGGGATGTGTAGGGAGTCATCTGTCAAGTTACTGGGGCCACCAGGTGTGAAGGGGCTTTGGTCCCAGTATTTAAAGTCTCTGGGGGTGGGACTGTGACTGACAGAGTGCTCCTGAATGGTCAGAGAGGAAAGTGTCCTTAACAGCAGATGCATCTATAAGGAGGCAAGGGGATGTTTTAATTTGGGCTGAGGAATCATGAGTCATACTATTCTGCACAGTGTTTAACTGTTCTGGAAAAAAGTGGGTTGTAGAGGATCAGTCTGTGGACCAGCTCTAAGGGGACAATGGGGGCACGTGGAAACCAGACGGATGTAGTTTTCTTCCTTCAACTGAATCTAGATGTTGGTTAGACCCTAAGCACTCATGTCACTGCTGTGCACTGGCTGATTTCCACTGTCTTCTGTTCATCCTGCCAGTTCATGACCCTCAGGTTTGCATAGGAGGGAGACTGCTTGTGCTGGATGTGGAGCAGGGGCAGTGCATGTGTGCCCTCCTAGGCTCTTTCAGGCATGGCAGTGAGCAGGGGTGTACTTGCCTCATCCTCAGCTCAGCTCCTACCTCTAGAAGGAGGTGGAAGAGGAGGGCAGCCAGTGCCAGTCCTTTGGGCAGGCAGTCCCTTTGCCCTCACACAACTGGCTGCCAGCAGTCCAGGTGATGCTGTGGGTCCAGCAAGGTTCTGGCTGCAGACCCTCAGCAAGCTTTTAACCATTGCTAAAACTTTCTGTATCTCCCACATATATTTTTTTTTAATACAAGTGCAAAAGCCCAAAATTACTAATATTCCATCCAAGACAATGACCACAAAACAGAGAATCAAACCCACAGAAATGCTTTCTTTTAGAAATTACTCACATTTCATCAAACTTTGCTTATACTGAGGTGACACAGCCAAACCCACTGACAGTTCAGCTATGTGGCCTGAGAAACTCAACTGCATTAACAAAGCTGCTCTCAGATGTAGAGCAACACTTTTCATCTTTGTTAAAATACCACATTGCTACTCCATTCCTAGCCTGTCAGCATCCCTTCTCATTGGCCCTTCTGCCTGTCCCATTGGAAATTTGGCATAATTGCCAAGCTCCTTGCAGCTATATGAGTCAGATATTCACTCCAGAATGCCTTAGACATGTGGAGAGAACTGCTTCTTTGCTTTTCCTTTTTCAGAAACCTAACTAAATCTTCCTATTGTTTGAGTTACTTCTTTTTTCATTTATTAAGAACACTATATTTCATTTCATCCTACAGTTAAACAGTTGCAGGCAACTGCCCAACACTTGTACTCTTAAAAAGGGAAAACAATGCAAAGAGAGGATGTCCCTGGAGGAAGATCGTGCCCTGCCCCAGCTGCTCACACATGCAAGACAGCAATGACAGCAGCCAGTCAGGAACATGACTGGTGTTCTTGCCCTTGGAAACACCCCTCTTTGCCTTGCAGTCCTTGGAAACTTGGCTTTCACTACTGCAGGGGTAGCTGGGGACTCTACTGGTTTAGAGCACTGACATTTCAAAGGAATTATTATGTCAACAGCCAGTGGCATCACACACTCAGGGGTGGGACACATGTATGTGCCTGCAGTGGGCAATAAAGTTGAAGAGAAGGGCCAGTTTCTTCTGCCCTGTCCTGTCTGGAGCTGAACAGTCTCTGACAGATGAGAAGGGACTTGCACAGACAGTGAGTAGGATCTGGCAAACAGTTTTGTTGTTCTACTTTTGGCAGTAAAGCAAAAAAACCTTGGTTGTCTGGTAGAAAGCTAAGCAGCTAGATACTTACTCAACATATGTGTCCTTGGGGTATCTTTCCTATTGAAATGGATCACATTTTCGAGCACACAGCTGGTGTGACGGCTTGGAAAGGTAAAGCTGAGGTTACTAGCAATTGCTGCAAAGTTGGTACAAAAATAATGGCCGAACACAAACACCAGAAAGTTCTACAAATGCTGCAGATAAGTGGAAGCCATTGGGCTCTGCAGGATATGTGCCATGAGGATCAGAGGCCATATAGGGAGAGGCAGGAAAGATGTAAGATGTTTGGCACAGCAGCTCACGTATTCCCTGCAGATGTGCTGGCACTAAGCCTCCTAGCGCAACATTCTTCCCTCACAGAGGTGTCTTTATAAAGAACCAACCAAAGTAAATGCATACGGTTGTGTCCTATTTTAAAGTGTGCTATAAAAAACATGAACTGAGCAGTGCATAAGGAGGAATTTGCATGACAATATATTTTTGACATTGAATACTTTAGACCAGCTGTTGTAGCTATGAGAAGAAATTCCTATGTTCTGAAAGAAATTGCCCTTAGAGCATATAACAAGGACCAAAAGATGGATCTATGTTGAAAGAAATGGACTGAGATTCAGGAGGAAAGGTTCAGGTGCCACTCTCTCCACAGGCTTCATTTTTGTCTTAGTTCTGCACCTTTGAAACAAGGAAGCAATACTCCAGGGAAAATAGGGATAAGAATATCATTACAACTCAAACCATAAATTAATGTTTTGGTGAAGCAAGCACTGGTATTTACCACAGTTCAAATGATAAAACCTGTCCAAAGACCATACTGATGTTAAAAGGATGGGAACAGGATTTTTGCATATGTAGAAATGTTTTCCTGTAAGCAGAACGCCAACTGTCAATACTGGTGATGTCATTATCTCAACATGGTGGAAGTAGAGGTGCAATTTATCATGGAGGAAACATGTCAAAATCCTCTCATTGGCAGAGTATTTAAATTTTTTTGTTAAGTTACTGATTAGAGTCATCAAACCGAGGATTGGAAAGGATGCTTGGAGGTCATCTGGTCCAACCCCATGCTGAAAGCAGACCTGACTTTGCAAGTAGACGATGTTGTCCAAGGCCTTGTTTGGTGCAGCTGTGTGTCTCTCTGCGAGCAGGGATGGTGCAGTCTCTTTCTGTGTTCCTGTGCTCAACTGCACCCTGGGAGAAGAATTTTCTTCCTTCTTTCAAGAGAGAGGTAAGAAAACACTTATTTCCTGTTTTCCAAAAAAGCCCAGGTGTAGGTTGGACACCACTCTTTACGCATAGCTGTGCACAAAGGCATTTACTTTTCAGAACTTTGACCTGTTCTAGTGTTGAACAATTCCTGATGAGGGCTGAGAGCAGTCTCTGTATTGATTTTCTCAAATATTTGGTGAAGTTTTTCTTTCTGTTTGTGACTTTTTAATGATAATCCAATCATTGAGACTCATTAGCTGCTTTCTTTGAGGTTTGGGGCTCTGCTATTTTTTTTTTTTTGGGGTTGTAGGTTTTTTTTGACTGTGAGGTTTGGCCAGAAAACAGACTTGATTTTGCTTTTAACACTGTTAAGGGGGGCAGGGACAGGGGAAGAACACCTTTACTGTAACATCTCACAAATCATAGACCTGTCACTCTGACAGGCTGTAATGGTTTGATCTTGACTGGTGAAGGTGCCCACCCAATAAACACCTGCAAACCCAATACACAGCTGTAGACCTGTGAGTAAATTTTTCAAGTAGGACAACATGCAGTGTGACATAATATAAGAGATAGTGTAGTAAACCGTTATAGAAAGGGTAGGGTAAGAGGAAAAGTGGTACTATTATGGTGATTTAAAACCCATTGGCTTGGGTTATCCCTCTGTTTCAGTTGTGGCTTGAGAAGCCATGGTGGCTGTTGATCTGTTTTCCTTCCCCTCTCCCCGAAAATGCTGTACAGTGATGAACAATGTCCAGTAGGCAGTAGCCAGGGCCCAGCAAATTGCACAGATGAAATGAGACCGTGAGCAAAATTTTCGTAGAACCAGTTTGAATGTTAAGTAGGCAAGAAATGTTAATTTTTATCTTACATTGAGTAAGAGCACATGGTTATGATCATATCCAATTGTGTTCTATAGTTTGTGTTTCTGAATATGGTAAAAAATGGGTATGCCTCCTTGATGATGTTCCTCTGTTCTGAGATCCCTCTTCTTTTATCCCTGTCTTGTAGTTTCTGTCAACATTTCAAGGCAAATTTTTAGGACGTGGGCAAAGGATGGCATCGTCTGAGACACAGAGATTGTTGTCTTCTTCTCCTGGTATGTAAGGGAATGGTGTGTGGTATCACTTTAAAGTCTACAAATAGAAGCTCACTTTAACATAAATAAAAAGTAATCCTGACAATTCCTGGTCAAACAGCATTAATTTCTGTTTTTGTGGGCATCAGTCATTAGCAAGTTTCTGGATGCTACTTAAGCTGCAACAGCATGGGGGAAAGTAAAGTTTCTTGTGTCACTTTGATCAGCCTTCAATCACAAGTTATGAGTGCATTACTTTCTGGTCATTAATTTTATGATGTATAAGGCTGTCAGATATTTTGGGACTCAGTGATTTATGTTTTCAGAAAAGCATAGAGCTTTCAGACAGCTGGATTTTTGGGGACTGAAGTAGCTAATGTAGCGGAGAAGGCAGCCATTTGGGGAGAAATCTGTGAGTGATATGGTCTGCATATGAAGAGGACAAGCTACTGGCACAATAATTGTAATATTATGGATAGCTATATAAAATAACAGATGTGGAGAAGTGGGATGCCAAAAAAGCCAACAAGATCTTGGTGGGAAGCTTTTGGCATGTCAACTTTAATGATCGAGCAAGACACCATGAGAAAGGAGAATTTTTTCCAGGAATCGAAAACCAGGGATGTGGTTGCTGAAAGCAAGAATTCCAGGAGAGGGAAGAAAGAGAGAAAATGTCAGACAGAGATGTACAATGCATTGCTGGAAAGCTTAAACCTTAAAACATTTGAGTAAAGGCATTCTAGTTTAGAAGTCACTGTGTTAAAGGATAATAACGTACCCAAGAGAATCATAAGTAAATGGGAAGTAATTATGTTTCTCCACTCATGCTCCAGCACTACTGCCATAATACAGCAGTCCTTTGGGAAAGGACAGGGTCAGGAGGTTTTTTGTGAGGAATGTGCCTAACTCAGAGGATAGAGGCAGGTATCTCAGCTGTCAGTGGGAGGCTGCAGTAGCCTTTGTGTTTCACAGGCAAATACACACAGGCATAGCTAGAAAGAGCAGGATGTTTTCTGCCTGTGGCACACCACTAAACGGACATCTTGGCTTATTCATAGTTCTCAGTAATGAAGTACCACAGGGATATTTTTGGTGGGATATCCATGTTGGCTCTGAAATGCTACTTCTTTCTGGAATAAGAGTAGGATTCTAATGCACTTAAGGCAGTCACTTTTCCCACACTCTAATATTGCAGCTTCACATTTTTGGTATTAGCCAATCAGATGTGTTGTAGGTATGAATCAGACACTGGTTTTAAGGCTTGCAGACCTCTTTCATAAAGCTTTAATTTCCTCAGCCATTTGCAATATTCATACATCTGTCACATTTGCAAGGTATCTGGGCAGAATACTGCCAATGGGCAAGGCTGTGCCAGGCACAATACGGTGCTATGCCTGCGGATTGTACCTAGTTAAGCCCTAAGTAGGGCTTGACAAGTCACTGGCACATGATCCAAGTCTTTCTTATTTATCAGTGGTACAAGTGGTTTGTGGTCAGTCAAAAGTTGAATTAACTCTCTGGAAGAGCTTTTTTTATACATTTTTTTACATGTTTCTTTTACGATGAGACACTTCTCAGTCTGCAGAGAGTGATTTATATCATCAGCAAATGTCTAGGAGCAGTATGTAGCAGCCCCACCAGTCTGACCAGGTCGCAATGTTGCAGGTGGCTCTGAGTGGTTATGGGAAGGGAGAATTATGTGCTTCAGGTAGGGCTTCCACTCCGCTGAAAACATATTCTTGTATTATATTCAAATATCAAGTGATTTCATTTTCCAGTTCATGACAAGGATATATTGCTACCATTTATAACCAGCCTTCATTTCACTTTGACATAGATTCAGGAACTTGCATTAATTTATTACTTTCTTAGGCCAATTCACCTTTGCTCATCTGCCTTTATGCCTAGTTTTCATGTGTGTTTTCTCAGTAGTTCAGCTAGTTTTGATGTAGCCCAGTGTTTATTGCCTTTCAGACCGGAATACCAAGTGTCTCTGGAAATCTAGACCGGCTTTTATCATGTTTCTCTTCTCAACGACAATATCTCAGGACTTTGTCTGTACAAGCAACTATCCCTTTCCAGGTGCTGCAGTAGCCTTGTCATTTCCTTTGGAATATATTGGGTGCAGTAGCAATGCCAAAAGGAAGTCTGTGGAAGGATTACCATCCAAAAGGCATAATAAAAGTAGTTAACTTGGCGCCATCTGGGTGTAGAAGCATCTGCCAAAAACCATTTGCGGCATCTAAAAGGGAAAAAAAACTTGGGCATTCATCTTGGAAAGATGTTGTCCACTGCGAATGTGACAGCGCTTCTCCCAAGCACTTTGTTTTGTTGATTTAGGTCAAAGGATGTGCTGACTCAGCCATTTTTATTAAGGCCTTGTAACCGCTGGTAAATGCCATTCAGTGGGTTTGGCTGTTTCCTGTGTAACACTGACAGGGCCTGGACTGTCTGCTCCTGCTTTTTGATTGGGAAGCACTGAACCGAACACGTCGTGACTCTCTGTACACCTTAGGGAGCTGTATTCCATTTGTAGTGGGGGGATGAGCTTAGTCTTTCCTCCAGTGCTTTTTTGTTGTTTTCTTTAGACCGACATAGCAATGCTATCAGTGTATTGTATTGAACAGTTAGTCTCTTAACCTCTGGGAACAAATAGAGCTCCCAGTGTGTCCTGTAATTGCAAATTACTGCAGACCTTACTGGCATGTATGTTCATCCATGAGTCCACGTGGTGGAATTGATTGAGTCAGTTTTTATTTGTTTTTAACTGGTTCTTTCCCACTTATTTGTGAGCGTTGTCCTATGCCTCCTCTCAGGTACTTTGTTCTTGTTTCTGCTTTGCCTTTAGACCCAGGAAACTGCTTTATAACTTTATTTTCCCACTCCAATCTCTGAAAGTCTGGGAGGACTTTACTCAGCTTTCCTCACCCAACTTACTTCCCTCCATTCCTGCTGGAGTGGCCACCACTAGTGTTTTATCAAGGCCTCTGTTCAATTAAGTTCTCCATATCCGCACAGAGATGTCCTTTCACTAGAAATCTGTCCTAATGTAGCAGAATATGGAGGTGTGAGGACTCGGGGGTTTTTCATCATCATGGCCATCTTAAAATCAGTCTAATTGTAAACCACTGAAAGTTGAAAATAAATCCTGAAAATGCTGACTTAAGGTCCTGCTATTATACAAAAAGCATCACAGACTCATTAGTCAGGGAATGAAGCCATCAAATACATGTGTGTTTTCCCATTGTTTTCCCTGGCAAAGAATTAATTCATGTTGCAAAAAATTACTGTACAATTTCTTCCATTTCCTCCTGTCGATTTATCGTATTGGCAGGAAGGTGGCTAAGTTGTGAGTGCACACATTTTGTGCTGAGACTTCACAGCCAGTAGCATTGCCAAAAGCCAAGCACCATCATAGTTAAAATGTGGGATTTTAGAAAATGAGAGCTGATATTGATTGCCCTGCATTTTATGTGACTGGAGCTAGGGTTCTGGTTTTGAGAAATCATCATGTCCCTTTAAAAAGATCAGGGCTCAGTCTCATTTTAAAACACCTAAAGTTGAAAATAAATCCTGAAAATGCTGACTTAAGGTCCTGCTATTATACAAAAAGCATCACAAACTCATTTGATCCTCAGAACAGAAATTTTCTTCTTTCTCCAAGTTCCAGACCAATATCCTGCACACTTTCTTCATATTCCTCTGTTAAGTACTTCCAGTTGGACTTCTCAGTGAATAAGGGAGGTAGAAGCTGACTGTATCTATGCATGTGTGTGCTCCTATCTGTATCTGTGATCAGGATTTATGTGGCTCAGTATATATGTGTATATTCTTGTTAATTCTGCCTTTATGAGCCTACAAACTGAGATGTTTTTGTTGCTGAAATGAAGAGGGAGGAAGATGAAATTACTGTAGCCAAGTAGAAAGCTTTCCCTCCTGAAGTAGTACACATAAGAATATGATACTAGAAAACAGAGGCAAAGCTAGGAAATCTAAGAGACATTGAGATACTTTTCTTGTATTTTGTTTGTTTGTTGTTGTTCTTCTTCTAATGTGAGAAAAAGAAGGAAAGGAAAAGTGGCCTATTCCCATTTGTGGAATTCTTGCCCCTCGTAAATCACAGGACTCTGCACTACAGTGAGCAACTTTGAGTGCAAAGTGCTGTAAATGTGTAATGTAAAAGATACATTAAGAGAAATGCATGCTTTTCAGGTTTTATACATTTCAAAAAAATCAATCATTCATTTCTATTTGCCTGTTCTACACAATTAAAATTGAAAATTAAATGAACAGGAAGGAATTAATAGAATAAATGTCTCTTTTCTTTTGGGAGATCCTCCTGGTAGAGTCTGGTTGCATCATGATTTTTCACATCAATAACATGCAGTAAGTTTTTCCCAGAAACCCTCTTGGGATTAGAGATGAGACTATTTTTCCCCTGATCCCCTTTGATGGGTATTTATGACTCAAATGAGGGGTAGTTTTGGAAGAAAGCACTTAGTTCTCATCTTGTCACAATGGCAGTTAATCTTAGTATCTGTAATTGTGTAGTCGTTTGTATTTGCCATATGTTTTTTCTCCTTAGCTCTAGTGTTAAACTTTTGAGGGGCCACTGAATTTGGCACACATGCTTTTTGACTTGACTACACCTTTGATTATCAGGAGTCAGTGTTTCTAAATACAAAAATAGTTTAAAGAGGTACACATAGATTCAGATATTTACCTTTAAATATTGGAAACAAGAATAATAACAATAAAACCCATCAAGCTGCTTTTTAATGATGCTTTTCTTGTTAATGACAATAGCCCTCAGCACTGCTCAGAGAGGCATTGCCAGGAGAAGCCCTGTGCAGATGGAGGTTCTCTCCAAGAGGTGGTGCTAACAATTGCCACAGTCGGAATAACATATTTGTAAAATCTCTATAATCTGTTTGCAACTGTAATTAAAGGTTTTATGTGGGCATGTGCACTTGTGCAGTAGTATGGCGTCCTCCTATTTATGAGCTGTGTAATTGTACGTTTAGTCCTTTTCTGGCATAGCAAAGCCGCACTATAATGTGTAATTATAACCCTGGTAAGTGTAACACCATTAAAGTTACAATAAGTGGTGTGCGCAGCAGAGGAATGATAGGGTGATGACAGAGTGACATGCTATAACCAGCGTGGCATAATAAGAAGAGTCTTGTTGATCCTGCTATTAAAAAGGCTGTTCTCTGTACCAGCCAACTGTTGGTTCCCCAGGAGGAGGGAAATGTTGCTAAGCCTCACAGAAGCACTGGCTTCTGTGCCATTTGTAGCAGTATAGCACTGTGTAGCACTGTAGCAGTGCCATTTGCTGGGCACTTACCCAGAGGCTGTTAAGGACCTCAAGGTTTCAGGGCCCTGGGGGTGGTGGCAAAGCATCAGGAGTTCCTGGCACATCCTGGGAGCAGCAGCACTGGTTGTGCCACAGGTGGACCTTGCTAGGGTGCTTGTCCCAGCTGAGCCTTCACCAGAGTACAGAGAGCCACCTCAGCCTTGGACCAGCAAATCCCCCCAGTGCAGCAAAAAGCCTTTTTCACACACCAGTCTGTGGCTTATTGGCTGCTTTGGGTGCAGAAAACTGTCCCTCTTTTCATCCTCTCTGTTTTCCCCTAGGAAGGGGAGTGAAGCAGCAGGTGTTCAGAACTGCAGGGTGCAGGAAGCTGTGGTGGGAGTGGTAGAGGACCCACCACGGTGCCCCATGTCACTGATAGCTGTGCTGGGGAAGTGATGTTGGTTTTGCAGGGAAGATGTCTAGGTGAAATGCTGTAGGCTGCTCTCCGACATGTCCTGTAGGTGGAAACAACCAGCAGTGTTGTGAAAACCAGCCTGGGGGAACACAAACTTTGCCCAAGAGAACACCAATGTTGCTTGATCTTTTTAATATTTCTGCCAGCAGTAAATTCCGTGCACATCTCTGTGCTGCGAAGTTTCCACTACTCTGACAACTGTGGGATGCTATTAGCCACATTGGAAGTGCGTACCGATTAGCATCACTGAGGAAATTAAAATTCTCAGTGTGGGTATGTGGCTTAAACGACACTGCAAATTGAATTAAATTCTAAAAAAATCCTGCCAGAGAGGACAGTATTTTATTAAATCCCAGCCTTGCAAGCACTTTTATATAGGATTGCAGAGGAGAGCTTTAAAATGGTCCTTATGGCATTTTTAATGGAAGCAACTCCCAGGGCTGGTTCAAGGCAGCTGGTCTAGCGTTTCTCTTTCTGCATTGGCAGGAGTACATCACTAATCTGAAAGCTGTTGAGAGTCTTCTAGTGATGCCTTTTTTCCATGTTTGTGTTTTGTATTTTCTGGCTGAGTTAGACCGTATCCTGTAAACTTACTTATTGTGCTTCGTATTCATTGCAATGACATCTACTGTGGAAGGGAGAGAGAAAGCTTATTAACCACAGGCTCGCCTCCTGCTGACTGTAGTCAGAGATGGCCTGGGACAACACTTTCAGCAGATGTTTCTGCTTTATAGATCAATGGAAACTTTACAGAGATATTTCCCTCTTCCGTCCAAAAGCAAATACCAGCAAGTCAGAGATCCACTAACTTTGTCCTGGACAGCAATAATTTTATTTGGTTTTTTAAATATTTTTATATATGCACAAGGTAGCTTCCAGAAAGTTGTCTTTAACATTGCTTTAAGTGGCATCTCTTAGAGCAATAAAGCTGCTACCCATTTGCAGGGAGCAGTCTTGCTGTCTTTGCCTGCAAAGGAAACATCAGTGGAGGCTGGCAAAGACAGGCATGCACAAGACACACACCATCAGCCATCATCATGGGTTGGTATTTTCTGGTTCTAAATCTCCATGGACTCTATGGAACAAATATGTACTTCAAAGGATAAAAGAGAAATACTCTATTATATCCAAACAAAGGGGAGAAATGCATCTTTCTTTCTGCAAATTATCTTCTTGCTTTGACAAGGGAGGGCTGACAGGGGAATAAGGGATGTGGACTGGAAGGGAAATGGAAGGCTTAACATCTCTGCCTACTCATGAATCCGCAGGGATGGGACCCCTTCCTCAGCACAGCACTCCTGTGTGCTACAGCTTTGGGTGCAGTTGCTCTCAAGCAATTGCAAAGAGGAAATAAGCACTTTTACTGTTCTGGCCAAGAAAGCTCATCTGTGGTTTCAGAACACCAGTGTGAAACCAGTGTGAAATGAGTACCCTCCAGGTCTCCTCTTTGGCTCATACTTTGCTGTTTGTGTAAAGGAAGCCAGATAATTGTGACTGAAGGAGCTGCTTCATTTCCTTGTGTGTGTGTTTGCTGCAAGAGTGGTGTTACCTGTGGGAAACAGACTTTTATACATCCCACTTGTGAGTTACAGAGACAGGGGGAACTCTTGGCTCTACAAGTGTCTGTGGGAAACTGTGAATTCAGAGACATCTTTTAGTGATGGAAACCTCAGCTGTGTTGAAACATCAACTGATATTTCAGTGCTAGAAACATCAACTGTCCTGTAAAGGAAGACAAGTTACTGGGAGTATTTTTTGTAGCAGCAAGTAACAAAATAAACTCCATTGATTGCCTGCCATAAAGGAGCTAGAGATATCTTCTGACTGAACCAGATCATAGCTGGAGATATTTAATGTTCCTTTCATGTTTAGGAATCTGTTCGTTTGGTAGGATATTTGCATGAAGAAACTACTGTACTGTCTCTATCTTTTCTCAAAGACCCCAGAAGCATGTGCACAGACTGCACAGTAACAAAAGTTTCCTGTAGTTCAGATGGCATTTCTGTGTTTGGTCAAAAAGCCCATGAGGCCATGAAGTTTGAGAGTGATGATTTCTTTTAGTGGCTGACATTTAAATGCCCACTATTGTGTAACACAGTGGTAAGTGCAAGCAGGTCATACCAGAGACTTGTAAATGCACAGTTGCCTACCTTGTCCTTTCCCAGCTAAGCTTCATTATTCTACTAGCATTTAGCAAGCAGGATTGAGATTCAAAAGGATACAAAAAACTTTTCATTTTCTTGTTAATCAAAGTAACTATGATCATTTAATTTACATTCTGGCTACTCCTGGCTTCAGAGAGGGACCCCTTGAGCCCTGGGCAGAAGTAAACCACTTAGTGCTGTGGGGAGCTCAGGCTGCTGCAATTGTCCTTTCTGATCAAAATTTCTGTAGATACATTCTTCATCTTCCTCCTGCCTAAGGTCTGGGTAAGGTGTTTGAGACAGTTATTTCACAGATATGCAGAACTACCTCTGGTTTCCTGCACAGATGTACAGCATCATTTCCAGTGCATGGCAGCAGCTTTCAGGATGACCCATTATGTTTTATTATTGGCTTCTCTTTAAATATTTCTTCATGTACCAGCAACTTCCTGAGCTCACTTTCTAATGGCATAGGCAATCTTGATTTCTCATTTCTTTTCAAAAAAATGTCTGCAGCTGACAGCCCATATGCCCCTTTTGTTGTTTTATGATTTGAGAGTACTACATATAGATCTGATTATATCTCTCCCTCCTTTGCCAATAGGTGCTTTATTACATTGATGGCTTTGCTCAGTGGCCCGTCATGCTGGTATAAAGGGGACCTGCAGCCATGTGTCTGGAACTTCACTGCAATGTATTTAAAACTGGATCATTGGTGGGTGCAGCCTGTGCTCATGTACCTTTATGTGAAGAGTGCCATGCTTAGTACAGCAGCTCCTTGTTTAGTGGTGCTGTCTCCTGCTAATCCTCTCTCCAGGAGCGAGGGGTTTTGAGCTGTATGAAGAGGCACTCAGCCACTGCATGCTCCGTGCCAGGAGGCGGATTCTGCAAGTGCAGAACTTGGAGTGGGTCACTTCCCAGGGCTGGGGCTTCAGGTATGAAAGCAGGGCAAGTCCTGTGTCCCTGTGAAAGTCTGTACCAAGAGAGCATCCCAAGGATGGCTGGCTGATCTGCCCTCCCTGCCTTACTGGGAAGGAAATGACAATTTTCCTTGTAACATCAAGATGTCTCTCTCATTCCCTGTGGCCTTGGAGGAGGAGGCCTCAACTGTTCCGTTCACTAGAGGCCACTGCAGCATCACCCACCTCTGGTCTTTTCACTTGCATTTCACAGTGTTGCTCTAGAGACTGTGTTTCTGACTATGATCCCTCTTCTAGGTTTTTTATTTTATATACTAGTATTCTCTTTTAATAACGATGAAATCCCCACTGTTCCCAGGGCAAGTTTGCCATGCTCCTTTCAGCAGTAGCAGTAGGTGACATAGTATCCTTCCCAGCTATTATGAGCCACCGGTATGTGGAGACATGAAACCTTTGACCCCCAAATACCACAGTCAAACCTTGTTCTCTTTTACAACACACTGACACTTTTAATAGAATCTGTGAGACTTAAACTAATGTTTTTGGGAGGACCTCACCAATACCTCTCATGAAAGAGTCCAAGGGCTTCTGTTTTTCACTTACTGTCTTAGCAGCTCAGTGAACTTCTCCAATAAAGTCCTCTGATTAACTACCTCGGACCTTCTAATGCAACCAGCATTTTATGGTCCTATCTGCACAGATCTGTTTTCAGGCTCTCAGGTCAAGTAGCTGGATTAAGCACAAGTCTCCTTTTTTCATTTGTTATTTTTAGGTATGCCTGTCCTTTTTTACCCGTCTCTGCTGATGTACCTAGAGTGAGATGGTTTTAGTCCTGGGACCTCTCTGGCCCTTTTGCTCTGTTCATTTTCCTCATATGAATGTATTTATACTACACATAAATGGTATTTTTAATTTTTCAGCTTTAGGCCAGCAGTCTGTTTCTTTTCAGTCTTGTGCAAAGTCTCTACCCCTGGTATTTTCCCTCTGATCAAAACTTTGTTTATGTAAACCTTTGCACACTTTTCACCATCAAAAATGTAATGTGTTCATTCAAATCATCAAAGCCATTGAACTTTTAGTCCCTGTAGAGAAGAGGTCTTCTCCTGTGCTATATGAGCACAAATCTGTGCTCCATTTGTGCACTGGTACCTGCCAAAACCTTGTATCAAGCACAGGGAAAACATTTGGCATCAACCACCTCCCCAAAGACTTCTCCCCTGAGAGGGGAAAATTCCGTTTTTCTGTGTTACATTCTTTCAATAATCTACGTAAATGAGACTTTTAAAAGTTTGGCTGTGTTTCTACCCCGCTGCAAAGTCTGTGTACTCACTGCCTCTGCTCTCTCTCTGCCTTCTTGCCTTTCCCTTCTCCATTTGGTAAGACCTGTGCTTTCACTTTTAACACCCTGCATCTTTGTAATGTTAATGTTAGTCTTCCTGGCACTAATCTAGTCTAGAACTTGAATGCACCAAGGAAATCTTATGATGGATCTGGGCTCTTTATCCAAATGCCAACTGTCTGCTCTAGTTTATGCCGCAGCAAATGGACCTCTATGTACAATTCCTCCTGAATTCAGGTTATGCATACCTCTCTCACCCAAAAGTCTTTAAATGGGGTCTGTGGCTCTCTAGGTTGGCCACAGCATTGTGAGATTCAGTCTTGGAGCATGCTGTGATTCCCCAAGTATCCTCCATTCCCAACTTGACAACTTACTAGCATCTCAGACACTTGAGAATATAAATGGACATTTTTCAAGGGGGCAAGCTGCCAGCCTTATCTGAAAAAGTGTGCATTTCAGTGCAGGATTGAGCATCTTCAACTAGGATTGTGCTTCTGGCTCCATCACTGTTCATTTTTGGATATGACACTACCCTTACCATGACTCTGCTGCCTTTATCCATAAAATGAAGGTAACAATCTTCATCTTATTTGTAAAGTGCCCTAACTGGCAAAGGAGTTGTGGCACTGCAGAGCTAAGTTGCTGACATGGGTGAGTTATTTTTGCTGAAGCCTATAGCTTCTCAAAAGTCTGAGCTAACTGAAGAAGTAGTTAGACAACTGGAGAAGTAACTGGGTCTGGAGCTATATTTGTGAACAACGGCAGGGGCATATTACTCATGTGAGTAATTTATCTGACAGATGCATATAGTTTGCATCATTTTCTTAAAAACAATGGACTGTAAATGTTGCAGTCTGCTGAATTATTTGAGGGATGAGTCAATGGGATTTGCTTAAGATCCAACAACTTTTTGAATTATTGAATTCCTTACTCCCAGACATTTATTTGAACAACACCAGCTGCTGAATGAGTAGGTTCACACTCACTCTAACTGGAAGTTGCCTTTGCAAAGTGGGTTTGAGAACTGGCTCAAACGTGGTTGACAGAAATCTGGTCCTTCAAGGATCATGGGCTACTTGGCTGCTGTTGCAGGCAATACCTGACCAAGTCTTACCTATTGCAGTAAAATTGTTTTAAAGAATGGGGACTTGTGGTAAAACCTTGCCTTTTGCTCTAGGTGGCTAAGTGACTCTTGGATTGGTCTTTGTATGACACTAAAGCTGAGGTGTTGCACTGTAACTTTTGCTCACAGTGAACTTCTGTGAATGAAACACCAGCTAGCCTTCATAAGGCATCATTCTGAATTTAGCTTAGCACCCTTGAAAACTTTCAAACCCTATGTTTGTTGGTTCTTGGACCCTCACTGTCTTCTGGTTAAATAAGCCTTTGTGGCATGAATAGTGCTCAGTAGTATCTGTTTGAATGTGTTTGAATGAAAGGCCTTAGTAGTTTCTGAATGCTATTCTTTCATTCATAGTAGCAGAAAAGTTTCTGTATCTCATGGGGACAATGACAACCACTCTCCTCCGTCAACTCTCTTCTACCATTTGATTTCACAACACGAATCAAGTCAGTGCACTGAATGGCCATCTGGTTTCTGTAGGACCTGCTGGCAGTGGCTCAGAAGACTGCGGTTATGCTGGTTCAATTCTCTGGAAGGGAGAACAGCATCACTGGTAGACAGGACCTTGCTGGGGGCTGCTGCAAGACGTGACTCTGCATCCTATTTTGTTCCTTTAGAGAGATAATGTTCCAGTGAGAGTAACTATGTCTTGTGCCCCTCAGGTCCCCTTGATGATGATCAGATCTGTGCTCCCCTCTTATCCAACGGGTCAGAGCTGCCCTTTCACCGGGCCAGTTGAACTGCGTGGTACAACGCTCACACCTTGGACAGATCCACCAGATCCATTTGTTCATTTGTTCACATCCACCTCATTGTTATCAACTTCCTGTCTGCACTGCTCTTCCCTTTGCAGACAGTGGGAAAGGCAGAGATGGTGCTCCTTGTCTCGTGAGTTCCCTTGGTTGGGAGAGGAGTGCCAAGCAGGTATTTCAAGAGGAGAAAGTAGCATGGGATGATGAGGAGCGTGAACTTCTTAGAAAAGAGAAATGCAGTCAGATAACATGGAAAAAGAGACTGAAAAAAAGAAAATTAAAGTGTTGAAAAAAGAGGTGTAAATGGCTTCTCAAATGCAGCTAGCAAGGGTAAAAACTCTAGCGTCTTCCCAGATCTCCCACTGCCTTTGTGTTCATTCTGGAAGTAATTCCTTCATGACCCTGTTTTTGGGGATTGGGTCTTGGTGCACCAAAGATTTTATATTTTTCAAACTAACTTTTTCATCTCCAGGTTAAACAGGACACAAGACATGGTCTATTATCTGGCATCCGGAGTTAGGGAGGAGAAGACCCACAGGGAATCATAGGCTGCTTGCACTGTTAATGTGCTGCCCCCTCACTTATTCACAGACTTGCAGGGAAAATACTGGTATTCAGCCCTGCCATGGCATGAAATACTGAATTTCAGAACTGAAATTACTGCCCTTAAGTGAACGTTAACCATGTGACCAGACAAAGGAATGCATTTGCTTGGTCAGTAAATATCTTTTTAAGGGCATTAACCTAATTTGGCTTCCAGTTTCTCCTCACCAGGCAGATTTTATTTAGTCAATACCAGAACTGTCATAGACTGTGCTGTTTTATTCTGCACAAGACCACTGTTCTCCATGCTATTGTGCTGGAGCTCTTCTTAGGGGTGCTTCAGGACAAACCCATGTACAGGGCATGAAAAAGCTCAGCTGCTTTACTGGCATTGTAGCACCCTCAGCAACCTACTGGGAAAGCTTAGAGCTGACTTTGCAATTTTTGGCCTTGATCTCCGGCACTAAAGTTAATTGGGATAATTCAGAGTTCACACCCATCTCCCTGAGGGTTTGGTTTAAAAATACATGTAATGTGAGTTTTAAAATAATTTCTTTTGATTGGAAGTGTTTGGAAATGTTTCTCTCCACCAGTTTTTAAAAGGTGTCATTATTTTATGAATGCTGAGACATTGATTAATAAAATTCCGAAAGCATTAACTCAATTGAGTGGACTCCAACTTTTCGGTTTTTTATTGTTATGATTTGTGAAAATAAATGCAATAAAAAAAATCCCAGCAGCTCTGTTAAACTGTATCCTCAGCAGTCTCCCTCCTGATAGCCTTACCAGATGTTTTACGATGTTAGACACGGGGCTGTTTGCTCTTTTCTTGGGGGAAGGTTGAGCAAAGCCTTGGCTCAGCACCATCAGGCTTCAGCTTGTGACCCTCTGTCTCAGGCATGCTGGACACCAGCCTGCACCCTGGTAAGGAACCAGGTGGTTTGGTCTCCCTGCTTTAAGGACTCCTCAGGGAAGAGCAGCTACCTTTGGTTGCCCTCCCTCACCCTCCGGATGACAGCTTATAGGACGTGGTGCTCAGATCCATCTTCTTCATATCCCATCATTTCTGAGACTGGTGGAGGGAGGCTTTGGTGGTACCAAGTCAGAGCCACCTCCCATGCAAGGATGGCTATGGCCACCCAGTTGTGGGGGACCCGCCAAGGGAGACCCTTCTCCCTGGAGGCCGAGCTTGTGGTTTTCTTCTTCCCAGGTCTGCCATGAGTTATGCCCTCTGAATGGAGCTGGGAAGATTGCAAGCCTTTTTATTTGGAAGGGATGAGGGGGGCTGAGGACTGGGGAGGTGGAGGCAGGGACCACTCATGCTCCCAGCTGCTGGCCAGGGAAGGATTTATTGCCCTGGCTGCGTTTGGGACATGGACTGCTCAGAATAGCCATCCATCCTACACGTCTGAGTGAGCTGCCATGGGAGATTCATTTGTAAGCCGGCCTTCCTTCTTCCTGAAGTTTCTTTCTCCTTTATACTGCAAAGGCTAATATATTGTTCAAATTAAAGCGGGCCTGGGGACTGAAGACAGAGCTGGTTATTGAGTGAAATGGACTGATGAGGAGTGGGTAATATATTTAAAGACTGTGTAGGAGCCACCAGGGATGATATAGTCTGATTTATTTGATTTAGCATAATTTATAGTACACTAGACTATGTTGTGATTCTTCAGGATTTTTATCAGGAAATTTGCATTCAATGTTTAAGTATCTCTGGGCAGAAACATTCTCATTCTTTTATTATTTTGGCTTTAAAAATATCATGTACCACAGAAGAATTTATAAGTGTATGAAGGGTTTCAATAAGTTCAGATAGGAAAGAAGAAAACTTTGAAATCTAAGATCGACAAGGGAGAGGGATTCCTGCTTCACCCTTTCCCAAGGGCATGGGTGGATTAGTTAACATAAGGCAACACTGTATCTTCATTAATTCCACTTTTTCTTGTCATTAGGACGGATCTAGCCTTGGTAGAGTCACTGACACCCAAAACCTGCATCTCAGCTGGTGTAAATCAGGACTGAACCTCTCTGCCTGTGCCCACTAAAAACAGCAGATGTGGTGTGTTGTGTACCACTTTCTTTTCTGAAATGGTCCTTGATTTTAGGGCTGGATTTTGTTTCGTTTAATAGATGATAGTCCATTTCTTTGATGCTCTAAGCATGATTTTTACATGGTAAAAACATTGTATTTTGTAAGTTAGTCCTCTAATAATTTCATCCCTTTCAGAGATCATCAAAAAATGGAGACACTTAATGTGAAACTGAATCTGTCGTTTGGGCAGAAGTGCTGTGGCACAAGATCAGGTCTCTGAGCACACCTTCAGGGGAGGCTCCATTGTTTTTCCTGGAAGTATAAACTTCTCCATGCACAGAACAGGAGGGTGAGGTGGGGTGGTGGTGCCCAGTTTGTCCCCTGCTGAAGTACCTCATGATGTACTGAGTGAACATATCAGCAGATGCCGTATTCAAAACATCTTAAATGTTCATAGAAGGATCTCATTCTTAAATTTGTGGCATGTCATGGTTTCAGCAGCTTTGCTGGACCTTTCCCTAATGTGATTTATTTCCAAGCATGTTCCATGTTTTTGTGGTTTGCGTCTCATTAAAGCATAGTGGACTGCAGCCCTAGAGCCTTCAGCCTTAAGGTGTTCAGGTGGGAAAGTTAAATCCCTGGTGATCTGCAAACTGCAACACTATATAAAACCTTTGTCGATAGTCAAGCACACTGAGTGTTTAAAGTTTTAATAGGCTTAGAGTTAATTCTGGAGTCTACCAACATCTGCATACATCCGTAATTTCGAGCACCTCTTACTTGGTTGATTTCATGTATTGTACCTAAAAGTGTTTTTGAAACTTTGGCAGCTCCATGTAGAGTTTCACGATTCATCTATGTCTTCATGAACTGCTTCAGTTCTTTTCATTTTGTTTCTTACTTTTTTGCTTCACCCCTTTTCCCCACTGGAAGACATTCTTAAATACTTAACTCAGGACTGTGGTTTGGAATGCACTTTATCACACACCTTTTCTGTGCCAAAACCCTTTACACACTCTATTAAGGATAACTTTCCACATACTAATGTACTTATTTGTGAAATGGCTTTTAAAGACGGTGTAGATGGTGGAAGGCAAAGTGTGATGGGCCAAATCCACATTTGGAGGGAGCCCTGCCTCTTTCTCACAGCTGACACCCCTGCTGTGATCCTGCAATCTCTCCCTCCTGCAATACCAGCAGCGTGGGCAGGGCAGTGCCACACTGCTTTGAGGGGAAAAGCAATGGACTGGGAGCTGTGGGGGGGAAAGTGTGGGTGGGTGTGCCCCATTTCTGGCAGGTCCCCGCGGTGTCATTGGGTGCCTGATTTCTGGCCAGGGACATTTGTTTCAGCTGGGAGGATCCTGTTGAGAAAATATAGGACAGTTGCCTGGAGGCAGACGGAGAACGCTGAGGCTTCCAAAAAACCTCTTTGTACCTTTGCCCTGGACAGCCCTTAGGAGCTGGGCTGGGAGCCGCCGGGCTGGTTTATTGTAAATAGAAGAGCCAGTCTTCCTCGCATATATGAACCTTTTACTTTCTGGCAGCTCTTGTCAAAATAATCCTGTTTTCCTCAAAACATGTGAGTGTCTCTGGGCTCTTGAGAAGGCTGAGTGCCTGTACTTGTCTCTTCAGGCAGCTAGAGGTGGCGGGGGCACAACAGTGACGTTGGCTGCACTGGAGGCTCTCAAAACTTCCCGTGTTATTTTTATTGTTCCAGCCTCCAGAGTGCTTTGATTAGGTTGGAATCCTAGCTTTATGGGGTTATTTTTTTTCTTTCTTTCTTTCTTTTTTTTTTTTTTTGAAACAAGTTTCTAGCTCTTGTGGCTGTGGTAAAAGGAGCTTGAAAACATGCTTTGGATGTGCTAAAATCAGAAAGGAAACAAAGAGAGCTCTGCTGGGACTGTGGGGCCGGGACATGTCTTTTTTTAAACTCTGGATTTTTTCTCTGGCTTGCAATATTTTCAGTCCTTTTACAAGGTTTTTAGCAGAGGTGTGAGGCCATGGCACAGCTTGCCTGAGGTGACACGGCAGGAAAGGAAGTGAAGAGCAAGGTGTCCTCACCACGTGCAGTGCTGCTGCCTCGCTGCCTCACACGGGCGTTTCCCAAGGGCTGAGCTGGTGCAGGTGGTGGCTGTGTTGGGAACAGCTGGCAACAGAAAATCAAAGAGTTAGACAAGGAGTGCTTGCATCTCATGGCTGGTCAGCTTGCTTCCACATCATGTTTCCTCCCTAAAACATTGCAATGGTGCATTTTCAGTGTGGCAAGTTTTGGTACCTCCAGCCTTGTTGGCACATGCCAGCAAGACCCAGTGCAACAGTTCTGCTGCAGTTGGCAACTCAGGAAAATTTGCCTTTTTCACCTGAATTTGACAGCATTAGTCTGAGAGCATGTGCAATTTCTCCCTCTCAGATGTCACACCTTTTTGAAAGAGTGGAGCTTTTGGCACATTTCATGGCTGAGCAGTAAAGCAGTGAACATACAACAAGATGTTCCAAGCTCCTAAAATTCATGTGTAGGAATTTGTGGAAAATAGTCAGATGTGAGCCGGAGAGCCACTTATTGTCAATAGCTTGTGCTCTGCTGACATTTGGGCTTGGTTTACAGTATTCCTATGGCAAAAGAGGAGTGGCTGATGCTATTGTGCTTATGCTGGTTGATGTGACTGAGGCAGACAGCTCTTCTGGGCTGATAAAAGACATTTTAAACTGTAAAGAGACAGAGAAAAGGGTAAAAAAATACACAAAGTAGAGCCAGTCCCATCTTAAAAAAATTATTAACTCACAAAGAGTAAATTTGAGTACATTTATATTTATCTATCTGATATTTGTCTATCTGACATTTGGTTGATACAAAGAACTGGTGTCTACTCTCTCAGTAGAAGTATTTTATTATTATTAATAACTACTTGTTAACTCTGGCATCTGCAGTATGCCAGGCACTCTGCAAAATCCAAGGAAAGCATAGTGTCTCCCCAGAGAGCTTATACTAACCTATTCTATTGCAATAATATTTTTTTAGAGCCGTGTATAAATCATTCTTCTAGCAGTATTTAGTGCAGAGGTTTACACTTCCCCATTTGTGTTTTTGTGACAAACAAATTTGCCACAGTGAAAATACAATGCAGTTCAACCCAGCTGTATTTTATGGAGTTTCTTTCTGGGCAAACCATTGAAAGGCATTGCTGCAGAGAGGCTCTTAACACACGTTTGACTTTGAAATCTGCCTAAGCACCATTAACTTTAATGGCCCTGAGCACATGCTTCAGGCTAAGCATGTGCTGAAGTGCTCTACTGAATGTGGGCAGGTTGGGCCAATACAATGCATTTTGGTGAAATGTGGTGTAAACAATCAGAGAGACTAAAATCCCCAGGGATTCTTAATGGAAGTGGGTATCACATCGTCTGTCTGTCATGAGGGGCTGTGTTCAGATGCTCCATCAGGCAGCACAAGCTGACCCTCCCACCCAGGACCATTTTTCCATCTGAGAGATACTGAAATCTTCATCAGTTCTGGGGGTCTCTAGCAACAATGGACTCTGTTTTGCTGTGTGGAGAAGTGCTGTAGTACTGCCCCACGCGTAGGAGAAATGACTTCTAAGAGAATAGAAGAAATCATGGTGGTCAATAGTGTGAGACAAAGATTTGAAAAGCAACAGACACGCATTGAGTCTAATGAGCTAAATCTGTAGTTAAATAAGGGAATATAATGAAAAATAAGCAAGAAAAAGAGTTTTAAAAGTGCCCTAAAGAAAGAGTATCATCCAGTCTCAAGGGGAGAATAACTGAAAAAGTATAGGATTGGAATAACTTTAAAAAATAAAGTAATGCCTAATGAGGTCTATGGGGACCACTAATGTAGACTGCATGAGTGGCTTGATTCAAAAGGGTGCTTTGCCCATGTTCAGAATCATGTCCAGTTGAGTCATATTTATTTAACACCTGAAGCCAGCTTGTGTCCTCTGTTGAACTACCATCAAGAAGCACTGGAGATACCTGAAGTTGCTCCCCTGCCTCTTTGGGAATCACGATACAGTGGATCCATGGTAATACTTGCCTGATGGCAAAGACCTTGCCTGATGGCAAAGATTCTTCACTCGGTCACTTCCTCAAAATTATCCCATATAGACCTTTTGTGAGCCTCTGAGGAGTCAGAGACAGAAATACTTCCTAAAGCAGAGAAATACGGGAGCTAACCTTGTTTTTCCACAGGAGCATGGTGCAGAAAAGTTAAGCAGATAGGGGTAGGCAGCAAAATCAATCACAAGCTCCTTGGTTGACTCACCACATCTCATATGGCTTCACCCTAAATTCCTGAACAGATACCACTGACTGAAGGGATTTTTCTGTTCCTCTACAATACCAGACCTTGTGTCTTGAGAATAAACTCCAGTGGGATTTGGTTTTTCATTATAGGGAGCACAGGCAGAAATTGACTGTTTCTTAGGAAACCATCTATGCTGTGCTGGATGTTATGGAAAAACAATATAAATCAAACCATAGCAGATTCTCTTTAAGGTTTATGAATGACTATTTTTTTGGTTGATGCTTGAGAATTAAGTCAGGTTGGCACAAACTGTTCACTGAAGACTTTTCTGAATGCATGAAAGCCCTCAGAAGAGAAAGACTGCTGCAGGACTGTGGCTGAGACAAATGGGTGAACAAGCAATTTCTATCCCTCTGATATGATTGTTTTTATGTAAATACACACAGACATAATTATAAGTAAGAGCACTTGGAGAAAATAGATGTGTGAGGGCAGCTGCATTCATCTGTTGTGAGACTCTCTAGAGTCAGGAGGCTTCAACAATTAAAGTCCTAAAATCCCAAAGTGGTTACATTGTGAGTGTCCTTTGTTTTTAAGCTCAGTGAAAGTCACCTTGTTTTTCTTTTTAGAATATACCATCATAAAGAGGAAATCTTCCAAAAATTAGTCAACCACAGCATGGCTTTGTGGACTTGCTTTAACTTGTGTGACAGGAAGAAGAGTATGATTCATGTCCTCAAACAAATCTGTTGGTTTCTAAAATTATTTACTAAACAAGCAAGAAAACAGTATATTTAGAAGTACAAATGACAAGATTGAGAACTGGAAACCAGTAAGAAAGAAGGGAGCCATAAAATATTAGGCAGCCAGATGATTTTGGCTTGATGTATCTTGTCTCAGCTTCTCTTTGATTTTCCCCAAAAGAAGTTGGCAGTGGTAATAGTAAGGCTGTGAACAATGTAACAATATGATGAACTCGTGCCAAAATGTAAATACAAAAGAAATGTTCTAAAATACACTGTATCAAATTATCTGCAAGAAGCAGAAAGAGATGAAACATGTTTTTAGTTGCTTGGAAACACAGAGAAAAATCAAATCCAGAGCGTAAGAATTTATCTTTACATGGGTATAAATTCCTTATTAAAATTTTTATCCCAGTTAGAAAAGAACAAATGAATACTTTGATGATAATATAGTGGATGGGGTTTGTGAGTGATATGTTTCGTCATGATCCCAATAAACTGAATAAAAAATCCCAAAACTCTGAACATCTCACACAACTCTTTCTCAGAAACTAAAGGTAAATGAGGGTGTATTGATTTTCTAATGAATTTCAAATTCCACAAATGGGAGCTTTTTAGGATCAAGATACTAGGTGAGCATGCACTGTGACATTTTTATAAGGTTGTCAGATATAGGTCTTGATGCAAGAGGTTCCAATCCCCTCACATGGACAATAACTCTCCATTAACCCTGGATCAACACAGGCACAAGAGAGAATATGTAGGGAGGAGAAAATACTCGCAAGCCAAAGTCCCACCCTGTGTGCCTATATGTAAGGAACAAGAGGCATAAAGAGCTTTTCTCCCTTTCCTTTCCTAATGCAATCTGTTTTTATAATAAAACAAATGTCTCATTTGTATTATTTTCTTACAGAATGCCATAAAGTGGTTATGTTTTCCAAAACTGTTTCAGTGAAAGTCCATGAATAGGTCTTCAGAGGTTCAAGCAGATGTTCAAGCATCTGATCTCCTTTTCCTTAGTTCTGAGTCAGCTGAATAGGAGTCCAGCCAGTCAGCCTGGAAAACGTGAACTTTATCCCCAAGTTAATGTCTTCTGGACTCATGGCTGAAGTGGACAGCTTGCTGTCCCAGGGAGGCTCAGGGTCACAGCTGCTACAATTTCTGGGTGTCTCCTAACTTAGGTGGGTGTACTAGACACTCATCTGAAGCACCAGAGGCTGCTTTGTTTTCAGAGGGGGATTGAAACTTTGATGCTCTAGCATTGCTTCTTGGTCTTCTCTGGCCTATGGCCAGAGTGCCAAGCCAGTTTGCGGGTGAAATTTTATTTCCCATTAGGATCATGGGCCTTGGTCACTATACAAATACTCTCTTTTGCCCGTGTAAACCAAAATATATATTGTAATACTGACACAAATATTTACTGTTTGATACATAGTGCCCCATAGTCCTTGTGCAGTCTTTGGTGAAGTTCCCTTCTCTGCTCTTTTTTTTGCTAGCTAAGAGCTAGCTCAGGAAACAGATGGGTGATTGCATGACTGTGATGTTGAACTCTGAGAGGAAGGTTGAATGCTCTGCTTTTTGTTCAATATAAATTTGATCTGACATCATTGGGACTTTGCTTTTAGGAGGTTCTTTTTGCCTGAAGTAACCCACTGGCTTTCAGTGGGTCAGTGACAAAAAGACGACGTAGTCAAAGGTGAATACTGTGATGGTCCTCTCTTCCATCTCTAGCTTGTAGTTTTTTCAGCCTGAACTTACCTTTTTAGTGGCTATGATTGCATGAACAATATGCCTACATCACTCCATCAGATCATGAAAACATCACACATAAAATGTGGACCTGAATTATTTTTATTATTTTCTCAACTCAGCAGAAATTATTAGATTTTGTGCAATGCACTCCCACAGCAAAAGGGTATCACTGTATCCTCTGACGAGCGAGTGTAGGAGGCTGTGAATTAAGTGAAATATAGTTTTTGGGATCACCTAGTTTAACTTTATGAGAGAGCTGATTGTCTCAAAATAACCCTCGCCGCCCTTTCTTTTCTTAAGGTTATATAGATAGGACATCTGGCAGAGGCTCAGTCCCAGTGCAACCAATAAAATTAACCCCGACTAGCCCAAATCACAACTGGGTCAGTTCATTCTCTATAGCAAAAGAAATCAAGCATGATCTCCTAGTTGCCATATTACTTCAAGTACATGAAATAATTCTGCTTTCAGTAAGTATCTAGACCAGGCTGATTGCAACACCTCCACTCCAAAGACCCTTTGTGCTAATAAAAGAACATCATACTTTTAAAGCTAGTCACTATTTCATTGCGAGCAAGGGCATGGCTGTCTGCTCCTATAAAAACTATAGCCAGATCTCATTTGTTCTGTACCCCCTGTGGGTTATTGCTATAATCTGTACCTGACAAGGATTGCATCTTATGAATCCCTGAACAAATATTAAATTAATTTACAACATTTTTGTTAAACATCAAAGAGAGTAATTTGTAAGCTACATCAGCAATAATTTTGACTTCATTGAGGGCCATTTCTGCTGAGAGTTGCCATATGATGCCCAAGCATCTGCCTTCCAGCAAAATGGATGTTTCTGTTTTTGAAGGCAAGGGGGCAGCTCACTCCCCACATTCCTGGGAGGAAGGTTTGCCTCCTTCCAGAGGATAACTTCCAGAGGCATCTGCCTGGTGCTAACATGATCTGAGATACATGAGATTGTCCTGAAGGAGAAATTCCTTCCAGTGTGGTGGCCTCATTGTGGTGCCACTCCTCCTTCTTCACGGGTACTTCACTGGCCTTGGAGATGCTGTTTTTGCGTGTCTAAAGCAGCCTTTCCACATGTGATGCTGGAGAAGGTGCTTGGCAGTCCCCTTGTGGTGTAGGTCTGACAACTCAGCCAGCAACAACCACCTTCTTCCAGGTCACTGGGAAGCTGGAACACCTTTTTCTAGTTCTTCACCATTTTTGCCTCCAAACTTGGCTGCTCTGAACTGAACTTAGTGCAACTGATGTTCCCACAGAGTGTAGGAAGCTCAGGGAAACACTGGGTGTACATCCTGAGCTGTTAACATGAGATACCATCAAACTCTCCTTCCTTTTAGGGGACCACAGCTCTGGAGAGGAGACTTTGAGATAACTGATTTGGCCATCATGGATTTGCATGTGTTTTTCTGCCTGTGCCTCCTCCTTCAGACATGTTCTATGCTTACACCACATGAGACTCTATCTACCTTCTTCCTCCATTTGCTGCCCCCAGTGATGGACATCCCACTCTTGCAGCTGCGGATATGATCTAAAACTGGTCAGGATGCTGTTATTGCTTGATTTTTGTTCTTCATTTCACATCTTCTCTGGTAAAGGGGAAAAAAAGGCACTGGGGAACACAGGGATCAGAACAAGACAGTCTTCAGTGTTGCTGGGAAAAGTGTGAGAAGGGAAGAACCCCTTCTGCTATCAAGGATGCAGTTATGGAGAGCCTTGTCAGCAAACTGCTACCACAGCAATGCCTTGCGAGGGTCACAGTCTTCTGCAATTGGCAACAGAGATACTTCCTCCTTTCAACTTACACATTATTTCATATCAGTGTGTAACTGCACTCATAAAGTTGTCTACACCAAAAGTGAGCTGAAAATGTCCCCTGTCACAACTGGAGACTCTGGATGCAGGAAATACATTGTCAAAATGTAGGAGTCCAGCTTATGGCTTGCCTGAATGCTTTATCATCTTTGAAAGACATGACAGCTGGTGTGAACTTTTGTATCAGATATCATCATTCCCTGTTCCAAATATTTCCATGTGACTGGTTTTGGTTAAAGAAGGCATCTTGCTGAATTTAATTAGGTAGAAACACAATTTAAGGGCAGATAACATGCCTTCTCCTTACTAAGGAAGATGGCCTGGAGCATTGCTTTGTGCTGAAGAGTCTCCCTAGCACAGCTTTCTGGCTGAGAAAACAATGTGCTGCATCCAGGAAAAACATGAAGGCTGTATCTGTGCCTAGAAACTGTCACACTGGTATCTTTATAAATTGCACTGATGATACGAAAACAAAGTGCCTTAATTTAATTATGTGTGTTTTCCTTGGTTAGTGTAAGATGAGTTCTGATGGGAATATGAGGACCTTTATCCTGTCAGACTGTCTTGAAAGGCAGAGGCCTTGGAGCAGCCCATCTGCACTGCAGGGCCATGGGGTGCTCACCCATCCCCTCTTTGAGGGACATGTCTTGCTCTTCCCATGTGCACTGTGCCCACAGCTTGGACAGTAACATTTTGGCAACAGCAACAAGAAGCAAAGGAAGGGACTGGGAAAAACATCTGAGCAAAAGACTTAATTCAGAATTTTTCTTCCTTTTCCTTCTTTCTTTGTGAACTGCCTGCAAGCAGGTAGGATTTTTCCAGATGAACTGGTTTTCCAGATGAACTGGACTGACAAATGAGTTTCCTGGCCTTCCTGAGTGCTGCTCTCTGGGCAAACCCACACACAGACCCTTTGAGCATGCAAGGACATTGCATCCTCCTGCCACAAATCCATAGGGAGAGAGAGCTTGCCCTGGTTTGGTGCTGCTCCCTGGGCTGGTGTAAGGAAGGAGTGCAGGAACCCCTGTGCCATGTGGCTGGGAGGCTGCTGTGCCCTCACCAAGGAAGTAGATACAGCTTGAGGAGGATCTGACCTTTCTGCAGATCACACGGAGGAGGGAGACTCTTTGCAGCTGTGCATCTTGGTATAAGGTACACCAAACGCAGAAATGCATTGTGAAGAAAAACAAGTGCTTTATTTGGCATTTCAAAGAAATACATGGAGAAAATGAGAGAAGAGCCTGCAAAATTTGGGAAAGCTAATGCTGCCAGTGCATTTAAGTGGGAGACATCTGCAGTTAAGATACATATGAACTGAAAGCCACAGCAAAACGTGTTTGGTGATGCTGTGGTCCGAGCATATTGAGGAAGAGGTAGGACAGATCTCCATTATCATACTGAGCATCCTGGGAAATGGGAATTGCACCTAGTATCATGCACCAAAAATAGTAATTTTTTTACAGAGTGGCAAGCACTGCACTCCCAGGCAGAGCTGAAGCAAATGACTGGGAATAAGTGAACAAAAAACCAAATTGCTGGAAAGATAGCCATCAAATTCCTCTTGCTTCTTTCTTTGGCACTTAGTTCTCTAGGCAAAGTGTTGACAATGTTCCTTAGACATAAAGAGAATAGAAATGGAAAAAGTAAGTGGATAGACCGTGGTTATGGCTTATTTTCTTTCCCCAACAGGGGAGTATTGTGTAACAGAATTTTGTTCAAGCATCAGTTTTATTCTTAAAATAGTTATTATTCTCCATACTATTCATATTATTCTGCATATGAAACAAGAGCCGTGTTTTGGGTCTAACATAATTCTTGATAACAGGCTGTGAGTAAGATTTTTAAAAAGTAATAATACAAAAGTTATTATGTTCATTCTAAATTAATTTAATTTAAATTAAATTAAAATTAAATAAAATGTAAAAGGAAATATGTAAAAAGTTCTTTTTCCTATGTATATGGGCAAAAAAAGGTATTTGTGAACCCAGGGGCTCTGAGTACAGTATCTTCTGTCTTCTGATAAATGAACTGCAAAACTGGTAACAAAGACAAGTAAATTTTGAAGACAGTGACCAGATTCTGATATCAGGTATAATCTAACATTGCTGTATTGCTGTTACCCAGAGTCAGAATGACATCCACTGAGAGACCGAGGGTCTCTCTCTAAATGACTTGTCCATGAGCTGATGCAATTAGAGTATCAACAGTCAAAATGTATAATGCAACAACCATCCATGTGTCTGAGTGCTCCTGTATCAAAACAATAAACCTAAAAGCCCTGAAAGAAAACTTGTATGGTTACTCTTCAGAAAAATAAAAGAACTCTACATGTAAAGCCAAAAACTAAGTGGCAAAATTCCCAGATCAATTTTTCACCTTTTCTTTTCTGTTTTGCCTTTTTTTGAGTTTGGTTTGGTTTGGTTTTGTTTTTTTTTTACTAGCATTGGGGCAGAAATATTATCAAAAAGAGCATCTTTCAAAGTGACTTCAATGCTTCCTAGAGTCCTGAGAAAAGATATATAAACCTGAGAAAATTACTGAAGAGAGGGGACAGTAGCAGGGGGAAGTAGCATTGAAAGACTGTGGTTATTCATGGGCAAGTTGTGTAGCAGGGTCAATGTGCTTCTTTCTGAGCAAGACAAAAGCTTTAAGCAGTCCTTTCTACAAATATATTGCCAGTATAAAAGACAAAATGTTGGACCTAATTCAGTTTTCATTCATTCTACCCCAGTTGAAACAACTTTGGGAAATTTAGTGTGAGAAGTTTCCAAAAATAGGGAGAGAAGTTAAAGGATTGATGATGGAGATGGCAGCATTCATGGGAAAAGGGTCAGGTAGTCACAGACCTCCCTCATCTTTTCTACGCCTCAGAAAACTGTCTGATTCTTGATGAGTTTTGAGTGAAAATGGAATTCTCTGGTACTATTCATTTTATTTTCCTTGGGTCACCTTTCCCTCTATATTACTCCAGCAAAATAAACAAATGCAAGGAGTCATAGTTTTGATTTTGAGGTGGATACATGTGAAGTACATTGAGTCAGGAGGTCTATGCTAACCATATGTACTGTTATATGTATGTCACACAGACAGATAATCACGAACAGGAAAATGCAATCAATCATGCTGTCACTTTCTTCCCAGCCCTTCTCTCATGTGCCTGCACCTGTTAACCATTGATATGCACAAGTGTGTTAACAAAAGTTGGCATATTTCCGTTGCTTTTGTATTTTTTCAAATCCTTCTGTAACACAAGGGGAATACTTGCCTTTCAATGTTTTAAGTGGCAATAATCCACTTGCTAAGTGGAAAGACAACAGTGCAAAAGGTTTTAATTTAAAATCCCAAAGCAGAAAATAGATTGTTGGTGAAAAAACCAAAGCCCTGATATATAAGTATTATAAGAAGGACCTCTTTTTAAAAAACTAAGTTGCTTGATAAAGCAAGAGGCTAATAGCAGTGATCTTAAGTTTAATTTAGGCAGCTTGTGTAAACTTCCCTGAAAATATTTGCCAGGGTATTTTCTTCTTCACCTGTGTGACACTCCGTGCTAATGCAGCTGGCCACACCACTGCCCCTTCTGAGATGTGGAGCTTCAAGAAAAGTCACCAGCTCCCCTTCCATAGTGACATCATGAAAAGAAGATCCTGAAAGATCCTGAAAAGTTTACCTGCCTAAAAAAACCCCATCAGCTTTAACAGGACTTGTCACCTACTTTAATGCTTTCAAAATGGAGATTTGCTCCAGCTCTCTCAAAGTTACTTCCTAATCATATCAATCACATATATGATGGGCCAATTAAACTACACTAAACAAAATATGTTGACACATATCCTAAACCCACTACTAGAATATAATGATCTTGAATCAAGTTTACTTGGCAAACTCATTTTTCAGGCATTGTGCGTGCACAGCTTCTGGAGCTGGGAAGCCATTAAGTGTGTTGGCACAAACAGCATATGAATTCTGGAGATTTGGGAGCACAAGCAGAGGATTGGTTAAACAAGCAGATGCCTTAAGCAGGGCTGCTAAGTGGTTTAAATGAAACCAACATCGTGCCACATAAAAGCTTAAATAACACTCTTCCATGGGGCAAAGAAATTAAAATTTTCCCAGAGAACTGTAAGGAAAAGAAATCAACAAGATCCCTTTTCCCTCCCTTTTCCTTCTTAGAAGTTTCTTACTGGTTTCTGTGGCCAGTTGAGCTGCTCCACTTTTAATAAATGACAGTGAAATTCATGTAGCGGCCATGGTTTCAACACTTGGGAAAGCGAGGCTGTACAGCTCTGGGAATGGTGGCAAGGGAAATGGCGAGATTCACCTGCCCACAGGGTATGCACAGTTCTGTGCTCTTGGGGCATCTCGCTGTGAGCTCTTCCCACCTCTGCCCATGTGCATGGACACCAAAAAGCACCAACACTCACTGACTGACACTCACTCCCACCACATGCATGCCTCTCCTGGACTGAGGCTTTTTTCTTCCTCATTTAGCTGGATTTTCACTAAAAATCTGTTTCTAACAAAAATAAAAATAAAATTAAAACTAAAAATATTAAACCAAGAGAAAATTAAAACAAAACGGAA
>VZTJ01004171.1:1136895-1218406 GCA_013397795.1 Orthonyx spaldingii | reverse complement strand
ATAAAATAAAATAAAATAAAATGAAATAAGGCTCTGGTGTAAAAACCCAGAGTGCTGACTCTATACCCTCTGGTGACTTCTTAACTGCAACCATGCAGCATAGCACAAGTCCTCTGAGGGAAGAGGTACCTAATGAGATGCAGAGAGATCCTGAGCTGGTTAGGAAGTAACATTAGATTTCTCCTGTCTTCACTAGTTAATGTGATATGTAAATGAGGAACATATGATTTGAAGCCTGTCAGTAGGAAAACACACCAGTGTAAGTGCTTCAGAGGAGGTGATTTTCCTAATGAATATGCTCTTTATGTGAGAATGGCAGTGAAGTCTCAGTTTTATTCTGTCGTTTTGTGCTACTTGTCTAAAGCAACACTTGTTGCAGGAGATGGCAAGTGTTTTAAATTTTAATGGGATCCACTCCACTAGCCGGAATTTGTACTGTCACACCCTGACTTCTGCACTGCAAGAAATCCTAACCCCTGCCTCAGCTGCAGTGTCTCTCAAGCCAATAAAAAATTCCTAAATCCTCTGATTTGTACCAAAGCTGGAGTTAGCACAGCAGATATTTTAAAGCAAATATAAGACAGTGATTTCAAACAGAGACACCGGGGGTTGGATTTCCACATTGTATCGTGGCACCTAGGCTAGGGCTTTGCTTTCTGACCCTGCTCCGTGTCTCTCCATTTCTGTGGATTTCTGCGAAGTCTGGCAAATGGTCAACATCTTTGCAAATCAGACCCACATTAGGACACTGGCTAAGAGCAAAGAAAAATACTTCTAGACATCAGGTTATCAAACTATTTAAACTTTCTGCTGTGTGGTTCTTCTCATTGCAGTGAAAGCCATTGAACACTCAAGTAGCAATGCTGGAGAGGTTCTTGTCTTGTCTTGCTGCTATCTCCCCATTTTAATGTCTTGTATCTTCCATTTGTCCATGTGCACAACCTTCCTGCATTTCCCTTACGTGGGGACGCTGGGAAGAGGCTTTTATTTTTGAAGCTGGTATAATTATGAGAAAAATGCAATGCAGAGACAGAACACAGCCTCCAGTTTTGTCTACCTTGAAGAGGTGGATTGAATTCCATTCTGAGTCAACAAATTTGGGAAGATTTAAAATTTTCTCATATTTTCTCCAGCAACTTAATCCATAATATCATACTGCGGTAGTTAAGAAACAGAAACATACCACAAATCTTAGGCATCCAGTTAAAACAGCAGATATTTTTGATGATACAAGGTTGCAACAAGCTGTTTCCCAGCCAGATTTAGAGCAAGAAATCTTGGTAAGGATACTTCTATAACTCAAATCAAAGAAATAAAATTGCCCATTGCAACAAGAAGAGTGTTGTTTGCACCTTAAATGCAATTTTTAAATTTCAGATTCCTTTTATTTAGAGGTACTCGTGAGGACTTCAATACCACATCCATGGATTCTCACATTTTTTCAGTGTACTGTGAAAACATCTGCTAGTACTCATCAAACTCCTCTGTGGTTTGTTGTCCCCATTTTACAAGTTGAAGGAATTAGACAGGCAGGTTAAAGGATTTGCCCAAGACCACACAGGGAATCAGATGACAGAGTAGGTACTAGAATCATAATTTCCTGGCTCTACTTCCAATTATGTTGTGCCAAGGAAAAGGCCTTTCTTTCTAATGTAACACCTTGGTTATTTGACTTTGTTCTTTCTCTCTCTCTCTTATTCTTGCTCCACTTCACCTAAAATGTAATTGAAAAAACTTCTCCCTTTCAGTGTGCAGCTTTGTATTTAATCTGTGGTGCCAAACAGATCAAATGAATGTTGTCACCACTCCAGAAAATGCAGGGAGAGTTTATTTAGCTGATGTGATGGCATAGGTGGGTTATAAAAACCTCACAGACTTCTGCCAGGGAGGTGACCCCTTGAGTCCCGATTAAACTCACTTGTGCTAATCAGGCTGTTCTGCAAAGCTTCTCAGGCAGGACAGGTGCAAAGCTGACAAAACAGCACCCTGAAACCACAGTATCCCACTATGGATATTGTCCAAAATGCCCTGATCTACTCCTCATTTTTCTTTTCCTGTAGCTCTCCAGCCAAACGTGCCTCTTTTCGTGACAAATGTTGTGATGCAATAGAAAAGAGGTTACTTTGCCCTTCTAAACTAAGACCCCTGAGAAGGTAACCTTCTTCTATTTTAAAAGTGGTGTTACTTCGTTTGCTAAAAAGGTTGAAGTGATTTGATATTATTAACACATCCTCAAAATTTTTTTTTTTTGAAGTCACTAACCAGTGCTCTTTTACAGATGGCTTTCAGTACATTTTTGGAGAAATAGTTATTATCATTCCTGCAGATCAGGTATTGCCTTATTCTCATTTGATTTTGCCCAGTGCCTTGTTAGCTGGAGCATCCAATAATAACTAGAGATTAATGAATTAGAAGTGATGTGAAAGAGCCCTCTGGGAGTCACTACAATTTCACTTGTGAGATGTTTTGTAATGTGTTCCTGCATTTTTTTCCTTGTAACAAACGCAGCCATTTGGTTCTGGGTTGGGTTGGCAAAAGGACACAGATGAACAACAACCCAAACCAGCTGTGCCAGGGAGCTCACATCCTGTGCCTGGGCTATCAAGCCTGGCCCAGCCTGGGCAGCCACACTGCCAGTGCCACCTCCTGACCAGGTTGGGGCATGCCAGGAAAAGGGTGAACAGGATGCCACTGTGCCTAGTACTGTGCAGCCCAGTACTGCTGCCATGAGGCTCTTGTGGATCTCATGCCATGGCAGCTGATGGAGATGCTTCTCAGCTGGTGTTACGCCAGCCCAGCCATCAAGGCAGTGAGTGTGAGTGTGTCCACACTTACTGTCACCCTCTCCATCCCCTCTCTGTCTCATACTATCATCTCCTTCCCCTTGGCATTGGCAGGATCCAGCCACCATGGGGAATTTCATTTGTGCCTGGAAATGTGTGTGAATTCATTGCACAAGTGCCTACCTGAAACCAGCCAAGCTGAGCAAAGAAACACCTCTAGGGAGGTTGCAGGTATGACACCTCTTACACTGCATTAAGTGTATTGTGCATTTACACAGCAGGATCTGGAAAGCTTTGATTGAGTTGTCTGCAGGTTACATACATTAACCAATTCTTAAGCTGCCTTAAACCTGTTACTGTTTTTCATCCAAATTATGAACAGCTTTGCAATAGCTGAATGGTGTATGTGGCATGGTTCCTCATCTGCCTCTGCAGTTGTTCTTGCAGGGAAATGGTTTTCTTATAATGCAGAACCCCTTAGTGCTACATGATCTCATTATCTCCGACCACAAAGCTGGACTGCATCCTTCCTGTGAAATACATAAACACAGTATCAGTTTTTAAAACTTCTAAGCTTCCCAGCAAATTATTGCTTAAAAATAGTTAACTGATTCTTTAAAGTGTCTCAAATACAGCATAATGGTCTGCTGCCTGAGGGCACAAGAGCTGCTCCTTGGGGTGATGTCTAAGGAAGCACCAATATCCACTAATGCCCATTGACAAATGACACTGTTTGCCCATGTGAGCAGTTGATGAGGACACTACAAACTGTGCAAGAGATATATGAGTTCCTGCTTGTCACCATAATGAGCTGAAAAATTTGTGCACACTGATCTTGTAAAAGTGACAAGAATGGGACACAGGAAATTATATGGCACAGATTTTCCATTGCCACATCCAGATCAGCAGAGAAAGTGTTCCTTAGTGACATACCTTAAGAAAAAATGTGTTCAGCACAACAGAATGGATTAGCTCAGCAATATATGTTCAGCAGGGAAGTTCAGGTTTATATCTAAGTAAACAAATGGTTACTTATCTTCCCTGGTACCAGGTGGTATGATGTGCGTCCTGCTTTACTGTTGCTGTATCATAATCCTTGATACTTATATTATATGAACATGGATCAAGTTGTTTTGGTTTCTAATCGTGCTTTTTAAGAGGAGTCACTGGTCATAGTGGTCTGTTTATAGAATATTTTCTGGTTTTATATTTGCCAGAGGTATACACAGGCAGCAGCAGGGGTATAGTTTGTCTAGATGCCAACTTTTCACAGAAGAAAAGCTTCATAAATCACTTCCCTGAACTGTCAGTGCTGTTAGCAACTCCCTCTGGTGTTGTACAGCTGAGGGGGTTATGTTGAGCACAGCACTCCTCTGCAGGCAGAGGAGCCCCGCTTTTGTTTATTTTTCTTTCCTAATTACCTATAGTAAGAGAAAGCTAGTCCAAACTGAGAAACCTTTATAAAACACACTGGATGATCAAAATACCATGACAGTCCTCTTCAGTGCCTAACAACTAATTGTGCACAGTAGCCTCCATCTCTGCTAGAGTCAGCTTGGAATCTCTTTTTCCTTCCTAAGCATTGTGGTAATGACCATTCCTTGCTGACTTTAAAAAAAAAAAAAATGTTTTTGAAAAAAAATGGTGTGTGTGTCTGGACTTGAAGACAGATAACTAATGCAGACGTATGGACAATGCACACAAAAGCTTCCCAGTGTCAGATGAGAAGAACATGGGCCATAAAATCTCTGTTCTTAACTTATAGCCACACAGATGGTTTTGATTACAGCAGATGTTGTGTGAAAATTAGCTGCAGCTTGTGGCTAATGGAGGAACATTTGTAGAAAGAGGTTCAGGAGGTGAAGGCTATTTTTAAGACTCCTGTATGTAAAACTAAATCTCTGTCTATAGCAAGGGTGACTGTGCAGACTAGGCAGAGTTGACTGAAGGTGCAGGGTGTAGGCACAGAGGGGTAGGAAAATATTTAGCTTTGCACAGCTGCCTTATATGAGGCTGCTTGTAGATGTTCAGCACAGCTTGTACTTAGTGATTTTATCTGCTTCAACCCAGGGCCAGCTGTCACTTGGCATGAAGAGTTTCTCTGCTGAATACCAGAGAAGGAAATGAAGTGAGGTGAAAGTGCCTGTCTTACCTTACATGCTGCTGTTCTTTCCCATGCTGATGTGCAAAGATAAGATGGTGCAGACTGGCCTTTCATTCTGGCCCTGGTGCAGCAACCACGAGAGGTTCCCCTCCCCAGGCGCAGACACCCGACAGCATTTGCACCAGCTGCTGCACAGGAGTGCCTGCCTCCTCTCCCCAGATCCTTGTGGACTGATTTAGGTGCATAAAGGTGCATTCATGCTGCAGGTAGTGTTTCAGGGAGCTGGAGCCACCAGGATTGCCTACCAGGCATTGGCTCTCAGAGGTGTATGTGTGTGTTGACCTCTGAGGCTGATGGGGAAAAATTGCCCCTGCTGCCTTGGTTGCATTTCCCTTTTCCCTCTAATACACCCATCCATTTGACCACCTCTTCCAGGAAGGTGACATGAGTGCTCTTGCCAGGACAGGTGATGGGGTGTGGAGGCACAGATGGCTGGGCCAGCCACCACTGAGTTGCCAGGCACGTTGGGCAGCTCTTTGCCTTCCTGTGTGGAGCGTTTGCCTTGGCAGCCACTGTTCAGCATACATCTCCAGCTCTTGGAGGAAAAATTTCTGTAAATCCAAGTATACTGGTGAGAGAGAAAAGTGTCTCAGAGCAGCTTCATCTTCACAATGTAGCCAGTCTCCAGCAACCACCCTAGCAAGCAGAAACTGAAAAGGAGAGCAAGTGCATCCTTCTTCAGACATCTGAGCTTTATTCTGCCTTTTATTCTTATTTCTGATTTTCCCATAATATGCAAACAGTGCTATCTTCCATTTAATATTTTCTATATGGAGAATTATACAGACTCATTTTCTGCTTTTTGAAACTCCCCAGTTAGCCAGTTCAACTCCTCTGTACTTGAACATTTGCTTTCAATAAGAACAAATTTTGATTAACTCAGTGGCCCGGCCAAAGCTAGTAAGTTTTTTCTGGCAATATCTCTAATGAGTCCCATTTATTAATTTTTTCCCCCTACCTTACTTGTGTAACAAATTTCCAGATATTAACATCAAGAAAGGATATATTTGGCCTGTTATATGAGAAAAGTAAAAACAAACCAGCACACTTCCTTTTGTAGTTCTGGATTTCATGCTCACTTAATACATATGAAAGGACCATTTTATAAAGTATAAATCTGGAGCTAAGTGTTAAAGCATGCTGGTTTATACATACGATTATGTACAAGCATGCATGTGCTTGTATATACACATGCAGATTGTAACATGTCCATTGTAATCAAGTGACCACTGATCCATGCTGCCTTTTTTTTTTTTTTTTTGGCAGGTCTTTGCACTTTTTTTAAACTCCTACCACTCTCTCTTTCTCTCAGGGGAATGCTCTTTAATGTAATTACACTAAACTGACATTCTCTTTGTGGTATTTAGCAAAAAAGAGTCATCATTTTTTAAGCATTCATATATAATGAGTCTGTAATTTTTGGCTCTAAATTAGACTGACATTTGATTGTGTTTTTAAAATATTATGGATGGATAAATTAATTACACCAGAAAATCCAGAAGAAGCAAACAATAAAAGTAATAATAAACGTCAGCTGCCACCTCAAATCCAAGCTCACGTATTATACACTAAAACTTTATTATTTCAAGTGGATGTATAATTATAGGAAGATGGAGGCCATTACTAATGTCAGTGCCCATGGAAATCCGTGGGTCATAAGCATTTGTCCTGGGAACATATGGTTCCCAGGGAAGACAGTGGGCTGAGGGGGTCCCTCCTTGCCCTGCTAGGAGAAAGTCTCTGGGTTTAGCATCTCTGTGGGACTCACACGGGACACCGGGCACGTTGCCCCAGAGGAGGAAAGTGCAGTGCCCACTATCATGACACAAGAAGGGAAGCACACACCTTGCCCCACGGACTACACCTCCCTCTGGTGGGACCACCCTCCTTGCTGAGAAGGTGGCCAGGTTTCCCCCAAAGCTCTGTCCTTAACTTCCCAGGTAGAGCCAGCAGCAGTGTCAATCAGTTCCACTTCTGGGTTTGCTTTTGTGATATTTGCCTCTGCCAGTGGAAACTGGACTCACACTATCAATTTATTTCTCATTCTAATGGCCACCACATGGTAATGATATGATTCTTGTTTACTCTGACCTTGGCTGGATATGAAAAAGAGACTTAGATGTAAATGGTTCCATCTCCCATTCCCAGACCCTTGAGCCATTATTTTCTTCTGCCCTACCAAGCAATGTGCTGGTTTTAATAAAACACATTGCCATTGCTTTGAATATTTATATGCTTGAACCATTCAAAAAATCTATTCACATTAGTCAAGTTAGGCAAAAATAGCCCAAAGACTGCACCCACTGCCAACATTTTCTTTGGTTACTGCTACCGAAATTTCCCATTTCATTCTATGGCTGAATTGCAAGACAGTTATTCCTTATTAATCGTGAGCATAGCGCCATTAAGACTGCCAAGTAACAGTATAGCCAATATAACTCCTACTCACTTTATAAAGACAAATATTAAAGTCATCACTTACTTTGTGGCTAAAAACTGGAAGAATGCAGGAGCATACCAGATGAACCTCAGACATCACGCCCTTCGACACTTGCCCCAAAATTCACTGTAAATTCTGTCAGCTGTCAAATCCACCTGTTTACTGTGGATCCTGGTGTCCTGGCCATCCAACGAAGACAATGGCTGTGCATGCCAAAGCTGAAAGGATTCTGTGGTGAAACTGTCTGTGACTGGGGTGGTGCAAGGACACGCCTCCTGGTCTCATGCACACAAACTTGTGTTTATTCCTGTAGCTAAAGCTACACCTAAAGCCTTATCAGAGCCACTTGCTTTTGTGAACCAGTCACATGGCAGTGTCATAGGTTATTATGACTTTTTAAACTCATGTTCCTCTTAACTTTTTCCCCTCTGTGGGAAATGGACGTTTTTAAAGCTCATTCTGGTTGCAGATAACAGCAAAAGTTGCATTGAAATTTCCTATGGAACAGAAAGTCTCATGTTCAAAAGGCTATAGGCAATATGTAGCACTACATGGTGCTTAAAGAGGAACAGGCAAGCTTACCTGGGGCACTGATTTACAAGGTACAGTAGCTGGGCTCTGGGACTCGGATAGGCAGTAGCTCATCATTATGATACTGCCTTTCAATGACAAAGTAATCTGGAGCATTGCCCTTGCTCCCCATCCCTAGATTTCCTGGAAAAGGATGGGGAAGCTGTAATGATTTACTTGGGTTATTGTGTCATTTTGAATTTAATAGACTGAGAGAGCAGTGTGTGTGCTTTGGGTGCCCTTCTGAGAAGTGCACAGCACAACCTTTGCAGCAGGATGAGTAATGGCTCATCTAGCAGAGAGTGGTGCAGCAGCATATTCTGCTGTCTGCTTAGCCTTGGAAAAATACATTGGCCTAGATAAAGGGACTGAGGCTGGGGTTTCAGGGCATGCAAATATCTTACTGCTGCCCAGATGAGTCTTTCATTTACCAGTGTGCATTTTTTACACATTCGAAGTATCTGATCATTTCTTAGCTATAAGAGTTTTCTGCAAATTAATTAAAGAAAACATTGGTTTTCTTATTTATCTCATTATAAACTTACAAGAAGCAACCATCAGTGAATTGTTGTGAGTACTTTGGATATACTTATTTGAGCTTCAGTAAAACCTACTCAGACACATTAACAGTATACACACAGGCACAAATCACTGTTAATCCTTGCTCAGGGGAAAGTTTATGGGGTCCCAGCTGTACAGGACTTGATGCTAAGACGTAAGGTCTTGTTCTGGTGGAGCCACCTGCTATTTTCTGAACCCAGAGGGCTGCATTTGCTCATCAAGGCAATAAAACATACTCTTGTTCTTGCTGGCGTGAGGGGTTTTGAGCACCGCAGTCCCAATGACATAATGGGTTGCAACACACAGAGTGTGGTACTGTCACCATGCTGAGCACAGTGAGCTCCTGCCTGCTGACTCTGCAGGAGACAGGCACTGGAAGGAGTCCCCAGGAGGAGAGCGATGGGGAGCTGCAGCAGTCACCCAACAGTGCACAAGTGCAGTGCTGTTGGTGCAAATACATGAATCTTTGTGGTTTAACTGCCATGGTTTAGCTGGAAAAGGATTCAAATAACCTGCCTCTAACATGTGGGGATTTTCTGGCAGAGGTGAAAGAGCCAGGTTTAGTCATACTGCTTGCACGTCAGGCTCTAGGGACTTCATCCACAGCCACCTCAGCACAAGAGCACACTGCCTGGAGCAGTGCTGTCTGGACAGACAGCATTTATTCCTCCAACTGCTCTGGGACAAGAGCGTGACCAGCTGGAAGGGGTCACTTCCATCCTTTTGCTTTTCTTATCCATTGGATCTGAGTGGCCCCTTAATGCTTCTCTAGTAGCATGAACTTCCACAGAAATTTCAGGATAACTGAAACATTCCCTGAACTTGGAGGAAACTGATGTCTGAATGTAGATTTCAGCCCAGTAGGCAACCCTGCCCACACAAATGTTTCCTCAATAGACTGATGCATTAGGCTGCTTTTCTTGGACAGACTATCATCTATGTTATACAACTGGCAAAGTGGAATCCACAACTGGTGTTTCAAACACATTTAATAACATGCTCTAATATGATGAAAAAGTAGCAGTTATATGAAATATCCAGATTGCTGGTACTAAATGAATACTTCAACTAGACTTAAATAATATTCTATGGGACAGTAACATCACAGCTGCCTTTCCAAAGTGTTGATTAAAAAAAAGAAAAGGACAAGAAGGAATGGCCATAAATTGGCTACAACACTCATTAAACCTATCTTAGAGCAGCTTCCCCCTGCCCCAGGCCAGGGCAGGTTGCCAGGAGGGAGGCAGCACAATGGCTTGCTTCTTTCTGTCTGTGTCCCACTGATGGATCCAGCTGAAATCCAGAAACTGGATTCCCACTCACCTACAAGCCCTGAAGTGGGGGGAGCAGCAAGGAAGCCAAGCACTGGATTCTTGTGCTCCCTGCATATGCTGCCAAAGGAGCCTTGAAGGGAAAATAAGTGACATGGAGAAGTGTCCTGTTGTAAATTATCCGGTACATGGAATACGGAAATCTTGGAAGCTTTGTAGCAGGCAGTACCTCTGGGGCAAGACCAGTCCCCAGGAAGAGTGGCTCACAAAGTCCCATCGTGCCCTAAATGATGGACCAGGGATGTGGACGTTCTTTGGTTGGGACAAGTCACCTCTCCAGAGGTATTCATTTCAGCCGTTTTTAAAAGATCCTGGAGCAGAAAGAAAAGACTTTTAAAAATATAGGTCATATATAAATATTTATGTGGACCCACATAAGGGGCACTATAGCAGAGGTTATTTTTTCAGTGGGTATTTGAAAATAAATCTCCTGTTTGTATAGCTTGCAAGCAAGTCCCCATTATGTTAAAGGTTTGGGGTACTTTTTTTTTTTTTTTTTTTTTTGTGGACAGTGACTTCTTCTAAGACAGATTATTAAAAAGGAGAGATATTAGTGACATAAACTGACTATAATAAAAAATTTGCAATTACATATATGGGAAAAAAATCAGAACCCAACTTCCTTAGGCCACAGAAAATGGTGATGTGCACACAGTATGTATTGTGCTGTTATTGCTGTATCTATAATGAAAAGTTCCTCTTCATCAAATCCACTAAAGCCAGGCTCATTTGCTTCATGAGTCTTTTCTTTTGTTTGGGCTAGAGAGCGATGAGGAGAACTCTGCTCAGCAGAGAGCAATAACATTTCCACATAGGCAGCAGTTTTTGCAGGGAAACTATCAGCTAACTTTTAAGAAAACACATCCTTGCAAATGCATGTGTAGGTCATCAAGGCTAAAGTAACCTTAGAGTTACTTAGCCCTTAGGGAGCTTAGCTGGTAAGTGTCACACATACTGATAAAGTATCTGAGTAGAAAATTCTGTAAGACAAATTTAAACACCCATGTAGAAATCCCTCTCTGTTTCAGAGTAGCAGGTATAAAACCTTAGCACTTCAGTCTTTATCATGTCCTGTGGTTCTTATCCAGACAGACAGTCAGTGGGGAGAGGGGAAATTTAGGGAAATGAAGAATGAGAAGAGAGCCACCCAGAGCTGAGCAGATTCAGAAGTGGGCATCACTTTAGGATGTTCTTTTCTGTCATTTGTTGTCAGCATCTTTCTTAAGGGACAGAAGTATCCTGTATGAAGTCTGGTGGAGAAACTGGCTTTATGAGCTTCCAAGAGGATTCAGTTTGTTTAACAGGGTGATGTTGAAATAATCAGAGAGTTCTGCAAGGATTTTCCTGGTGTGAAATATCACCAAAATTGATCTTACTTTGAGAATTCTACTGTTATCATTTTCCACTGTGGCTGATGAGAAATGCTTGTGAGATTACATGCTACTCAAGAGAGCTTCTCTTTCTCAATTCCTTCATCAAAGCAAACACAACAAAATCCTTGGACTGGGTTTTTTGTCTGTTTTTGCTCAGGCATCTCTGGTGGACAGAACCTGGCCTGAGAGCAAGACTAGTCTTGGAGCTTCCTGAAGGACTGAGCATTTTAAAGCTAATCTGTAGCTCATAGCTTATGGATGACAAAACCATTCTGAGATGTGCAGTGAAACTGCTCTTTGCTCCTACTGTGAATTTTCAATATTTAAAAAGCACTTTGGTGCACCTCTCCCTCGCAGGGAAAGCAAAACACAGGAGTGGCAGAATGGATCTTGCAGGCAATTCTTTCATTGCTTGTTGTCATCTCAGCTGTGGTGAGTGCAATGGTAGTGAAAAATGCCAGCTGTTCAGGGGTTCAGTAGTATGGTGAGTTGTAACAGGCTGCACTGTAAGAGTATTCTGACAAGAAACTTATTTTCACAAAGCTAAGACTTCCAATTGAATGTTTAAAATACTACATAATTGTTTTCAGGATGATATCAGAAAGTAGAATATACATCTGGTAACGTTATTCTTGCACAGTAAAACTCAGCAAAATGTGCAGTTAATGTACAAAGCCCAGAAAAGATGCATTCAGATAAAGGACTCATCTAAAAGTCATAGAAGTCAGATATGCAGTGCCTGGGGCTATGCTGGGAAATTCTATTTACATTTACTGAAATGTGTTGTCCTCATTTTTCCCTTGTGGTCACAGTGATTCAGAAACAAGTGTGAAGCAGCAGGCAATTAGGTTTTGCCACTCAAAAAGCTAAAACTTCTGTGTAAGTAATCATGGCTGGGAGGCTGGAAAGGATGGATGGAAGAGAAACACTTACAGAGACATACATTTCTGCACATCAGAGGTGACAGAGTCTGAGGCTGGTGGAAACAGTTTGTGTCAAAGAGAGAACATACTTTTTGAACCCCTGCACCTACCTCACTTCTGTCTGTGCAATGGGACTGTAAATGTCTGAGCCATGCAGAGCAATCAGGGGGGTGTAGAGGCTTGTGAAGGAGTCTCAGACTTTTTCAGCATTGCCACATGAGGAAGAAGAGGCTTAAATCTGGACAGCTTTGGCACAGAATACTGAAGCTGGGGTTGCAGCAGAGCTGTAGATAGAGAGGTGAGGTTTGCTTCTGCACCATCACAGCTGGGGCAGACATGGGGCTACCAGCACTGCTGGTGAGCCCAGGGGGACAAGGTTCTCTGGCAACCTAACCCATGAGGCATCCCTCGCAGAGACCTGAGACAGAGGCTGAAGTTGCAATTTACAGAATTAGAGGTTGCATCCTTTTTTTCTGGTCCATCTAGAGACCTATTAGCCTACCTAGAGCCTGACTGGTGTTTTGGGTCACAAGAAGAGAAGAGTAAGTCACATGTATCGATTAGTGACAAAAGCCGAACTCCTTTGATCCACAATTGTTAAAGAATAGCAGTAAAAGTATAGACAAGTAGCTGACTTCTAACATGTAAATGCTACAAGCTAAAACTAAGTATGTATTTTAAGGAACACCTTGCACTTAATTTCTTTGTAAGTAATATGCTGTAACATTTCTTAAAGGCCTTGTATATAACTGAATTTTATTTTAACTGTAATGCATAAAGCAAGATTTAGTGGCTGGCTTACAAGAACTAATAAGCAACTAAATCTATCTTAAAGTGTCAGTATGAGTCTGGATGAAAAGAAATGCCTTGTCTCTAGCCATCTGTTACACACTGCAGTTAAACAGACATACAAGTGCTTTTTCCTGGAAGCCATCTGCACAAATATTGATTGAGTAATTTCATAAAATTCCGATTTAGTAATTTACCAGCTGACAAGGTGATAGTGCACAGTGTAGGTTTGAGTTTCCTGGCATTTCTACTGCAGCTAAAACAACATTGATGTGCATTTCTTTTGCCACTAGCATTATTGCAAAAAGAGACATTGAAATCAAGTCCAACATAACCTATTGAGAGAGTCTGTGAAATATTTTCCTATTAACATCAGAATAAAAAACAATGTGGTATTCCAGAAAATTGAATGGCACTTACATTCCATAATCTTCATCAGATCAGCTTGCATGGGGTTTTGTTTTTCCTTTGCCTGGTTTAAGGCTGTTTATATTAATTCCATCCAGTTTTATTTTAATTAGTTTAAAATTCTAGGGATTCAAGTTCATCATGGTATTTAAAAGACTGAGTTTCAGCATCTGTCAGCAGTGGCTTTTTCATCCCTCAACTATTTAAGAGTTGCAATCTTTTTTTTATTTTCCCTCCCTCCAGACACTGACTATGCTGTTGTGACTCCTGCCCTCACCACCCCTGGCAGGCAGGCAGCTGTCTGCAGCAAACCACTGCTGCTGGATTTTCAGCCAGGACTGGAGCAGCAGGTCTCTGCTGGGGAAGCAGGCACAGAGAGCCTGTCCCTGCACCACCTCTCCCTGTCCTGTGAGCACCGCAAAGCAGTGAGCTGGCAGTGCCCCTGCCCTGCCTCTTGCCATAGAAATGGATTTTTCCAGGGATAAACCATCCCACTGTGGTTCCACTATATTTTCCAGTTTCATCCCTTAGTGCCTTAAAGAAGCATCACCTTTATGAAGGAGTATTAGAGATAATTTGTGCCGTCCTCTCATCATTCATTCATCCTTGCCTGATTCTTGCAAGATTAGACCAATTAGAAAATGGATCTAATCTAGGAGTATAGAACCATAGAATCATGGAAAAATTTAGATTGGAAAATACCTTTAAGATCATCAAATCCAGTTGTACACCTATCACTGCCAAGTCCACCACTAAACCATGTCCCTAAGGTCTCCGCTATTTACAAAATATGAAGAAAGAGTAAGACTTCTTTAAAAATATTTTTTGGTGAAATGAGTGAGCAACCAGATAGTAGAAGAAAGATAAGGCACAAGAAGACTTCATTTAATATTTGCAGTTTGACTGTGGCAGAGTTTGGGTGCCCAGTCCAAGGGAAGATCGTGCTGTCATTCATGCCAAAGAAAAACCCTTCTGGAAATGAAGAATCATTTTCTTCCCTAAAAGTTTGTAGTCCCACCTCAGACCCCCAAACTAGGCTGAGACAGACACAAGAGGGTAGCTGAGGCACTGCACTCCCCCTGCTCCATCAAGAGCTAGAGATAAAAGAGAAATGGTCCCATATGCACTGATGCTCCTGGCACTTTGGTGTTGCCCCTGCCTCATGCTCCATTTTTGAAAGAGCAGGTTCTGGTCAGCAGGGCACAATGCCAGGTGTGGGTGCTCAGCAGTGGCTCCATGGGGCAGTGGGATCTGGGCAGCCCTGGGCATACAGAGCACTGACCTGTGCTTGCACCGGGCATTTGCAACCCAGCCAGAACCCTACAAATCTTTTTTAGGTATGAGCACACTGAGGACTCTGGCTTAGCCTCTAGTGATAGGAGACGAGGTGCATCAGCTTCACCTCTGCAGTGGGCATCTCCACCCCTTCCAGAGCAAAGACAGAGCCTTAGCCTTGGCAAGCATGGATTTGTTTTACAGCACAGCTTTTCTGGTTTGAGTGTTTGGGGGCTGCAGCTCTAAATACTGATGAAGAAATGTGAAACCTGGCAGGGACAAAACTTCCAACTAGTACAGCAGCACCCTTTGACCCATCCTAATCACTGAAATTGGCTCAGATGGTTAGAGCATGGTGTTAATAATGCCAAGGTTGTGGGTTTGATCCCTGTATGGGCCATTCACTTGAGAATTGGACTCGATGATTCTTGTGGGTTCCCTGCAACCCAGAATATTCTGTGATTCTGTGATCCTGAGAGTGTGTCATCTGTTTTGCACATGGGAGCAGGCATGCACAGTTCATGAACCCCATTTCAGGTGCCACTGCTCCCTTTGGTCCAGCACAGGTTGAATTCCATGGGTCACTTTATGGCCTGTTTACAGACAGTCTAGATAATAGCAAGGAAACTGTACCACAGGACCAGTAAGGCCAGAAACTTATGAAATCCCAAGCAGAGAAGAAGTAGGAGAGACATTGCCACCTGTAAAAGCTTGCCAAAATGAATGGAACAAACTCTCCTCTGTGTCCATTGCAGATCAGACACAAAACGACAGACTGTCACCTCAGCAGTGATGACTGAAGAAAAGCATTTTACCAGAAAGGGAAGTGAGTCATGCAATAAATTGCTCAAGAAGTGTTTTCAGCCCCCAGCACCAGGGGATTTAGAGAAAAGTTAGATGAACCGTGAAGATATTAGTTATAGGTGACCCTGCCTGAGGTGGAGAAAGGGCATCCAGATGCCCTCCTTAGCTCTCCTCCCAGCAGACTCATGGTGCTGTATGTCAGCCCAGTGCACCTGGGTCTGCCACCCTTCTTGCACAGGAACAGAAATGTCTGTCCTTCTGTCACCATCATACAACTGAACATATATTAAGTGAATGTATATGCATATATTTTTAGCATATACTTATAGCAAATACTTATAGCATGTACTTATAGCAAATACTTCACAGCTTGGTTATAAGACAGTCTGCCAACTTAAAGCTCCTAAACTGTTCACAAAGGAAACCTCTTAAAGTATGAAATGTATGAAATGAAAAGAAATCTCACTTGCACATGTCATGGCTCATACTCCATTGGCTGGAATAGCACTGAATTTTTAGGATTTAAGGGATAAAGTTTATTATGCTTCTGTCTCACCATGACTTTGTTTTATAGGAAATAAAATGATGTGAGGAACAAAATGGGAAAAAAACGTCAACAACCCAAAGAATCAATTTGAGTGAGGGTTTGGAAAACATTGTCATTTTAAGAATTATTCCAGTGCTATGCTCACAGCCGAATCCTAGCTGACAGAAAAAACCTGATCTGTTCTTTATACAAACACCAAGGGAAACTGGAATCTGACCTTGTCTGAGCCCTGTTTCACCATTTCCCTCCTTTGGGATCTGGGATCAGCCCAATGTTATCTGTTGAACCATGCTCCTATATCAGTTCCCCAGCCTGGACATCCAAGCAGTGCTCCTTCAGATTGGAGAGAGCAGAGAGCATATTTTGAGGAGAAATGAGCTGTTCTGAGGACAAACATCCACACAAATTAACTGCTAGCCTAGAAATAGGACTGCACAGTCATCATCTGAAATGCAGCCTTGGAGCCATTCCTTGCCCACACAGCTCTCCTTGATGCTATAGGGCACTGTCTGGGGATGAACCTTGTACTTCAGTGGTTCAGCAGCAGAAACGGGAAGAGGAGATTTGAGGAGGAACCCTGAACTCATGAGCGTCCTGGGGAGCACCTGAGGATGTAGTGGTGAAGGGACGATGGATCAGGATGAAGCTAAAGGTAGATTTGAGGTTCTTCTACCTGGACGTCTGTCTGTGGGCCATGCCAGGGCTGGATGGTTTCTCTAATCAAAAACAAAAAGAAGCAGAATGCTGGCTGCTGGGACTCAAACCTTCTAGGTCCTGCTTAACCCACGAGCCCCACAGAGAGCAAAAATAGAGCTTGTCCAGATTTTCAGAACCCTTCTATGACCATAGTTCCATTTCCACTTGTAATTACGACATAATGCAGAGAAACACTACATTTTCAGGAGAAATATTTCAATGTGTAAGTCTCGGTTCAGTAATGCTCTACATTTATATCACTGACAACAACTCTATTTATGCATATTTAAATCGAAATTATAAGCATCTTAGCTTTCACAAGCCATGAGAAGGCAAAAGTTCAGCTAAATTGCTTGATTGTAAAATCACAGAATTGTGGAATCATTTAGGTTGGAAAAGCCCCCTTAAGAGAATCAAGTCCAACAATTTTCACATAACACATTTTCAATAAAATATTTGTAAGTGAAAACACATGACTTTTATTTTTTGGGTTAATAGATGAAACAAAATGTTCCACTAACCTACTTTTGTAGGTCTCTGTTCAGGAAATCTCTATATATGGTCACATTAGAAAGACCTTCTCTTTAGTTGAACTCACAAGAGAAAGCAGCACAATTACTTGTATCATCATCTTAAAAATTAGTAAATAACAAACCCAGTTCATTGCACAGCAGTAATCCTCGTGTGTATGGGACACAGTGCCATCTCACCTGAATGGTTAAATGCTTGCAGTCACTTAGAACTGACCTCTCTGTTACAGAGCAAGGAGCTCAAGGTGAAATGCTCCCAGTGAACAAAGGTGACTCCAGCAGCCGAAGCGCCCTGCATTTTCCAGCAGTCCAGGGTGAGCCTGGCTTTACAAGAAATGGTCTTACTGAAAAGCAGATGACAGTCAGACTCAAAACTTGTGACATTTCCCTCATGGCTTGTCTCACGCAGCCTGTGGAAACTTGAAGTTTCCGCATGCTCAGCAGTGCAGCTCTGGTCCCAGGAGATGTTTGCAGACCTCAAAGGACAGACAATAGTAGGCCATGACAAACATTACCCCAGAACAGCGATTTCCCCCATACTCATCCTTTATCACACCCTCTCCCATTGGGAGGAAGCCTCCCTGGGGAAGAGCACTGACTTATGAAAACCACTTGGGCAGGGCCCAATAAGTCTTATTCCTGCTTGTATTAATGAAGCTGTCAGTGGTGCCTCTCAAAGCATCACAACCTCCTTCAGCCACCCGGGCTTTTACAGTGCCTGGGGGAAAGCCCACAACTGTACGCTGCCCTGCTTACAGTGCCTCTCCAGAAAAGTCCACCTGAGGCCCTGGGGGACACATTTGTGGTCTGTGGCATCTCTTGGATCCAGTAATCAGTACCTGTTTGCCGGAGAGTGACCCACTTCTGATCAGGTATTTTACTTCCAAGAAATGTTGCATTCACAAAGCAGTAGCTAAAGGCAACGTGCTAATAACTACCATAGCTGCCTTTTAACAGGGCTCGAGTCACCAGGGAACGTGGACTAATTTGCTGTAATTGATTTAATATGTTTAGTCTAAGAAAAATATTTTTGGCCGAATAGAAGTCTGAGAAATCTCTTGTCACGTTTAATTGGGAGAGGGTTACAGCAGCACCCAAGGTGCTCCAGGGCCAGGAGGTGCAGGTCTCTATTGGCTTCCCCCAGGCAAGGCAGAGCCTCCTTTGGACCTGCCCTGAGGCACCCCAGCTGGGGTCTGACCTTGGTGCTCTTGAAAATAGGATCTTCACTGCCTTTCTTTTTTTTTTTCTTTTTCCTGTTTTTTTTTTGTTTTCTTCTTTCTTTCCCCCCTTTGCCTTTTCCCTTTTTTTTCTTTGTTCTCCTTTTTTTTCCCCTTATCTTTTCTTATATGTTTCTTTTTCCTTCTTTATTTTTCACACAACCAGAATAATAAATAAATATCTGAATATCAGTGGCAACTTCTAATCAAATAGCCAGATCAGTTTAGGTCTTGAAAACCCTACACAGGGTCCACCTGAATCTTTACATGACTGTCATATACCCCTTCATGAGACACACACTAATTTGCATGTGAGGTGCTCACTGCTTGTCATCTCACTCTGAATGCTGCTGATAGTGGCTTCAAAATATCATTGTCACCACTTCTGGGCAACCAGGAAGGTCTGGCCTCAGGAATGGGGAATTTCCTTCTGCGGAGACAGATGACCTAAGACAGATACAAGGTACCATAACCCCGTCTAATTTATTTAGAAGTATGTACATTCCTGAACAAGTATATTAGATGGCATAAGTAATGAGAGCTTAATAGTTCACAGATGATGTGCTCACACAGACTCTGCAAACTCCAGCAGGCAGCTGTAGCCAAGTCCCCAGCTTATGTTCCTGACTCTTGGCTTTCCTCAAACATTACTCCAAGTGTGTAAAAGTGCTAAGTCCTACAGCCATTCCCTTCTTCCTTTTGGCCTTGGAACTCTGAAATGTGGAATGAAACCCAACTGAAGTACCAGCAAAGGTTTTTTTTATTTCTAAGGATCAGATATCTGCTGACAGCAGATGCTCAAGTTAAAAGTTGTCAACTGTCTTTATCAGTTAAATGAACTTATTGCTGTGTGGGATCAAAAATAACCCACTATTATTTTCATATCTATTACTTTGGCCATGTCATGTAAAGCCAGACCCTATTCTTTGTGCCTCAGACATACAAAAATTGCCAGCAATGACATTATAAGTAAAGAGAACTTGATCCCAGAATTTTACCTGCACAGAATTTACAGAATCAGGTTGCCTTTGAAAAAATTCTCCTGTTTAAAAAAGCTACTTGAAACATGATTTTACACATATTTATATTGTTTTGGCACAGGCTTACCTCCACTGAACTTAGTGATGCCCCTTCATTTATTCCAGCCTTGCTGGGAGAGATCATCTTGGCCCATTAGGTCTGCAGGCACGTATGTAAATCTAACAGTAAAAAAAAAAAAAAAAAAAACCAACAAAAAAACAGACAGCAAAACATACCACGATTTTGGTGTGGTTTTTTCCCATCCACAAGAGCAATCAGAAGTCTACAAACAATCACCACCCTGCTCAAACACACAATTTCAGATGCCTGGTAATATCTGAGGGAATGTTATGGCTGCCCCTTAGGTGTGGGTCCCAGGCATAGCCACTCAGCAGAGAGAGGGAGACCCAACCTTTCCATCTTCCTTAAGTCCTACCTGTTTCCCACAGCTTTGGTGAGAGAGTATACACAAACCTTGCCCCAACTCCACTCACAGTTCCTAGGAGATCAGCACTGCTAACACGGAAACAACCAACGCTACTTCCCTTCCAACATCCTGGACCTAATAATCACTCTAATTGCAACTTTGTTTCACATTGAAAGCTACAGTGATATGCCAAAAAAAAAATGACAACAAAAAAGGGTAAAATTTGCAACAAAAAAGAGAATAAAATATTGTCTCCAGACTCCAGATAGCAGTTCTTAGGTTTTTTTTAAAAACAGCCGTGTCACATAGGGTGCTGAGGTGGCACAGCCAGCTGGCCCTACCCTCTGCATCAGAACAGGTTTATCTGCCTTTGCCAAGGGGGAAGGTCCAGCTCCTCTCCAGGTCTCACTCCTAGCAGTATATGGCATTATGTTTTGTAATGATGTTTTCTGAACAAGTGGAAAATTTGCTGGAGTGAGTACTGCAAGATTTGCATCAAAGCTTCCACGGCCACTTGTAAATTAGTGTAAAACTTTGTGCTGTAGGTGCATGGGAAATTAAAAGGCATTTGGAGACTCCTAAGCGCTGATGAACACTCAGCATACTAGGCAAACCATTTTGAACCCTTCAGCAGTGCCTGCAAATGGCCCAGACCCTTCCCCTCTCAATTCAGCAGTCCTTTACATCCTTAGCTTAGAGTTTTAAAAACTACCCCAGCATTTCTTGCTGGCCCCAATATTCCAAAAGAAGAACTTCAGGAAGAATAAAAATGTCAGACACAGGTACGAACCTTTGTTCATGTTCTTCCAGAGAGTACCTTGTGAAAGGACACCTGGAGTATTTTCAGAGCAGACATTTCAACACTGGAAAAAAACCTGGGTTTATGTTCAGTATTCAATAGTTTGAGGTGGTAAAGTGCAGCCATTTTTATGCTGTGTCTGGATATAATTACTTTTATGGGAAGAATGCACATGCTTTCAACATCTTTGTAAGCTTCATTCATAGTCCATAAAAAATCACCTCGATATACAAAATCTCAAAAAAAGCCCCCAAAACGAAATACATCTCTCAAATGGGCTCTGAATTGGCAAAAATCAGAGATCAATATTCCCATTTCCTTCCTCATTTCAACCTAAAGGATGTCTTGAAACGGTGAGATTCACTATCCTTAATGAGCGTAAAAGTAAGCTATTAAATAGACAACTACTCCACTTAAAAAAAAAAGGTAGAAAAAGCATGAAATATTTCCCTGTGCAATTTCTTTTGAGTCAATATTCAGTCTGGACACAAGCTATATTTACCAATTAACACTGAGATTATAGGCTAAGTTTCATGTATCTGAATGCACAAGTCTAGGAGGGATGCTCCAGTAAGGAAGGCAGAAAGCAAACATGGGCTTGGAGGGAGAGGTTTTCTGGGCCAAACTTAAAGCAGCAGAAGTTTAACCAAGAAAGAGGGGTATCATCACCAACCTTGAAATGTAATATTAAGAACTGGACATCATAGTGCAGTTCATTTTTCATAAAATTCCTTATTTTGTGACTATTTGGCAGGTGGAGGAGAAACATGGGGACTCTAAACATATTTTCCCCTCATTTATTGTCTTTGCCCAGGTGATGTCTAGAGCTAGATCATTTCTTATCTCCCCAAGAATGGATGGAACTTAGTTGTTGCCACTAAAATGAATGGATGTGTTTGGTAGCTCATAAAAACCAAGTCATGCCTGGAGAGGGATGGTGAAGCAGCCTGACAAATCTCCCTAACTGCAAAATGAACATCATCTCAAGTATTTGGGAGGTGTCTGTTCTGGATGTTAAAATGCTGACTTTCTCTTCTGTTTGACAGTGACATAAAACCAAAATGTTTTCCTGAGACAACAAACCAGTAAAGGAAATTTTAGGCAGAATATTAGGAAAGAAGTCCTAATGGTTGGGTCTGCTAGTCTGTGGCTTATCCACCTTAGGGAAATGGTGGAGGGAAGCCTAATTGATTGAATAATTTAAAACTCTATTGAAGTGAACACTGGAAAATATGCTGTGAATGAAGAACTACCTTCCCCTAACAGATCTCTGATTTCTGTCATTCTTCAAAAAGCCAACATCAGTGTCATCTTGGGAGTGATGTATTACTGTGGTTGAGGAGCCAAGCCTTCAAAATGCCAGATCAGTCACACCTGAGAGCAACCAGAAGGCATTAGCGCCATGTACAAGTGGACTCATTGCACTGTGATTGTGGGAGTCACTCTGGAGCTGACAGCAGCCCCTGCACTTGGGAACTTGGCCCGTGGCTGACAGGCTGCAGCAGCCCTCGGCAGCCCCAACACGCACTGGTTCCCTCCACCTCACCCACATGGGTACCATATACACAGTACAATAGCATGAAGATCAGAGCCTCAGGGCTAGAGTTGTTTGAGGATTGAGATAGCTTTTGTTTCTTTTTGATTGCAGGACTTTTGGCAGATCTTTGATGTGGTTTTAGGCTGATTAAGCTTATGTGGAGCTGAAGGGCTCGTACAAGTGTTCACTGTGTATCAGATGAGGAACCTTTCTCAAACCAGTAATTAAAACCCAATGTTAGCTGGATCTTCCAGACTGAAGAACCTTACATCGAAAATACCCTGTTATGGCTATCCTGAACATTGGAGAGTCCCATGCTGCCAGAGGGAGGAAGTTTCCTGGTTAGCAAAGAGATGAGCTCCCAGGGAACACCAGGGAAGATGTAAAACTGTAAAGGTATTGTGTGTCCTGATGGAAAGTTTGAGGTTGGGTGGAGATGCTTAGACTGGGAAGAAAGCGAGCAGTCTGGGAAAACTGGGGGAGCTGCCCCAGCTGTCCTATACCAACCTGATAGAATAGGCAATGATTACTGCTGAGAAAAGAAATAAAAGGAGAAAACACACTCAGCAAGTCCAGAAATCCTACTGTTCATTAAAAGAAACCATATTAAAAACTATGACACCCCATCACATTATTGCTTTTACAGAAAGCATCTCTAGCTTGTGCAAACCTGGTCCTGTCTGTTCCCCTGTGGAATAAAAATAGGGAATGAGAAAGACAGACACATTATATTCTAAGTTTTCAAGACTGACAGTCGGTTCGGGGATCTGCTAGTTTCCAATCTGCTAGTTAGTTCTCCACACCATCTCTGTGACCCATCACTGTCACCCTGAATAACGGCACCTTCAGCCTGCAGAAAGTGCCTTGGGGTTTTCACTGGCGAAAAGGAATGAAGCACAAAAATATTTTCAATCAGTACTGGAACAAACTTCACATTGCACAGCTGCAGTGTAACTGCCGTCCCCCAGAGACCCTCTAGAATTTGATTAAGGTATATGGAAACTTGACTCATATTTTATGGACATTCATTTTCATGATACATTTTTAAAGAGACAGCATATATTTCCATCCTTTGGAAGGAATTAAGTCTGTTATTTTAAGAGGAATAATATGTTTATAACATGCAGCAAATCTTGATGGCAGCTGAAGCAGCAACATGGGAGCTGTGGCATTAGCTGCTGTGGGGGGATCTGTTTGGTGGCAGAAGCACCATGAACCATTGTAGAAATCACAGTGATTTAAGTTTTAGTTTTTAAAAGGAAGAATAAGCAGCAACAGAAGAAGAACTTTAAAGCCTCCATGGGATGGGTATCCCAGGCTTGTGGGAGCAGATCTGAGTGTTCAGCATTAGCAGGCAGCAAGGGAAGCAGGCCTACATCCTATACCCATTGGCAAAAGCTCAGCTAAAAAAGGTGTGAAATGCTCTGGGACAGAAAATAGCATTGAAGGAGGATGTGGTCCCACCTATCTGCCTACAAAAGAACCTTTGGGCTGACGCCTTATCAGCATGGTGGTAAATAATATAATGAATGGGCAAGCACATCAAATGTGCTAATTAATAGCAAAGTGGGGTAATACTCAGCAGTGCACACGCCCTTTAGGGCCATTCTGTGCTCTGGGAGAACCTGCCAGCATGTGCTGCAATGGTCCCAAAGAAGTGGGGAGCATGCAAAAACTGCTTACCTGTGGACCTTAACATTTCTGCAGGTTATGAAACTTGCAAGATGCTTCAGCAAGGAAAGCAGGCTCTGCTCCACCTTGTACCTGGGCCCCCAGGGAAGAGAGGTAGGCTGTTGGGGATTCACACCCCTGATGACAGCAGAATAAACCCTGTTGTTTGCAGAAAGATGGCTACTCCGTGGAAGGCATACTTTGCTAAAACCTCATTATCGCAGTAGGAACTCTCTCCATCTGTTTTTATGTAAATAATTTCAAAGTGTATGATTTGTGTAATGTATTTTGTTTGAATTAGTTTTCACCAGTGAGATGAGGATAAAGATTTTCTTGTATATTACACAGCTGGTTTTACTTCTTCTTAGCATCCGATACTTTTATTATTTCTATACAAATTCCTTTACTGCAGGAGATTTATTACTTATAGTAATCTTGCATGCTGTGAATTTCTTATAGCTCATTCATTTGGTCTTTCATGTGACTACTCTAGACGGGAGATAGAATGAAAAGGAGGAGATCTAAATCTGGTCAATATTATGGGGTGGTTCGTCAGGAGTCATGCCTGCTGTCGGTTTTACAGTATCCAAGTTTTTATGTGCATTGCTCAAAGAATTAAGTAACTAGTTAATTCAAATAGAGCAGCAGAACCAAATTATTTAATGCATAAAAATCCCTCAGAAATGTTGAAAATTATGAGCTTTCAGAGACAAATACTGTTTTTATTACATAGTCAGACAAGGACCCCTAAACTCACCAGTGCTAACACAAATAGTAAATAACAATGAAACCTGCAGGAGCAGTCTCAGAAAATGCATTGATACTGAACACGAAACTGCATGTGTCTAGCTGAGAAACTGGTTGAGTACAGCAAATTTTTAAGTGATAGAACCTATAGGAAATGTGATGTGGTTTCCTGGGTCATTTGTGCCCAAAACAGAGAAGATAGGAGGAAGGGAATGATGTACATTCAGATAATTTTCTTTTGGCAATTTCAGAATAAAAACTTTTGGTGCTTTTGTTCTGAAACAACATTGCTTTTAGAAGGAGCAATGGCTTTAAACTGAAAGAGGATGGGTTTAGATTAGACATTAGGAAGAAATTCTTTACTGTGAGGGTGGTGAGGAACTGGAACAGGTTGTCCAGAGTTGTAGGTGGACAGTTCAAGGCCAGGTCGAACAGGGCTTTGAGCAACCTGGTATAGTGGAAGGTGTCCCTGCCCATGGCAGGGAATTTGGAACTAGATGACCTTTAGGGCCCCTTCCAACCCAAACCATTCAGTGATTCCATGATCTTGGCCATAGGATGAGATGTTTCATGCAGCCCAAAACACATGCATATGGACTGTGATGTCCTGTTGCTTCCTTGGCCGAGCTGCTCTTTACACATCACTACGTAGAGGATCAAAAGTTATTGACAGCAGTCATACAGGTTCAAGTTGTATATATTGATCCTTCTTTGTATAACACTAAATTACTGCTCCTCCATCTAGAAGAACATCCCCACAAGATTACATTTCCTGCCTTATGAGTCTACTTGATATGTATGAAAATAGCATTTCTAAATGATGTCTGTGAGAGACTAAGAGGGAAATGTAAAGTAAGCATTGCAGAGCTATATCAGCAGGGCAGCACCACTTAAAACACACGCTAGAAATTAGAGAGTGTAAGCAATTTCAAAGTATCACCTGCATTGATCTCTTTACAAATAAGCACGAGCAGTGAGACAGACAGAGAGAGGCAGACATGACATAGGAATCTTTTTTCATTTCAGTCTGAGCTCTGACTGTGCAGGGGATGGATGTAACAGTGGGAAAGATAAAGCCTGAGGATAGCAAACTAATGCTCTCTTGTTGAAAGATGGACCTCACAAAGCCTCTATACCACTCACGCCACCCATTTCACATGTAAAACTCAACTCACTTCATTCCTGAAAGCCTCTGGACTTATTGCTGTATATAACCTTATTGCAGGTCAAAGTATAAACCTGCCTCCGAACCTACAGTGATCTGGGGAACAGTATCTGACGTCTTACAGAATCATAGAATTGTTAAGGCTGAAACAGATCTCTAAAAATACCAAGATCTCTAAAAATACCAAGATATTGATCCAATCCCACTCCTACACATGGGGCACGGGGTCACTGAGCATCATAAGTTGTGCAGCTCCATTTCCACTTTGGGCTACTGTGGGACCAGTATCAAATCTTACTTAAATCCTCCGTGTGGGTGTATGTGGTACAGAGGGGATGCAAAGCATGGAACTGACACTGCATCTCAAAAGCCAAGGGCTGAAACAGGGTGAGTAAAACCGATTTGTCCTCATCTCTCTCTTTGGTTTTAAGTGAACGGATTAAACACTATTAAGCAGTCCAGTTAAAGTAAGTGGTTTAGAGCAGTGTAAAATTCAAGCAATGTCAGAAAGAAAGATGCAAAAATTGTTTCTGGGCACTGACTGTTACCTTTCCCTGCTGAAAAGACTTGTTGACTAGTCTGGATCACTATATAGACGTACTAGATGTGACTTGGATTTTCAAAGCTTTTTCAAAAAACCCCAACCAACTAGGCAATGACTGATATACCTTATCATGATTAAACTAAAAAACAAACCAGCATTGCTCAATTTTATGTTGAGAAATGGAGTTCAACTTGCAGTTTCTTTTTGTTTCCTGTACTTACACCACTAAAAATTGAGTACTTTGACTTTAAAACAGCCACTGGGGGCTATTGGATCAATACATCGGTGGATTTGCCTATAGAGTTACTGCACTCTTGCCACAAGGCTAACATCAAGCTATGTTGGACATAAATTAAGGAAGGTAAGATGACTTTGTTAACTTATGGTGTATATTTCATTATTGTACAACTCCCATTTGTGGGGAACATTTTTAATCTCAGCTTCTATCAGCTGTTACACCTCAAAGGCAGAAGAAGAAATACATGGGACTTCCTGAGGCCTCCTTTGAGTTAGGAAAATAAATCAGGTTATGTTTATATTTTAGGAATTAATTTTGTTTCTTGTCTGCCCTCAGTATTGCCAGAAGAACATTGTGATTTTTTTCAAATTGTTGTTTTGTTCATCACATTTATCATCGTCCTTATTGGTCTGCTTCTATTCTACAGACAGGTCATTAACCATTGACAACATTTGATAGCTGGTATCCAAAATTCATTCTGCGCTCACCAATTGACTCCATCCTCTAAATCATGTGGTGTAAATAACTCCACACTCCAAACTAGGGGACAGAGGAAGCCAGCTGCTCCTCCAAACAAGATGATAACTTTTAGTAATAACCTGCACAAGCCGAAGAGTGAGGCAGCATGGGCTGGAGCACCCTCTGCTGGCACCCTCTCCGCTGACTGCTTTTGCTTTTTTTTTTTGCTCCCACACATTCCTGGACAGCACAGCTTATTGAACCCGAAGGACACGGTGGCCAGGGATCCTTGTGCCCACTTCCTTGTGGAGCACAGGACACGCTGGCAGCCCCGGGGGATGCAGGACAGGGCAGGAGAGTGGGTTTTCTCCTCACCAGAGAGTGGCAGGAGCCCAGGGGGCTGCGAGAGCGGCGGTCCAGCCTTGCTGGCCACACGGGCTGGGACACCCGGGTGCACGGCCGGGAGCTGGCACATCGTCCCCCACGCTCCCACCTGCCCACAGCTGAGCACAGGGGAATCTCGCAGCCACTGCTGGAGAGGCAAAAACAGGCGCAAATTACAGTGAGATCCACTCTCAAACACATCATATTTGGCTTTCTGGGTACTGCTGACCTTGCCTGAGGCCTTTCCTGAGCAGAGTGGAATAGATTTTTGCAAGGGTGATTGACTGCCAGGAGAATTAAATATGGTTTTGGGTTTTTTTTCCGGTACATCACCATAAGTGTTCTCCCTGTAAAATATCCTTTCAGTGTCTGGTTTTGTAACTGTCAGAGGACATTCACATATTTTCTCTTTCCCCACATTAGCTGCTGCAAGCTCAGTTCATGTGCAGAGTTCTTGCCACAGGCATTCCATAGAGGACAGAAGGACCCAGGCAGCTGTGGAGAAATCCTGGCTCATGTGGAGGTCTCCACAACTTGGAGCATCCACAGGTGCCAAAAGAAACTTTTTACATGGCCACATTTTCTATTTAATAGTCACTGGATAAAATACACACTAGAGAGATCAACAAGAATTATTTCAAAAAAGTGACCTGTGAGGTCACTCAGAGCACCCCTAAGATACAAAAACTGAAAAGAGGAAAGTAACTATCCTGTCATGCAGGAAGGAGAAACAACACATTGTTCTGTATCCCTGGGAATAGGACAAAGTGCAGAGAGCTCAGTTTGCCAGGAAAAAGTTCAGACTGGACATTTTGAAGACCTTCCAATAGGACAGACACTACAGCACTACAACAAGCTGCATGTGGGGTCTCTATGGCCAGGACCAAGTCAGGCTTTTCTCAAGGATGAGGGAAGTGTAACTGACCTTGTCCCAGTGCACAGAGGTGGATCTTGAAATCCTCTTCCGGCTGTGTAAGCTGTAGTCTCCTGAGAGTGAACTCATACATCCCTGGTGCAGGCTTCTCAGAAACACATTTGTCCTCTTAGAGGCACAGCTTGGGTGTCTGGAGAATAGAAGGGAAACTGTAGATGAAGTTAGGAAACAGATGAAAGTGGATGTTCAGAGTTACAAGTTTAAATTTAGACAGAAATTAGGATCAAATTCTACTGTAGCAACTTCAACATTTTTTCTTCCAATTTGGAGCTGAAGTTTGGTCCTCCCTACCACAGTCTCATGAGTAATATTTATTGTATATTTAGGCCAATGTCTAAGCATGCTCAATGTCCTAACATTTTAGGGCCCAGTTGTATTATTATGCATTATTCCTCTACACATTCTCAACCTTATACGCAAAATATGGCTCAAAAAACTCAGGTGTCATTTTAGACTCCAACAAGCAGACAGAAAACATGCCATGTTAGAATGGACAATAAGGACCCTTGCCTGCGTAAAATTGAGAATTCCCATGGTCAACAACTAGATGTGGGAAGAGGGAGAAAACAAGGAAGTTTTTAATGAAAGATAGCAGACTGAATTAAAGACTAAGTTTCAAATGTTTCCAAACCTCTGTCACTAGCATCAGTGCACTTAATAGAAATCATGCTAATATGCAAATGTTTTCAATTCAGCTATTATCTTTTCATATTTTATTTGTTTATTTAGTCATGGTGTTAACAGTAAAAACATCTTTTCAGCACAGGGCCTTCGGGGATATTTAAAAAGTTCCTTTATTATTTCAGGCGGATCCTGAGAATAGCATATATGTTTTATATAGATGTGGCAGATCAGTGAAAGCATTTCCTCACAGATCCAACGTTTTGTATTTTGTTCTCATGCAAAGGCATAACAGAAACAAAGTCATGAAAGACACAGAGTAGCAAGCTAGGAAAAACCCTATAGTCGAGCAACACAGAGAGCCAAATACTCAAGCCTCTTTAAATCAAGTCTTCCTAACTTGCCTTCTAGATCTCAACCTTTAACTGACACCACCTCACACTCTCAGCTGTTTGGGTGTAAGTCTGGAAGAGAAATGCATACTTCATCTTTGGATTTCACCCTGCACGCAGAACCACATGTATGCCTCAAATGCCTCAAATGTGTCCCCGGCTGAGGATTAAATTTTAATCTGCATTTTAAAGCACATGTGGTGGTGATTGAAAAAAACTGGGGAAGAAAGATTGCTGTAACCACAAGCTTTTAAAAATGTTGACTCTTTGAAATTGTCCTGAATGCTGTAGAGCTGGATTAACCCAGCTGGTGAGGTAGATTAATATGTTGCATGTGGCTGGTGTGCTCATACACTTGTACAGTTATACATGTATATACATAGTACACAATGCTAGTGACATATTTAAGAAAAAGAAATGGTCGGAATTTTCTCCAAAGTACAAAAGCTTCTCCAGATTTCTCTATTATGTGCAGATGTATACAAGCAAAATGTATTTGAACTCAGTGATTGTCAAGATGGCAGCATGAGAAAGCTTCTTTGTGGTGATGGTGCACAACTCAGGAACATGTTTTTCTGAATAAGGAAAGTCCCTGGTGATTAATAATTTCTTGAAAGCATACCAGGCTGCTAGCTACACATTTCAATACTGTGAAAGAAGATAAACTTGTGTAAAACAATCACCCTGTATCATCTGTATCCTGCCAATATATAGGGTACACAGCTGACCCCTGACTATGAAAAAGCACTGAGTGTAAAATTTGTTACATAAGCCTGTGCCTTGAGATAGTGCTAGTTTCCTATTTCTCTGGACTGCACCAACACTGTAATAAAAACAAACCAAAGTCTTAAGAGGCCACAAATGCCACATTCTGTTTGCTGTCTTGATGAAACTTTTAATTACAAAATGAGTGAAGCTAGTTAAACTCCATAAAACTGTTGATTGTGTTGGCCTAACACAATTATAGTTCTTGCAGAAACATACCTTTCTGCTAGTTCTTTCTCCTTTCTCTTAGGAGAATATTGCTCAAAAAACATAGAATCATAGAAATTTTTAAACTTCACAAAATGCAATTTGCATCACTGGATTTGTGATGCTGTTGTTAATGGCCAAGATCAATAAACTATTTAAGTGTGTCAGTATGCTTTGCTGGCTGCACATAGGTATGAAATAAACGAAGTTTTTGCTGTAGCCTTGTGAACTGGAGAAACTGAGTGTGTTGGAATAAATCCATATATGCTCACTGGAAAAGTGTGGAGTTTATCTCTGAAACCACACTTTCAAATTTGCTAGCTGTTGAATGAGATCAGTACATAAAATGGATCACGTTCATTTTTGCTGATGTTATGTCATCCTCAAAAATGGGTTGAGCTCTACATGTCTCAAATTCCCGATCATATACTTGGTCCTGTAAATTTTCTGCATGATTTTGTAATACCAGCGTCCATCAATGAACTCAGCTTCAGGTATGCTAAAATTGTGAGTCTAAAATTCATAATTCTTGAAAATAGAACACTGCAGGAGTTTGAAATAAATACGTGTGAATAAAAATATTCCCTAACAGGAGTTGCATGGATTTTAAGGAAGTTACAGTGAGCACTTCTGGCCAGTTATTTTGTACTAAGCTGTTAGATGCTAAGGAAAACAACTCATTAAAAACTTCTACATGAGTTCTCATATGAATATCTGTTATATTGTATTTCTATGCTGCCCAGTTGAATAAAGAGGGATATCATGTAGTATACTGGAACACATGTTAGCAAAGCAAGACATCGGCTGTACGAGGCATGGGGAAAGCAAAGCCATGATTAATTTTGAGTCAGCTAAATACATTTTGACGTTTCTCAAACCAGATAGCAGGACAGATCCTGAGAAAGCTAGGCACCTGATAAAAAAATGACTAGAATATAATCCAACAATAATGGCCAAATTTCTGCAGGGATAACAGACCAGGCTCCTACAGGTTTCATCTACAGTAGTAAATCAAGCAGTGTCAGGGAACATAACAGTCCCTACCTGTTGTCTCAAACAGTTGCTGGGTATGGGGGAGAGAGACTTTTATCTCCGCATTGCCTCAGTACACCCACATTTACCAGTGTGCATCTTCCAAGGGTGTGCTTCTTGCTCTAACTGCTCCCATAAGTACTTTCTCTGACATTGCAGCAAGTAGGTTGATGAAAAAGATGAAAAAGAGCCTGAGATCAGAAGAAGAGGATCTTTTTAGGGGCTCCTCCCATGTTTGCTGCAGTCTCATCTCACAGATACACACACTGAACCAGAAGTCACTCCAAGACAGCACCATAAACAGTCGAATCAGACCAAATAGGGAGGAGATGTCTAAAAGCCTTAGTCGTATAAGTAGCTCACATAGCTCTCTTTTCACTCCAGGCTTGTACCATCAGAGCTTGCTTGTCAAATCAGAATCTCCTGCTTTGCTCCACCATACATGTCGGCTTTGAGTGGCTTTTTTTTTCCCTTAAAAAAAATCAGTACAAATTGAAGGCATCTCAGGCACTTGTTGAAGTACAAACAGCCATTTAAATTACATGTGGAGGGCCTAGGTACCTCCATACCCCAGCTATTCAATTCTGACACATTTCCAAGCACAGAAACACCAGGCAGAGTTGAAATGCTGAAAACAAGCTAAACCCACTTTGTCTTGGGAACACGGGTAATTGTTTTCAAGGTCCATGTTTTTGCGTCATCTGAAATTCATCACTGTATTCATATCTGATATACCACTCAAATCTGCAGTTTACTTCTATTAAATACCAGTTTGCCACAGCTGAAGGCTCTTGAAAAAAAAAACCCTGTTATATGATGGCTTACCTGAATTCTGTTTTTCCAATGGTACTATACAGAAAAGAAGTATGTATGGCAAAGTACACACTGCAGCTGGCAGCTAAATGAGGCTTGATGTAGTATTTTAGCAGTGAATCTTGGGGCCAGCCCATCATCATGTAAATCCACACTCCTTTGTTGGTGTGGTTTTGTAGGAACCTGGTACCATTAATGTCTCCCCAAGTCCGACAAAACAGTTCATCAGTGGGGAACCCACCAGCCCTCCTTTGCAAGTGAAAGGCTCATCATGAAGTCTTTCAATATCAGCAGGCTATTTTAAAATGGAATTTGTGGCAGTCTGCAAGAGACTTCTGTAATTTCAATTAGGCTTTCTTTGGAATGGGCTATCTGAGAAAAGTATGGTTTTGGAAAATAAAGGCTTTATCTACTTATTAGCAAGTCAATAAAAGCCATGAAGACTCCAAACTTCTGCTTTGGCTTTTTGTGCCTTAACAGACCAAATAACCTAGCTTCATTTGAAACTGGTTTCAAATTACTTGCAGATGGCTGGATGCAGATGAAAGACTGCATAAAGGTGTTCCTTATTCTATTCTCTACTCCCTAGACTATTGGGCTATGTGCTGACACTTGGATGCTTGTTTTACAATATCATTTGACATGTGGGATTTATGTGTCAAAATTTCATTTAAAGCCAAGAAAATGTCAACTAGCAACTACAGAGAAGCAGCAAAAGACTGTGCTTTTCAAGACAGAAGTCAGTGAGTTGGACACTGCCAAGTCTTAACCCTGTACCAAGCACACACAGACAAAAATTTGACCCAACTGCCAGCAAACTAAGATTCCTTTGGTGTGTTCTGCTGAGATTCCATTACTGCCTTTATCATTAAGAAAATAATGTAATAAAATGAGACCTTTTCCCTGAATGCATTAATAAAGATAACTTGTTGGTCAAACTCCAAAACCACTGGAGCCACATTTAATTTACTGCCTTTATGGATTTAGGATTTGGTTTGCTGCTATGTTCAGTCCACTGCAACAATATAATGGGAAATTGTAATGGCATGTTTAAAACAAAGGGTTTATAATTTATCACTGAAGCTTTAAAATGTCTTGTGCAGACATCCACAATTAAATGCTACCAAAAATGGGCTTTTCACATGGTTTCGCCACAGCTCACCAAAGGGGAAAGTGGGGAAGAGCCAAATAATCATCAATAGAACTTTTTATGCTAGTCACCTTAAACCAGTTTGGTGAAAAGAACAACTAAAATAGGTTTTGAGGGCTTTGCAACCCCAGTTTGCTACTTCTTATGTCAAAAGTGATTGTGTATTACTTCATAAAATATCAGATACCATACTGCTTTATTTCCAGAAAACCAGAGCACCTGTGAGGTGGAGTACCATGGGCATCACGACAGAGATAAAGGTGGCATAAAAGACCTGTATCCCAACAATGTCCATATAAGAAGAGCATTGCTTGTTAAGAGCAGCCTCCCTCATTGAGCAGAAGCTTCTCCAACAGTTGCATTCTCTTGGGTTTGCTGCTGCCTTGTGATACAGGAATAATGGGAAATTAAGTATTGGCTGGTTTGAAATATCCCTTACCTGTAAAGAAGAACATTCTTCACAGTGAGGTTTTAAGGTGAAATGCCAACCCGATTAGACATAAACTGGCATGGCTTCGGCTCACTGGCAAAAGATGGGCTCGAGGTCCTCTCCAAAAGCCATGTGCGTTCTTCTCCTCCTCTTGGGACAGCAGGATCCTCCGCTTTCTCCTGCTCAGGCTTTAGGAGATGACAGCAGGAGCTCAGTCTCCACAGGGCTGAGCGGTCTCTCATGACACCATGACATGATCCAATCCCTGGCTGAGAAGAAATAAAAGCCCCTGACAGAGGGTTACTGTGGGTCAACAAACCCACACAGTTCATTTGGATTAATTTTAAGATTGCAGAATATGGTAAAGAATATCTGAAAAATTCTTTCTAATTGTCTAATTGTCCAGCTCTTTACTTTTGGGTATGGTAGAAAGGAATTTGTTGTTTTAAATTTGCCATCAGGACTGATTAAATGCTTTATATGTTGTGTTGAATAAGGCATTCTTCAACTCAGGCAACAAAAAAAGCCTTCTTTAGAAAATGTAGCTTGTCCAGAGACTTACTCTAACTGCAGAATTAAACAAACACATTTTTTATTTGTGTTCAAGAGTTTCCATTTCTGCAGCTTTTGCCAGAAGACTGAAGAGGTCTGTGATGTGTAATTTACTACTCAGTGATTTTAAAGATGAATATTTGGATTCTCGTTGATATTTGGTTTTTATTAGCTCGTTTTGTTACCAGGGAGGTTTCCACATGCAGCTTTATGCAAACTCAATCTATTTTCTTGTTCTGTCCTTGGGATACAGCATGTCTTGCTTCAGGAAAAATTTGGAAACAAATGCTCTGGGGTTTTTTGGTTTCCTTTGCTTTTCTTCCTCTCCACAGCTCATGCTTATACTTTCTATTAATTCCTTGCTGAAGGTAAATTCTTTATTGCTGGGATTTCTGTCAGTGGTTTTGGGATTCCTCCTCCTTGCCGACTGGGTGAGCCAGGCTCCCCAGAGCAATGGGGGGCAGCACTGCCTGCATCCTCACTTTTGCACATCCCAAAACCTACCTGAAGCCTACAGGCTTGTGTCTCCAACCGGGGCCCACCATGGCCAGTGAGCAATAGCTGAGGCCCTGAACAGCCAGATTACACCAGGGCCCTTTTGATCAGCTCAGTTTTATCACCATATAGGTGCTGTAAAGTCCACCATGGCCAAAGCAGCTTTTTGGAACCTCTAAGAAGTGAAAGTCCACAAAAAGTCCTGAAAGTCATAAAATTGTGCTCAGATCAAGTTTAGAACTTTAAATCCAAACTATGAATCTTGACAGCCCATGCTCAGCAGGCAGCTGACCCTTCTGGGAGCACCAGGACCTGAGTGGCCTCTTGATAAGGGCTGAGCATGGCCCTCCTGCCCACACCGGGTGCTGTCCCAAGCCTTGGCAGCTCGTCACACTTAAGCCAAGTCAAGGCCCACAGACAAGACCCACTTAGATGGTCACTCTACTGGGTGCCCAAGGACACGCTTCATAGGAGTTTTCAGAACAGGACTTTTCACAAAATACAGCAGCAATGCTATTGAAAGGTGGACAGAGGGAGGCGATACGCCTTTGCACAACAGCCGAACAGCTGGAACACCCTGCCAAGGAGCAAGCAAATCCACTTCATTTCCTCCTCCCTGTGGAAGGCTTACAGCTCACCAGGTTCTCCGATTGTGTTTCACCTGGGCACCTAATCAAACACACTGTTCATGAAGTAAGAGCTGACTGAGCAATATTTCAAACCCTGCAACTCTATGTACAATAGAAGTTGTTTTAAAATTACTTGCCAAATTAACTCAAGCGAGCCAGAAACACGAACTCCTAGCCAAAGCCCTCAGTGCAAGTCTGAAAGTTGAAATAAAACTTTTAGGGCTCTTGAAAGAACAGGAGATGAGGGAAATGGCATTCACATTTATTACAGAAATGTAATTCATAATCCCAGTGGTGGGAATGCTAATGCCTTATGATTAATGACAGCGATTTCTTTGTGAAAGCAAAAAGATCTCTGGAACTGAGGACACTACAAAGAGCAAATGAAATGCCCTGTAATCATGGCAATGATTCAGAAAAACAGATAGGTATGTGCCCTACCTTAAGTACCTGCTTAAATGCTTTGCTGCCTAGGACTGTGCTTGAGTCAAAGTGGTATTTTCCTGTACTGACATTTGTCTTGCCCTTTTCTTAGTGAATGCCTTCTGTTTCTGCTTCATTTAATTTTTAAGAAAAATAGCTTTCCAGAAATGGCTAAAAAAATTTCAAATATTTATTCACTAATGTTTCTTATCTGCCATTAATAATGCATACAAGAACTGCCTCTACAAATTAGCACTGACTTCAGTATGTCTACCATCCCAAACAAAAAGCATATGTATTCCAACAAAATACCTCTGAAGTCCTTTCTTGGCATCTGATATTTTCACCTAATAATTAACTCACCTCTAATTAATTTCTCCTCCCCTTTTTCTTCATGTTTGCCTGTAGTATAGAAAGGCTGTGACAAGCAGAACAAGACAGTACCTATCTTATTCCGTGGGTATTCCACCATGGCATACGAACCACGTCCTATTTGTTGCTCCGTTCATAGAAAGTGAGGTTAATCAGCTGTCACAGGCACACCAAAAAATAACACTGTAGGAAGAAAAGGCACCTAGCAAAGTCTGAATTACAAGTCAACTGCATTGCATTTGTCATGGATACTCCTCAGGAGTACCCAATGTAGCACACATGGTCTTCTAGGACATCATCCAGCAAAACACTTCAGTGCTTCCCTAATTGTAAGCATGTGATCAATCCCATTGATGTCTATGACAAATAACATGTTTCCTCATACTCTCTCTGCATGGACAGAGGACAGGAGACATCAGATTTTACTACACTCCTGTATATTTGGAATAATAGGTAGAATAGTATCTTATGTCCACATGTTGTGAAGTTTCCTATCATTAATAAATCCTTGAATTCTTATAAACAGGTAACTTGGCACCGAGCATATTCCTGTCTGAGAACCAGATGCTCTCTAGGCCTGAGGTTCTAAACCTACACCATCTTTCAGTCAGTCTTGTACAAGAAATATACCGATTTTTAATTGAATGGGAAAACTACTAAGTGGATTTTCCACAAAGTTTCAAATGTGAGAAGTATGTGTCATTGCTCATTTGGAGAGAAGGACTTCTAAACACCTGCAACTAAAGTCTTCAAGAAAAAGTGCCATGCAGAAATATAAGCAGAGTGATTTCAGTGTCATCTCCGGGACATTAGCAGTAAAGCAAGCTGTGACAATTCAGGTAACTAAAAGTTTGCATTAATATGCCATGATTCCTGTAAATTTCTCCTTTGAATATAAATGCTTTCAAATTAAGAACTGGTAATTTATCTCTACTTGCTGCTCCACTGTGGTTACTTCAGCTATACTCCCACCCTCAGGATCACAACAGGGGGTGATTGTTGGCAGCTGACAGCCTACGCCCCCCCAAAAATGAATTATTTATTTACAACAGGGACTGGGCAGGGAAGAGAGGAAGGAATATAATTGTTAAAACATACACTGTACTCAGAAATTGTTTTTTTTTTTTCCCAAGTAATATACATTGGAATCTCAAGTAAATGGAGTGTGTAATTCTTTGTGAAATGGACACAGAGTTGACACAGAAACAAGTACTCTGAAATGCAAACCAGCACATGCACAGAAACACATATGTGTGTGTTGTACTCGGACACACACAGAAACTGTGATTCCTTTTCTCTGGTTAAGTGTATGTTTTCCCCTAACATTTTACTTTCTATACTTTCAAATCCTTATTTTTTAATTAAGAACATTTAAAAAAAAATATTTTTTTATTTTTTTTTTTTAATGACAAAACCACAGCAGGCTTGTGGTAGGCTTCTGGAGTGCAATTACCCAATTCCACAGCACCAGTCCCTTTTCTTTTTGGATGGCAGTCACAAATTCCAGATGCCAATGTACTGAGGCTAATTTTTTCCATCAGCAACATCTAGCTATTTGGCAGGCTGCTCTAGAATTTTTGCTGGCTGCCTCAGAGCAGTTAAATGGCAGCACTCTCCATATATTGCCTGGGAAACTGATTTACCTGGGTGGTATTTTAACCAATGTTTTGCCTTACCCATACATTTTATGCAATGGTTTCCTACCAATAAACATGCCTGTGAATTATCTTCGCATTAAATTTCCACGAAGATGTGTTTTTACTTGTAGTTGGACTCCTGTGCTTAAATGTTCTTTCACAATTCACAGGCTCCTGTGATCACAAATCCAGGGTACCAGGATTCCTGAACTCCTGTTTTGAGGAACAGTGGAAGCCATGCAATTAATCTCCTCAATTCACCAGCCAACCTGAGAGAGACATAAGTGAAATGGCCTGATCCCAATTTCAAATGGCATTTGTTGCAGAATATTTCCCTTTCCGGTGTTACTTCCAATGGACTAAAACATTCTACATAATTCAAAACTTTTAGAACACACTAAGTTCCAAGTGAAAAGCCATTAAAAATCTATTTATTTTTTAATTTGCTTAACAAATATTGAAAAAAGGTGCTCTTTTTTGTTTGGGTTTTTTTCTGGGTTGTTTTTTTTTGTTTGTTTTTTTTTTTTTTCCTGACCAGAAGCATTCATGGAGTTTCTTATGAATTCAGAAGAAAAATTGTATGCCTGGTAGCTTAATCTCTTTTCCATAACATGTCATGAACTTCATATTATATCATACAGGTCATATACAAATAAATACTGGTGCTAAGTTCACATATATTCCTAAAACCACATAAATATATATACATATATAAACATAATGCATGCTATCAGGTGCCCAGCTTGAAAATACAGTTTACTTGAAAATATATAATGCCTAACATGAGTGACACAAAACTGGACCTCAGTAAAGGCAAGTAGAGGGCACAGTTCCAGCTGGGAGAAGGGCAAGGAGAATCGAGGCTCTTGGTGCCCACGTGGTACTGGAGCAATGGGACAGACCTGCACCTGGGGATGCTCAGGCTGAGCACCAAGAAAAAAGTTCTTATGACATAGCTAAATGTCATCCAAACTTGTCTGTGGAGGAGGGAAGTACTCAAGATCAGACCCAGGGAGTCCCTCTTAGAAAAGGTTTGGGTTTAGCTGATGTTCCAGTATGGAAAGGAAGAGCATCTGGGTGGTCCATGAGCCCACACCTCCACCACAGCTCTCTGAGCCTGTGACTCCAGGCTTGCTCTCCTGACTGTCCTCACCTCTTTCTTTCACCAGAATTTGACTCCCTTGCAAATGAGAGATGACAGGCCATTGCTTACATCCCCTGCAATCAAAACATCAGGCACTTTCCAGGGCACAATGAATGGTAATCTCTCCTCAAAGGAAGCCAACAATCTGCTGCTGTTCAAAGGAATGCTGGATGTCTTTCCCTGAGCTGAGTCACAATGATTAAGCCTTCTGCTGGTTTGTCTATTAAACCTTTGCATTTCAATTAGGGGTCTGGGAGGAGGGCTGTTTTCTTTGGAAGGGGAAGGATGTCATTTTCATTTTTTCCTCTGGGGAAAGTTCCCTTCTGGAGCTTAAGTATGGATAATTTGCTTTCTGTGTCAGGAAAAGCATCATGTGTGGAGCGCATATTCCAGTGGACAAAGTGTCCCTTGGCTGCAGGACACACACCTCAGAGCAGGCAGGTATCCATGGAGTGGGATCTGCTCTCCCCACTGCCTGTGATGGGAAGTGCTTGCCCTTTTCACTGTCTGTGCACTGCTCCAAGCAAAAAGGAGGCCTCCTACCTGTCCCTGTACCTTTGTGCACCTGTGCTGTGCGGTTGCAGAAAATGTCACGTTAAAGCACCAATGTTAATGTGCACTCAGAACCTTCCATCACTACGGGGTTGGCTTTACAGTTTGTGATGGGCTTTCTCCACATGAGAAACAGGTTCTTCATCACAGGACTGTTCCTTCTGTGCATCTTTTGCTACAATCTCAGTTGGTTTCAGTGCTGTCAGAGCCTTCACAAGAGCTGTGCCTGCCTCCCCTGGAGCTGATGACAAGCCACATGAATAACCACAAGAACATTTTGTCTCATTCCTCTGCCTGGAGCCTGTCTCCTCTCCACCCCAAACCACAGACTTACCCAGAGCCGGGGAACGGAGCTGAAGAATTAAACTACATCTTGTTCTGTGTCTGAAAAAAACATAGCAAGCAGACACATTTTGTAGAAAGTAGTAAACAATCAATTTTTTGTAGGGCTGAATGCATCAGAATGACAAGAAATACCTCTTGAGCTTTCTCTGAAGTTACATTCCATATCCTTTATTGACATGGTAGTGTACAATGCCCATCTTTTCACCAACAGGAAATAAGATGATGTCTGGAACTAACTGTAATTTCTATTTTAAATTTATGGAGGTCAGGTCCTCTTTAGGATGAATTGAAAAGTCTCCCTCTTACCTTCACCAATGGTTCGGTTTTGGTATGCTGTACTGTGCTCAAGTGCTGGCACACTACCTGCAGGTTGATGTCTCCTTGCTGCAGTTGCTGCAGCCCCTGGGAAGAGCTGGCGGTGCCAGGGCTCCCAGTGGAAATCCAGGACAGCTGCTCCATCCATTTATCAGTTTCACAAGGAGCCTGCCACTAGCTTTGGACACCTATATGTTCCTGTAAAGCTGCCTCCACTACCAAATACGACTTCTTATGGTGTGAAAAATGCATCATTTTCTTCCTTAACAGCAGAATTTAAGAAGCCTCATCCCCATGCCAAATGTGATATTGCAAAATTCTGAGGAACTATATATAACTTGCATCCTGACCTCCAGAGCTACTTAGCAATCTTAATTTCCATGTGACTCATTCTCCTGTGTCCTTGACTAGGTTATAGTGTCTTACAAAAGATAAATTTACAGATGGAGACCCAAGGGTTAAATTGCATAGGGTATAAGATAAAGATAAACCCATGGAGGCCTAAATAAGTCATGGTTAGATGTCAGCTCTTACCTTGTGCTGGCATTCTTGGGTTATGCAGAAATGCAAGTTCCACACACATGCTCTGTTAACACTGCTATTTGTCCCATGAAGTGTTTCTTCTTGGACAGTGGCAAGTCAGATCCTGGGACATAAATCCCACTGCTGTTTTATCACTAACTACTGCCACGTGCAAGATAAAACTCGCTACTCCCCCTGCCTTGCTGTCAGCCCCAGCAGCTTGTCAAATGCCGTTTGCAGATTACACAGCTTTCATCTCCCCAGCGGTGGATGCCTGCCTGCTGTGATTCCACATGCTCACAACTGCAGGGCATAAGGAAGACTCAACACCCTTCACCCCCTGATGCAGCTGACGACTGCCCCATCCTGAAGCTCATTGCTGGGCCACTGGGAATAGGAATATCCAGCGTTTACAGTGAGCAGCAACATTAACATTGCAATGCTGCTGTCTAATTTTCAAATTTGAGGCTGCAGCTTCTTGTGTCTCTAGCCAGGAACAATTTGACAGCTGCCTTTGTACCAGCTGTGCTCCAACTCTGCAAGGCTTCACCCTTCCAAGAGCAGCAGCAGTGGAAAGGAAATATGAAGAAATCAGAGAGAATGGTGTGGCAGGTGGAGGGCTGTGTTTAAGTGTGGCAGTGCCTCATCCTTCATTTTTACTGTTACAGATGTCTCTAGGCCATGGCTTCCCAGTCTCCTGTAAGATCAGGCCCTGAACAGGAGAGACCAGATGAAGGTCTTTAGCTGAGAAAGAGAAATCAATTACCATGATAGATGGGTTGTAGCAGTTGGAGGTGAGGAAAAGAAAAACAGCCAATGAGCTCTCCGACAGCACAGAGCAATAGTCCATGTAAAGCAGCAGTAGCTCCCCTTCAGGAGATGTTTCCAGCCATGTGAAACAGCCATGGCCAGCAGAGTAAATGCCCACCACCAGCCAAGGGTGCTACCAGAAGCAGATCCTGTCTGACTCACAAGCTTCTGAAAATACAGCCTTGAAGAGATCATACTGGTATTTGTGTACTTGCATGGCTTGGTGCTTAGAAAGTAGTCATCCTTCAGGCAAGGAAAAGTGGTGGTGAGCAAAATATTTTTTTCCCCTTTGATAAATCTGTTGATTTACAAAATATTTTTTTCATTGTTTTTTGAATGAAAGTGGGTAAAATTAAAAAAATAATGGCACTGAATGTATCACAATCTTAGGTGTTCACAGGAGAGGCTCGGACAATGTCAGGTCTTCAGAAAGCATCAAGAAGCAACCTGAAACTGAATCCTTTCTAAAGTTATGTTGCATGGGCATCCAAGAAATATGATCCCTAAAATAACAGTTGCTTTTAAAAACTGTTTCTATAAACTAGGAAACATTCCACTATAATTTTGATGTAGCAATAATTAATCAATCAAATTCTGCTGGAGTATTTGTACCTATAGTCATATATGAGATCATTATTTTCTTATTATGCTAATATTAATATTCAATTAATTGCACTGAACAAGTTTAGTTACTATTTTAGGCATAGAATAGCTTGGTTTTATACTAAACCCCCTGCTTATCTCCTGGCACTTTCTGCCCAGCAGAAGATATGAAACACAGCAGTTCTTTTAATATCAAAAAAATTAGTATAGCTGAAGTGTTTTTTCGGTGATGCTTTTTCAATGAGAAAAGCAGGCTCTGCCAGATATAAATAGTGGCCATGTGTTAGATGATGGAGCTTCAATGTGCTTGTTTAATTTAACAGTAAACAACCTCAGCAAATAATGAGCAATTGATGGAGAGCATTTTTTACTAGGAATAACAAACATGAAAGTCAAGATGAATCCATTGCTTAAATTTCACAGACAATGTGAATTAGAAACAGGCTGCATACATTCTGTTTTAGCGTAGAGAATCTAAGGTTCTCATTGTCTAAAAAACTAGATTAATTTTCAATAAAATTCAAAACTTGTTTTACTTCCTCCTAGTGGTTTTCCCAAAAATTTCATAAGTAGAGATAGCTGTGGTAAATATGGCAAATTAATTTTGTTACTTAGATGTGAGACAGCAAACAACTTCCTTGCTATTAATTGCTAGCTACAGAAAAGGTGCAATAGATCACCTCAGACAGCTCAGATAAATCTTTTCGTGTTTAACATTTGTTTTGAGAACACAATTTTGCAAGTGATTGATGTGAAGAAAATTGGCTACTGTGTCCTTCTGCATATTAGCTAGAAATGTCTGTATTTAACACCTAACACATGGATTTTGATGTTTGGTGGCTTCCTCAAGCAAGTTTCTCCTATGTAACAACCTCATATCTGAAGGTGCCTACAGGACACTACAGTGAGAGTGAGAGTGACAGTTCATGGTATTTTCATGGTGACAAAGCAGTAGGTGGAAGCCCCATTTCTGTTCCTGCTGTCAGATCTGGCAGTTGAGTGACTTCAAGCCACTGCTTCTATATCCTTGCCCTTCCCTGACCTGCAGGAGGGAGCAGGAAACCCAGTGCCAGCCCCAGGAGCCTTTCTCGGTCCCTCTGCCCTGTGCTAAAGCCATTACACCAACAGACTGCAAGAGAATGCAACAAAAAGATGCCAAATCCACTGAGGTGAGCCAAATCAGCTCAAGTGTGTGGAGTAACAACTACATTCGTAGAATAAGGAAGAAAAGGCTGCAGCAGAAGTACCTCCACAGACATAAAATGTGCATGGGAAAGAATACCACTGCTCAGCAAAGCATGTGGAGAAAAGCCCACTGGGAAGAGCACAGAAGCAGCCCCAAAACATAAACAAGCAGGAGGGTGGTAAGCAAGCCCCAGAAAAAGAGAAAAGAGACAAAGAACAGATGGCAGTGAATAAATAAAGCCAGAAACACAGCAAGGATAATAAAGAATTTTTATAGCAGAGGAAAAAGCCCATAAGAATGGTAAAATATTATTTATTAACTTCCAGTCTCTGCATTTTATGGTGCCCACCTGATTGGCAGGTGTATAAGCCCAGTTCCCAGAAAGAAAACTCACTTTTCAGGTGCATTACTGCATCTAGAGGGAGGTATTCTGTATTTGTTTTGATGTGGATTTTTGCCTACTTCCACAGGCTGTCATTTTGCTGAGAATACCCCCAAATGCTGCAGGGAAAAAACCTGCCACAGGCAGTCCAATTTGCAGCTAAGGACCAGGGAACTCTCTGCCCAGCCTCTCTAAAAAATTATGTTTTCTCAATTCCTCAGAGGGGATGACTGTAGATGTCAACCATGGGACATTTAAGTTAGAGAACTGAATTGTAGGGAGAAAACAAACATTTGGGGAAAGTCTGAGCTCGCTGAAACTGGAGAATGTTCTTGGTCTGGATAAAAACAGAGGAAACAGTCTATACTTGGTATGCCAAATATTTCTACAACAGAGAAGATGAGCTAATAACTACCTCACCTGATAGCTATTTATGAAACTGCAAAAATGTGTTATTTTTACCAAAGCAACAACAATGAGACACATGGAAGGACAACACATCCTGGTGATTCCATACAGAGACGTTGAGAAAGACACCTACCCTGCAGTACAAGTTTTATGTTAGGTCCTGACATTTCTGTATGGATTAGATGTGGATGGATGGATGGATGGATGGATCGATGGATGGATGGATGGATGGATGGATGGATGGATGGATGGATGGATGGATGTATGGATGGATGGATGGACAGTCAGACAGACAGACAGATAGATGTGCAGTTCTGTTCAGGAGCCATTATATTACTTACTAACATTTTTCCATGTGCAGTGGATTGAGCACAGAACAGGCTAACAGTTACCTATCCAAAACTGCACTTTTGGCAGACTGACTAAAATCATACCTCCTGCCTGAAAAGTGATAAGGAAAGGACTGTAAGAGAACAACAAAACCCCAAAGACTAGGTATGAAATGGGTAATATTTAATGATAAATACAAGTTGTTGAGTCAGGTATGACTAAATTAGATGCAAACTATTTCTGTTTAGCTATATTCCCCTCTAGCAGGGTGACTATGATAGGGGGCTACAGCAATACCTGTTTAAAATGAGAACACAGTTTTGCAGTAAACATAAACTGAGAGAAACTTCATTCACCTCTGTCCCCTCTGAGGGGGCAGGGATTTTTGTTGGCCATCAACATTAACTCTTTCATTTGCCAGGGTTCGTATCCTTGGCATGTGTGATCAGCTTTATCGGTTTCATCTCTTAAGGAAAGAATGAAAGGTCTTTCCTTGATGTTACACTTTTGAACATGGCCCAGACTTATGATTTTGAATATGCTTTCCTCTGTGCCCATCAGGAATCCTAAGGAAATCTGAGTGGGGCAGGCAGGAGGTGTAGTCCCAGCTGGCCTATCAGCCTCAGTGACTTTCTAAACCATCTCTAAACCTAAGGCATAACTTCCCACCATGGCCTGTATTCTCTCAGAGCCTGGATATTTTTGCAAGGTTTCTTACATCCAGAAGATGTGTACAATTTCTAGTTATTTTTCTCCAATGCTATAGAAAATCCTTCTGCAAATACCAAATCTCTTCCAGGCCTGTATTCAGTTTCTAGACATCTGTGTGTTTGTCACCTGGAGGGGGGTGGAAGGCATTGCAAAGGCCCCTTTTGGCAACATCAGGATGCTATTTGTGCCAGTTAATATGGGTTTCCCACAATTAAAGACACTAAACCTTTAGCTGCAGAGACACAGCTGTCTTCTTTAATAGTTTTTTACTATAAAACACTCTAAAGTTTTTGTTGGTGTCTGCAGTGCATAATTTGCTGATCAAATACTTCAGGTTTTAAATCAAGTTGATGCTTGCATCAGTATTGATAATTAATTTGCAGTCACAGAGAAATATTCCCAAATATACACATCAACCAAAACAACTCATTTTGAATGCCAGGAAGATAAAGAAAGGCCTCTTCCCACACAGTGCATGGTAATATGGTGGAACACATTGTCCTTATCATATGGAAAGCAGAAGTTTAAATGAATCAAAAAAGAGGTTAGGGCACAGGGAACAGGTGAATGCAGTGGCTTTTGAAGGCAATTTTGTTCCTACACCTTGTAACTTACCATGTGTCACAGCAGATGCCAGGCCCCCAGTGGACAACACTGTTCTGGTTTTGGTACTCTTCTCCCAGACATCTGTTGTTGGCTGTGGCAGGACGTGGGATGGTTCCTCTGATCTTCACTGCCTTCCTTAGGAGCTGTGGATACAGCAAGCCTTCCTGCAGCTGCCTCAGGAGCAAAGTTATAACACTCTGAGGAGAGGTCACCAAGGCGTTTGAGCTGTGTCCTTGGCAGGAGATGCTCTTTGCTCTTTCTTCTCATGGTACACACTCCAGCTCCAGAACCGTCACAGAGTATGATTGGGCTAAATATGCACATGGGTGCAAAGAAAGGAGAGTTTTTGCAAAGCCAGATACTACCACAGTTCTTCCACTCTGGGACTATGATGAATGTTTGTGCTCACAGCACTGACTGTTCATTAGCAGAAGCTGTCATTTTTTCATCTGAGATCACTTAGCTGAAGTGTTTTGGCAGTAAATTTCTGGCATCTCTCTTTGTGAGGAATGCCAGACAGCAAACTGCTCACCAGCTGCTGCATCTACACTTTTAAATAATTGACAGTTCTATTTTGTTAATTTTTACAGACACTGATGTAAGTGACAGTTCCTTAAGAGATGTCTCTGTGCTCAAACTGAAGGTATATCTGAAGAAACAGCAGACTGGAGATGCAATACTTCTTTTTCCTCTTCCTCTTTAATCTAAGTACCTTCAGCTTGAAATGTCAAATACTGGACTCTGCCATATTCTTTATCTCTCTATGTATAATCAAAAGGAAACATATTTCCAAAGATGACATTTTTATTGTGAAATAACCTGTTGCTTTATAAAATACTGTTTTAATTGTGGTTGTCAGGAGGTTTGGAGACACGTTTTGTGAATGGAAGCTCTGAAGGCAGGAAAGAGGGAGGTTCTGCTGTGTTTCCTCACGGCAGCCACTCTACGCTCGCCTGATCTCTTCCAGGCTCTTGTGACTGAGACATCACACAGTGTGGTTGGGTGTGCTGGTCCGCAAGGCTGCAGCTCTGCTGGTGACACACAAACTGGATTTCAACCTTCTAATGTAGCTGGGACTTGACTGATCAACATGGTGGAAGACTGGGGCCTAAGCCCTAGCCCAGAATCCAGAGCTAAGGGACAGCTGAAGGGCTGGAGCACACACCCAGCCTCCTCTCCACATGGAGAAGGCAAGCAGCCACATGCTATAATCACAAACATCCTCTCCAATGGTCACACATCTAAATATTCTACTAGACTCCATGGCAACAAACAAAACCAGAACAAAAATGTAGAAGTCTTACAGATCAGTAGATGTGCTCTGAGCTCGTGGAAACTAGACCACTTGGATTAAACTGTTTAGCTTCATAATGTTTGTGGGGCAGGGAAGGGAGGGAACTTTAGCCTTAAACTCTTCAGTTTATTATTATATCTAAGCTCTTGCTCACATTTTTTATCAGATGGAGCAGATATACTCAAAAGGAAGTATTATTCTCTGATGGGGTCTTTACGTAGTTTTGTGTAACAGATTAATGATTGTACTTGGCTTGTTTATAGTGCTTTGTTGACTAGAGAAGGGTGACTTTTCTTTGAAGAAATGCTTTTCTCTAAAAAATGTTTAAATCAATCAAAATTCTTTGTGGTTTGACTGATATTTTTTGGCCAAAATAATTGGACCTTCAAACAATTCAGAAGTTCAAATGTTTTGATTTGCCAGTGACTTGAACTATGTTGTCTCCTGCTTTACTAAGGACTTTTAAAAAATAGAAATGCTTTTATTAAGCTTTCAACTAAATCCATTTTTGGTGGTGGTGGTCATGATTTTACAATGACATAATTCATTGAACCTTCTTCACTGCTTCCTGCAGTTTTGGGAGTTGTCAACCAAGCCCAAAATCTTATTGTCTTAGCATCTCTCCCATACAGGCAGCCAGGGATAACTATTTGTTCTACTTACTGAAATTTAGAAATGCTTTCCTAGTGAGACTTGCTGCTGTATGGCATTAACACTCCCTAATCCATCTGGACACTATGATCCAAACCTGGATGCCCAATCACAGTTTTCCTAAAGTTTATTTTTACCTACATGAGACCGTCTGTTATGTCTAGAGCTTCTTTTAAATCATTAACTATATCACAGAGGAAGTTATTCCTCTTAAAGCCCTCTTGGCTCTACTTCTCATCCCAGTAGAGGCAGCCTCTCCCCTGTGACAAGTGCTCATGATATTGCCTCCTCCTAAAGCTTCAGTGTCTTACAATCAGCAGTAAACTGGAAGGAAAAGGCCCTAATCAGCAGTTTAGAGGCCTTTCTCATTTGATTGGATCTGGATTTATTTGGTGCTCGGCAGGACAAGTTCAGCAGAGGGGAATGAGTGTCACTTGTCAATGCTTTTATCACTCTCATGGCTCAACTCTAAACCCAACCTGTATTCAACATAATTTTTGAATAACAAGTGCTAGAAAAGGACAGAGTTTGCACAGCAGTCACTCTGCAAAGTACAAACATGAGGAAGTCCCCACACCGTGTAAGATCTCCTTGGTCATAGATGCCAGGCTGAAGACTCAGCTCACGTATTCTTAGACAGAGAATTGTACAGGCAGCCTGAGTTAATCCACTAGCCATGGTGATTCCCAGCTCTCTCCTCGGACTGCAGAGTACCATGATAAATGTGGCCAACGTTGCACCAGGACAGAGTGCCATACCAGGACCAGAAGTATCTGATTGATCCCTTATTGCCATAACATATCCCTTTACTGCTCTTCATTCACTGGTCTCTTGGTTAATTGCAACTTACTCTTCAGGCCACTGATAAAAGTAAGAAACCGCACAGATCCAAGATCTGATCCTGTTCATTTCATTGACTAGAGATCACAGGGATTTTATACTCCTCTTATGTCAAACAGCCAGGCAAAACAAGTAAAATACCAGACATCTTGTATCACTACAGCAATCATTAGCAAGTAAATTCACAACCTCATCACAGGTTTTGATGAGGTTGTGAATTCACTTCACCAAATTATATTGTAAATTACACAATATATGCAAGAGCATTAATTTTCTACTGAATTATATTGTAAATTATCTTTTCCCTTACCTCAAGTCTCACCTTTGTGAACTGACATTAGGTATTTTATTGCTGTTTAACCCTCTTGAGTCACACTTCAGCCTTTCTAACATTTTGTTCAGCCAGGCTGACAAGTCTACAGAAATGACTCCAGTCGTCTCCATTTCAACATTGACTTAATGTTTATATTTATGAGTTCCCCATGGTGTGGGGGACTGCTACATTTAAAACCCAGCCCCTTCTCAAGTAGCTCTTTACAAACTCTTACGAACTAATTATTGAGACATGTGGGTTGACCTATTTGACTGTGTCAGTGGAAAGCATTGCACAATCAGCCAACACAAAAGAATAGCTGCTTGCCTCTTCTATCTGTCACCTCCAGTATTTTCCTGACAGGAACTTCAGTGCTACGTCTTTCTGCTTAGCTTCATCCACTGTGGCTGACCCAGCTGGATTAACAGCTTGAATGATTCAACAGCAAAGCCAGCTGCAAACCCAAGAAATAACTCCCAGCTCCTCGTCTTCACAAAGCCACAGGAAGGCAAGACCTTTCTCCAGCTGTCCTGTGCAGGAGCTCACTGAGAACAGGCCCAGCATGTCTGTCTAACTCCGAAGTGGGGTGCTAAAAGCTCTCAGAATATTTGCAGTGACAGCAGCCACAACAGGAGGGCGAAGGCTGGGTTTTTTTTCCATGGAACTTAGGACAAAGCAGTAAACATTCAATCTTCTCACAGGAAGCTTCTCTTCACGCTGCTGTTGTTTTGTTCACCCAAGCCTGAGCAAACTGGATCAAAGGTCCATCTAACCCAAAAAATCTAGTTTTTTTCAGGATATGTTCCCAAGTTCCAGCCGCTTGTGGTTGGAGGACTTCCTGAGCCAGAACAATGTCTTTCTATGAAGATCTCTGGGCAGTTTCCCTCCACAAATTTTTGCAGGACATTTTTAAACTTTGCATAAAACACAGGCATATATATATGTGTCACATTTTTGTTGCTATAGATGCTTTTGTTCAGAAGAGACAATGTATCATTGATAAGCAAAATTACTATTAGAATAGCTGCTTAGTAGGGGCCAAATGGTTACATAAGCAAAATGAATTCAATTAAAAGTCCATTTTTTCTCACAACCACAGTCTTCTGAATCACTCATTGTTCAGGCTGAAGTTTTCCATGCCTAAAGAGAGAGGTTTTCTTATCCCCTTATAGTCAAAGCAAAATCCCTGCAACCATTTTTAGGTTATGGGAGAGTGATTCTAACCAAATTTTTTCCAGAAGAACTACAGTAAAAACAGATGAAATTTGAAACTTGGCCGTGACTGAGTAATCAATGAAAATTAGTGCTTTTGCATGCTTTGAAAGTAATTTGCTTTAATTTAGCAAAGTTGCAGCTTTTCACAAACAGCATGCTGTGTACTCATGGCTGAGATGTTGTCCACAGGTGGATATACTGCAGGGGTCAATGAGCACATGCACTGATTTCAAAAAGTTCTCGATGTTGCTGGAGAGCTTGCCATTCACTGAAGTCACCCTGTAGAAGAAATAATTCTTTTTTATGGGTATGAAGATCTGAGCTAATCCAGCCTTGAATTTCTTCCAACCTCCATCAGGTGTGAGGGCCTCGTGCTCAGAATGCAAGAATAGGATAGCACAGGTAGAAGGGAAGAATCAATAAATCAAGTATCTTTTCTAAGAGCTCTACTGAGTTTGTAAAAATCTGCTTCTTACTCTTTCCCCCGTTGGAAGAAAATCCTTGCAGGAGCTCAGCTTTGGAGAAGGGAGAGTTCTCCCTCAGAAAAACCACTGGTCCCCAGGTGGTCAGGGATGCCTCTGAGATAAAAATGTTGGTGATTAGGACTCCTTAAGATAGGTCTTACCTCATAATTCTTAGTTCTTGGATGAGTTCTTTTACTCCTTTGCAGCCAGGGAACAGCAGGAGTTCTGGGTGAACAGAGGCAATTGGAGATTCCTGCTGTATTCTGTGCATTCCCTGGGACACTGATGGTGGCCAGGTCATCTTCTGAGTGTGACTCTTTAGGGAGTCAACAAAGTTAACCGCTGATTGCTCAGGGCACATCTCCAGAGGCACCTGTGGCCTCAGAAAGGAATTCACAGACTGAGTAAATAATTCAGGCTAGGCAAGAACCTTGGCAAGGCCAAATGCTTAAAAAATTGATAAGCCAGTGACTAAGCTAGGCTACTTGAACTTCCCACTCTCCTTTTGGAGGGAACATTTCTTTTAATGGTGGCCACATCTGATTGTTTTTAAAGCTTCATTGTGCTTGAAACAATATAAGAAATCACATAAGACAACAACCAGCAAAGAAACAAGCAAAAATCATCCTCAGCTTCACCCAGTGCCATTTTCTCAGAGTTCTTCTGAAATATCTCAATATCCCTACACATCACTCATCTGCACCTCTTTGTTTACATGAATAAATGGTTCCCACAATGTCTGAAAGGTTTCAATTCTGGCATTAATCTTCAAAGAAATTCTTATTAAGCAATTTCCTCCACATCAATTTTTAGCTCTTTAAAATAAAATTCCTCTTCTGGGAACCATTTCCTTGGACAATTAATTACAAGAGAAACCCTTTCTTGACAGAATTTATAAATGCAAAAATAAAGAAAATAACACTATTCTGACTCATCTGAAAATTACTGATGTGTCTTTTATCTATTTTTAAAGTCTTTAAAGCATTTGGATGATACATGACAGATTACTGCCTTCAATTTATGCACCACTGGGAAATGCCATTATCCACCCGGCAATACTGAATCACAGAACTCTAGAAGTTATTTATATGACTTACACCTTTTGCACATTCTCTTTTTTTTTCATCAAGAACTCATTAGTTTAATATATTTATCTATTTTGTCCTTCATCAAAGAACACAATGCCATTCCCTGTGCATTCCCTGGGACACTGATGGTGGCCAGGTCATCTTCTGAGCGTGACTTTTTAGGGAGTTTGAGAAAATGAAGTGAACAAACAATGTTGGCCAGGTAAAATCACATAGAAAATTATGCAGGAATTATGATGTTAGAAATGTTGATGTTAGAAATTATGATGTTAGAATCATTATGATGTTAGAATCATTTTTAATATTAAAAACACTATCATGGATGACCAGGGAAGCATTAGATATGAGGAAAAAATTTTCTTCAGTTCTATAAAATCTTAGGTTTTCACTGCTTTACAAATTTCAATCCATTTGCAAAGTTGCAGCTGTAACTGAATAAAACCTGCTACATAAAACCAAAGAGAAACAATCCACGACAATTCCTATTTCTTTGAAAATACAGAATTGGTCTCAGTACTAATTTTAGAAGTATTCAAGATTGAAGTCTAAAAAGTATCTAATACAAAATAAGCAACTTATGTGTTCTTTCCAAAATATCAAAGATATTTTACTGATGGGTTAATCAACCTCTAATTTCCAGTGAAGGCAGGACTGGAATACTCTAAAACATCTCAGCACAGGCAAGCACGAACCAAGTCAGACCCAAGAAAAGAATAATTTTTAAAATTCTTTGGCAACATAATAAAGGTTTTTTTTTTTAGAAACCCTAAATTACCTTTTCCTTTATAGTCTCTCAGTCCCACTAGTTGAGTTTTTAATTTTTGTCACTTGCCTTGAAAAGATTTTGATCATGTGGTAAATGGTTTTACAGTAAGTGGGCAGGACTGCAAGTAGCAAAATGCAGAACAAGGAACTTATCCTCAAGAGTTTTGTTTTGATGGGTTGCCTTTGATCCCACAAAGACCGGATTACAACTTTAAAGTCCATCCTAGCAGTGGGTGGATCACCTCAGGAACCGACCAGAGAACAAAGCACATTCCAAAGACAGAAATTGCAAGACCTGGCTTAAAACTCTTGAGCTGCAATTCAGGGACTTCACCAAAAAAAGAAACCTGATGCTTGTGCCAAGCCATCTAACAACCACAGAATTTGGGAGAGTGTTCAGTTCACTTCCTTTTTTAGCTGTTTGTCCAGTCTCCAGCTTTCCCCTTTAAGATCACCAGGTTTGTTCTTCAGCAACCACTGTCAAAGAAAGAGTTATTTCTTGAATATTGTATTGAATTGTATTCTGTTTTGCCTATACCCTGTACAAATGACAGGAACTGTTTAACATTTATGGGAAAGTAACAGACAAAAGCATTTGAAATGCTTCAAAACTGAGGAATCGGAAGATGAAAAAAGTAAGAAAAACATTCAGAAGGTCTACAATAAAAGAAAGAGAAGGAAAAAAAAGAAGTTAAAGATTTGTTTTTCCTTTGGTGAAAGCCAGCCAGGAATTCTTGAAATGCTTAAAGCTGCATTGAGCTACATCTTCTGGATCTAAATGTGAAGCTGTGCAGGATTTAAGCACATGCTTCCATAGACTTTTCAAGAACTGGCAATTTCTGCTCTGACAGAAAAAGTATCTCTTATCTTATTGGGTCTCTGCATCTTTTACAGTGCATTCATTAAAGTTGTTTCTGACTCTTAAATTTGGTTTCTGAGTAGTGAGTATGTGAAAGACATAAAGTGTTAGATTTAATGCAGGGGGAAACATAAAATGATGTAATTTTCATGCTGTGAGCACTCTTCCACCTATCTAGGAGATCTGTCCTGGGTGAGAATTCCCACTGATGCCCTGGGGGAGAATTGGATTCACATGAATCATTCCCAAATGGCTAAGTTGCAGTTTTATACTTAGAGGTACTGAAAAGAGGGAAACCTTGTGGCTGATGTCAAGAGGAAAAGACGTTAGAGAGAAGAAAAGGAGTGGGACTTCTCTCTCCTATGTCCCCTGACAGAAACAGGCTCCCGGCTTGAAGTCCATTTGAGGAAGGACATTGTTTGCATAGTGTTTGAATTGAGCACTCTGACCTGAATTAATTAAAGCACCAGCAATCCATGTAAAACAACAACAAAGCCTGTTGGGAAAGTTCCTGGGGAGGAGGTACTATTGGTGAATTTGGGGCATTTCCTCCAAGATTTCCATAGAAAATTATACAATTTTAGGCTGTAATACACAAAACCTGGTGATTGATTCAGTGTTTAAGCTACAGATGACACTTTGCAGAGTATTAGAAGAAAGGAACTTGGGATCCAACTGTAGTAGTTTCATATGCACAGAGGACTCAGACCCCAGTTCTGTGAGCAGGGTGATGCTTTCCCCAAACTGATTCCTCTCCTCCCAAAATAAACTATGAATCTCACCCATGGAATTAGACTGCTCAGAATAAAAACTACTGATAAGCCTAATGACCCTTCTAGGCTGCAAACAAAAGATTTAGTTTAATTAAAAAAAACTGGAAGCTCTTCCTATCTAATTGTCTATAGTTAAAAAAAAAAAAAAAAAATCCCTGTCACTGATCATGAGATATTCTGCTTTAACAAGTGCCAAAAGTTCTGAAGATCATTTTTAGAGGTTTCTAAATGCATTATTTATAAGTTCCCTTACTCTCACAGAATTCTTTACAGTTGGAATTGTGGTATTAATGGAGCTTGGCTTTACAGGCAGAGACAGAAATAGAAACAATAAAACTTTAAAACTTACTAAAATATTTTACGAATAAGCTGCTGTAAAATATCAGGCATCTACAGAGCACACTGTGGCGTGAAACACTCTGAAGGCCTTATTGTGGCTTCTTGGAGATGACCTATATAACTCACTGACAGCATCTTCACTCAGAAATACTGAATCTTTCCAAATGCACGCTGCGAAACTTTGTCAGACCACATTCCAAAAATGTTACAATTTTTATATCTATCCCAAACCTGTATCTTCCGTACTTTCACGTCTCTAAAATGTGGAGTGAGGTGATTCAGTAATGCAACATTTAATAGCAAAATATGCTTTCAGCAATCTGACTACAGCTCTCCGGTTTGAGTTCAAGTCCCAAAGTAATTTTTGGCAGGAAGAGATATTGGGGGGTGGGAAGAAACAGAGGCAAGGAAACAGAAAAAGAAGAAAAAGAGGTAGATTTGTGAAACTGGAAGCTTAAGTAAAATGTGCCTGCCTTTGAATTTTCATGCATTATTTATTAAATCTGATCATCTCCATTACATTTCAAAATACTTTGATGAGAATTCAAACAAAATATTTTAAAATATTTGAATCCCTGGGCAAATTTTGAAAAAAAACCTCAATTGGTCCCAAACTCTCATCAAAAAACGGCAGTTCTAGATAACCTAATGGATTAAACAGAGTTCTGTAAGTTATGGTACCTTGAAGAGTACTGAAGCCCATGCCAACACAATCCTGGACACCACCATCACATTCTCTTTTGTACTTGCATTCATGTTTTATGCAACTTTTTCAAATGATAGTTTTTTCTTTCTCTGCACAAATAAAGGTAAATTCTTTTTTCAAATACAAGTGTGTGTGAAGCAGTGTTAATTCAGAAGTGTTCAATACTTCTCTCTGGTTTGTTCTTCTGAGGAGACATGAAGAAGCTCCAATATTATTTACGGATAATAAGCATTGTCCAGGTCACTAGTAAGTGAAGGAATGGTGATGTTACAAAGGTCAGAGAACACATACCAGGATGAATATGGCTGAGTCAAAGGCTGGGGTACTTCACATACAACACTCAAATAAAAATTGGCTACAAATACTTCAGGTCTACAAACTTAAAGTTGCAATTATTTTTGGTATTTAAGAATACTGGAATAACAACTGAATGAAATGTATTTCAAGGTGCTGAAAATGTAGGTTCTGATGACAGCCATAAAAAATTCTCAAGGACTAGAGAAAATGATGTATGGTATGACAGTAGAAAAGGTTAAAGAGATTAAAATAGATACAGTTATAATGAGCAATCATATCAGGTGCTCCTTAACCTAAAGCAGAAAAAGGTATTATAAGATCCAATGTTGAACAAAGTTTGGCCAATTCACATACAAAATTAATCCAGATTGCCTTTTTTAAACTGACCAAGCTCTGTTTCAATCAGGTGTGTTTGTGTCACTGGCTCTACTGGAAAATATTAAGCAGTCCAGAAAAATCTGTCTCTACCTTGCTCCAGCTCTATTTTTTCTTGCCAGTATACTCTGCAATAAATGCATCGTATTGCAGTTCTAGAATTAACTCTTACTTGGCACTGTGTCAAATGCCTTTCTGAAACTCAAATACATGAATTCCTTTGAATTTATGCATTGAGCTATCTTCTCAAAGATTGCATGTTTGGGCACATGACCTACCCTGAAACTCACACACAATACTATTGCATCTGTGTGTTCTGATTTTTCTTCAAAGCTGATTCCAGTCCAATGAAGGTAACTGTTGGAGGGCTGGGTGAATCCTTTTATTTTCCCCTTCTTTGCTAGGGGGACTCCATCATGACTTCTAGTGGCATGCTGTTATCCCTTCCTTGATTAAAAGCCACACCATGCTGTTGGGCAAGCTAACTCCACACCCGAATACTCTTTCTCAGTCTTAGGACAAGGACTATTATTTCCCCTCTATTTGAGCACATAGTCTTCAACTTAGGCATGGTCTTTTTCTTCCCTGCCCTTACTATTACCTTTGTCCTGCCATTAATCCCATGATCATCATCAGTAGCTTTGCTGCAAATTAAAGTTAAAAATGCCTTCACTTCTGCTAGAAGAGATTATTTTTAACCTCTACCTCAATTTACAGGATTCCTACGTCTTTTCTTTCTTTTTATGAGCAAAGAGCCTTTGGCAGTTTGCAATAATGTTCTTAAGTCTATTTACTGACTTTTTGCAATCCTTACACTTTGTCCCCATTTAAACATAAGCACTTCTTACTGGACAGTCCATACCCCGTGGGGTTTTTTTTGCCCTGAATAATCTTTGCTATCCAGACAGTTCCAGCTAATGTTCACATCTTTGGCTTGATACAATTCTAAACCTCTCCAGCATTCAGACTCCTGTGTCTCAATATCTTCACCTCTATATTTATGAAAGTTTGTTCTTTGAAGTCAGTAATCCTAGAATTTAGCTTATATGACACAGTAGGGAATACGATCAAAGCTTTCTTGGGTAGCGTGGCTATGTCAGTGTGATGTTCCACTTGAGCTAGTAAACTTTGAGTCTGTTAGCTGGAGCAAAGAATGTGACAGTACAGCTTCAGATATTCAAATCAGCCCATTCAGAAGGAATATGGCTCTCTTTGCTGGGTAGATAATGTCGTGTAGGCATTCTTACTTACAGACCTATTTCTTCCTTTCATTGAAAGAGGCTTTTTACTTTTTAGTTTAATTTAAACAAAAGTATTTTTGGTTCCAGATACAAGCTTGTTTTCTCCAATAAGGTTTTCTATAGCATGCTATTTTTTTTATGAAAATAAAAATTAATATAGATCACCTTTTGTCAATAACTTTGTGAATAAATGTGTTAGCTCTATATGTCCTAGCATGATTAGCAGTATCTGTTTGCCTGCCATATATATATATATGTATATTACAGAAAACACCCCAGCAGTACAGTTATAGAAAATCCTATGTGTACATATATACCTGTGCCTAAGCCAACCTTAGAGGCTACAACAGGCTCTGTAACCAACCAAAGCCTGCTCTCCCTGGACAGCACACATTTTTTTGAATTGGAATAACTACAATTGGAACGCATCTCACCTCCCCACTTGATTTTTCTCTTCCACGTAACCCAACCAGGCTTGAGAAATCATGTGTGTCCTCCCTGACCTCCTCCACACTGTCTTCCCCTATTCTTTCCCTCTTCTTGGCTGACCAGCAGAACCCTGCTGAAGGTCATTGTCATGGTTTAGCAATGGTATTCTCCAATTTAGTGCTCCCACACTGCTGCTCGCTCCCCCTCTCCACCCTCACTCCTGTGGTGGGATGGAGAAGAGAATTGGAGGAACTAAAGGCAAAAATCACAGGTTGAGAAAAGAACAATTTACTGGAAAGAGCAATAAGACAAGAAAACGAACAGTAACAGTAACAATACCAATGACAGAGGGTATAAGAAAAGAAATGATTCACACGGAAAAAAACCACCCAACAATAGAAAATACTGGATGGCTCCCCTGGACTGGAAGGTATCCCTGTTCCCCAGAAGAGAGACCCTTCCCCTGCCCCAGCAAGGACATCAGGTGATACAGAATAACCTCCATACCCTGGTAGTGGCCCCTCCCAGCTACTGCCAAAGTTAACCTTGTCCTGGCTGGAATCAGGGCAGTCATCTAGACTGCAACGTCCTGAAGCCTCAACTTTTCATGACCATCCTTGGCAGATTCCAGCAAATAGTTTCTTTTGTCATGAGACTGCAGATGAGCAAAGAAGCTTTTTTGTTCCTCAGAGATTATTTCTCAGTATCAGGTCTGTAACATGTAATTCTGTCCCTGGCAGGCAGCACAAAGTTATTTTCTGAAACAGCTGAGCTGTCAAGTATTCAGTTCTATTTCACAGGGAGTCCTCACCAACAAAGATATGCTCTACATCTCTTATGTATCCTTGCTCTTCCTTTCAACTCCAGTTTATCCCATCTTCTCTATCATAAACCTTCATCTCGTTATTGCTGAGACTCACAAAATCTCCGCTTAGGAGAGTCACTCAGTAAAAAATTGTACACACATTTCAGAAGAATGTAATCACCAGTCACTTGTAAGATTTTGCTCAGATTCATAATTAATTTATCTCTTAGGAAGAACACCCCAAAATCTGTCTTTTTATTATTTACTTTAGGCAGGTTTTTTGTAAATTAAGAAGCTCAGTGGGTGACAGGTTTGATGGTGTTTTTTCAGTCCCCACTACTGCCATAAGGCATCACTAATTCTGCCATGGGATACCGTATCAGGCACTTTTGTTTATACATGTGAGAATTATCATTGCTACAAAAAAAAGAACTGTAACAAAGGACTAGCAGGCCTGCACTCCCCAAAGTACTACCTCCCAGTACTAACTAACACAAGATCTTCCTAAGGAGTCAATGTCTTGAGCATGTGGGTGAACTGGATGTGCCTTTTACTCAGTCTCATGTTTTAAAATTCAGTTATCAAGATGTCCTCCTTGCTTCATCCTTTCACCTTTACACTAGCTGCAGTAATCAAATTTCCTTGTTGCTTTTTGTGGTATAAACATCACTACTTAACTCCATAAATCACAGAAGACTTCATTAAACCCCACACAAAAACTATTGGTAAGAGGAGGCTTTGTGTTACTAAACCCTCATTTATCTCTAATTGTAGTGATAGAATACACCACATTCTTTTAATAGGAAATATTTACAATTTGGCTCCACACCTTAAGTGCTTAGGGATCAGAATGCCCAATTTTCAGTTACTAAAACTAAGTTAAAAGAAGTATATGAGGGATGAAAATGGTGAACAACGAAATGTATTAGCCACATATGGAAAAAATCTGAAGGAAAAGTGGGGAGTTCAAACACAACAGTGATCTAGCCTAGAGTTTATGACATTCAGCAACAAAATTAAATATAGTTTACTGCAATTCTATTGCCAGAGAAAAGAGCAGGCTGCTAAAACTTATTGATCACCACCCAGTGAATATGTGATCAGCCAACGCCACAACATGCTCCATTAGTGTGACAGAAGACAGAATTCAGAGTTCAAAAGCTATATGACTGTGGAGTTCAGCCTAAAACTGAAAAAACCACAAGCATCTCTCAAAAAAACCCAACGAAAAACCCATGCTACAAATTCTCCCAAACCCCAAATAAACCCCCAAACCCCAACAACCACTCAACAACTCCCCAGTCCTTTCTGGCTACCTTAACAGTTACTAGAACAATTTTGAAGACTAATTCTACCCCCTGCACTTGACCTCAGGTAGACAAGTAGAGAAATCCTTGTCTGAAGGCATAATTATTCTGCACATTCAGTAAAAACAGTAGCAAATCAGGCAGCCAACTGTAATTTACATAAAAGAAGAACAAGGAAACAGTAAGTGACCTTTCCCTTACAGACCTTCTCAGACTTCTCTAAAAGTCGCTCCAAAATAAGCATATAAAGCAAGGTTTGCATCAATCACCTGGAAGCATAGAGGAACCTCCACTCCAAATCCCAGTCCCCCGCCCCATGCTGGTTCTACTCTTTTCTAGGCTCTTGATTTCTCTTCTCTTAATGCTGCCTCCTGCTGCTTCACAGCCCTGCACACTGGGGAGCCAGCTCTCCACTGCCAGTGAGCCTTGCAGGAGCATCAGGGACAGACATATGTTGCCCATTTCTTCCAGGTGCATTTTTTATCCAAGTCTCACTGAAATCAGTGGAAGAAGTCTTGGGATGTTGGATCGGAACCCAGTCTTTAAAAAAAATTTGATATTAAATGAGCCCTACAGTTTGCTAAAAGGGAGATGCCGGAAATGAGTCTATACCCACCAAGATGGGGTTTGAGACAGACTTTCGGAGGTCAGCACAAACAAGTTTGACTTCCTACTCATTTCTTTTGGTTATGGCACTAGTAACACCATTTTAGAAACTCTTTTGAATTTCCCATTTGAAAGTTTCCAATGAAACGGTGGAGGCGAATACAGGCAATAGCAAGGTATTCCCCCAGGCTGAGCTACTGAGTAGGCACCATCTAGCCCCAGCCATTCTGAAATGTCACTTCTATACAACAGCCACTGGTAGCTGAACAGCTCTTACAATCAACAGCTTGACTTCCATTTTCTGAGTTTTCTCACAGCTTTTCATAGGCAATTAACATGCAGGGATGGTGACTGGAATTATGTAAATACTAACTTTCAAAAAAGTGTCAAATGATTATTTTCAAGAGGATCAGGCTACACAGATGTGACTGACAGTTTTCAGTGTAGTTTGCAGGGCAAATACCTTGAAATACCTTGTTTTAAACATGATAGTCAAGAAATCTGAGTTTTCTAATTGTAATGAGATTTTCATTTGAAGTTTAGAAAACCATGATAGATTTCTTCAGTCCTTCACTATGAAATCTGCATTTTCAGACACATGATTTGGCTCCTAATGCATCATCCAGTACAGAACTTATTTGGGTCTGTCAAACATTTATATAGTAACAAGGCAGCAATTGTGATTTTTGTGATTATCATCAGCTAAAGGATTTGGTATTTTCTTCATTGCTCAAGTAACTCATACATGTCAAGAAACAGAATAATTTTGCAATTCTAGCCTACCCTGCTGCCTCTCAGTATTTCTTACAGATGCTCTTCTACTACTTTTTACACATTTTAGAAGAAAAACATCTGATGTTTTATGAGGAATAGCCCTAGCAGCAATGTAAAGTGCAAGTCTTAACCAGAAAGTTTTAGATCTTCATTTTTTCCCCTTCTATAGGGCCTCTTTTCTTTTGCTTAGGCATCCACATTTTTTCCAATGTTTTTTAAATGTTGTATGTATTTATGGGGGAATTTTCAAAGCCACCAAGAGGATTTTGATGTCAGACTGCAGCTTTTTGAATGAGTTCTGAACATACAAATCCATGCACAGACTGAATATACATTAGGCTTTACACATGTGCTAGCAAACAACTAACAGAGCTAGCAACTATGAAGCACCCAAAAGTATACTCAATTTGATTCTGCAACACTTCAGTTATTGCAACCAGATCATCTACAGGCAACTAAGCCACATATTGCCATGGTGAGGTGGTTCTGTTGTGACAGACATTAAGAGCAAGAAGCTCCAAAGTCAGTTCACTTGCCAAGCAAGCCAAATCCTAAATATAAACCTCCCACCACAGTATATTCCATTACAAAGCCGCAACTGCCTCCTATTCCAATTAGTGTTTTTACAGGATTTTAGGGAACACCCCCTTCCATTTGCAGCCAACCAGTGCAATTCCCTTCCTGCAGGGATTCAATTCCTCTGTGTTCTTCATCCCCAGAGGGCTGGTTTCCAAGGTGCAATGTAGGCAGCACCATTGGGAGGAGGTCTATTCCCAATGGCCTCACACATGCCTGTGGTGGCCAGCTGGATTGCCAATTGGTCTTTGAGCTGTAGAAGTACAAAGCCATATGGGCACAATTGTCAGTCTGGTGCCAGCTGACGTTCTAGTAACTTTTTTTTTTTTTGTCAGGGCAGCATGTTTATAGTTTCTAGGTCTCCCAAAGAGAACAGTTAAACATAGTTTTCAGGAAACTAGAAAACAAGTGACATACAGCACAGAGGATGGATAGCAACCAAATGTAAATTATACTAGGAATTGTCAGTGCAATAGACTTAGCAACAAGGGTTCATTTTTATCATGACTATTTTTACCTGAAACTGCTTTAGGAAGAATATTTGTATTCAGCTGAAGATGAAATACAAACTAAATATGGACTTGTGTAGGTAACTAGTGTTTTTAGTATCTTTTTAGAAAACAGGCATACAATTTTATAATCTGTAAATGATGGGTTCTCCAAAAATATGAAGGTTTTTCCCCTTTGCCCAGAAATCTGCTTGAATGTCAATATAACAATTACTACTGGTAGATGGAATTTTTATATCCATTTGGTAGTGATTTACACCAGTGTTTTCAAGGCTGCCAACTAGCAAATCCAGAAGGCAGGCAGCCAAAATTCCAGAAGAGACAACTGTCTTTTATTTTATAGCTTATGCTTTTTGAGCTTAATATCATTTTCTACTAACAAGTTCTGTACCTTCTCCAAAGTGCTAAAACTGGTGTGCAGAATTGCAAAGTAACACAGCCTCTTCAAGGCAAGCTAATATTAAAGTCATGGTAAATTATAAAAGTTATACTGTTTACTTAGGGGAAAAAACAGTAAGGTTAAAAGAACTGTACATGATTTACTGCAGACACTTGTTTTAATGGTTACATTTTTGAGCCTGACTATATATGACACAACAATGTATCAGCTAAGTGTTGTTTCCCATTTGATAAAAAAAACCAATAAATAAGAGACAAGGAAAAGATTGCTGTAACACTTAATAGGAACACAAAGTATGCATTGGTTATATCATGTGCTTGATAAATAGGATGCAAATCATATTTAACTCCTTAGAAAGGCATCGAAAACACACTGAATTTGAAGGAGCAAAAAAATGCACCAACAGAAACAGTTTTCTTGTTTTTCAAGAGCGCTGGGAGGCGGGCACCCATTAGCAAGGTGAGGTCCAAATATTGCCCTAAATATGATTACTGATGCTTTCTAATGATTTCTAACGCTAATAGCATTAGAACATTTGCAAGAACAATATTATCAGAGAAAAAACTACTCATCCATTAGCCTAGACTCTATTCACGAAATGAAGGCCTAGTCACCTGCTTCATATCCATCAATGTGAAGGATGAAACCGTTTTGCTGTGTCAACCATTCATTCTTCCACTGATCCCATGTTGGAAAGGTGACCCCTCTAAGGATGGCATGTGCTCACTGCTCACCAGAACAATAGCTGCCACTTGTCCATGACCACTTGATTTTGCTAAAATCAAATTAGCAACATTGTTGACTTCATAGAAAAGGTAGCTCTGTGTACCTCCTGATAACTGCACAGAAGTGAACACCCAAAGAACACCTCTCACTGTACTAGAAATTACTTTATAACTTAAGACATATAAGTTAAAACCAAACAGGCTTTATATAACATAATGCTAACAGGCAGAGAATAACATTAATACTGAAATAATTAAGCTGAATCTCTGTGTTCAGATATGGACTGGGAATGACTCCTCTTTTTTGCTTTCTTCTTCCTGGCACAGTTTTTTGTCTGACTACAAAACTTACCATCCCATCTTCTTTCTTAGTAAAATTTGTCTGAATTCCTAAGCTACGTCTCATTTCCAACTCTGTGGCAGTACAAAGAACAAATGCCAGCTTTAAAAGGAGCACTCTTGCATAGCATCATGGATCCTGTTGCATGTGCAGGGTGTACAGTGTCGGTGTAGTCTCAGAAACAGGATCTTATTCAAAGACAGGGTATGAGCCCACAGGCTGCAAATATAGACATGCATGACTGAGAGAAAGCAGCCACTGCACACATGACACTGATCCCACAAAACCACTCAGCCTCACCACACTTTATGCTTTCCCTCCACCTGTTATGACCTGTACAGTATATACCTCTGTACACATCCAACTTGTAGCAGATTCCCAGGCACCAATTAGACACTTTCCTATAGTCCAGTATAACAAATGTGATGCAAAGAACTTTTAAAGACACATTAAAGACAAAAGAGAGTTATTCTAGATGTATTTTCTGTGTATTTTATTGATCGATATACAATACACAAGGATATATAGCATGTGCATGTGTCTGGATATACATACATACACAAAATGCCATGTGTATGATACATACAACAAACAAAGCCAGATTATCTGGTCTTGCCAAGATCTTTGGACTGGCACAGAACCAAAGACCAGAGTGGGGGCATACAAGACCTTCAGAACTGTAACACTGCCTGTTCTTACAGCTGCCTGAACACCAGGACAGCCTCTAATAGGAAAAAAAGACAACAGATACCTTCTTGAGATCTAGTAATAGTGAAGATGGTTGCTTTTATCTTACCACTGGTTATTCTGTTTTTCAAAGGTGGTCATTATTTAGTTTATTGGGACCTGCTGGCTTCAAACCAGGAGATAAACAAAAGGTACACAGAAACTGCTGAGTGGGTTCCACAGCACAAAGACAGCAAAGAAATCCCACTGAGGAGCCATTGCAGATGGTGAAACCACACCAGGCCCAACAGATCGTTGGGACCCAAAGACTGAGACGTGGGAAACCTGGGTAAACACTAGAGAAAGAGCTCAGTAGAATCCTTGTTTTATCTTTTGCCCACCCTCAAACCCCCTGTACTTACACATCCCTTCAGTACCCTCTTCTAATACCACCACAGAAGCAGTCAGAAGCCAACAGTATGCTAACGAATGCTTTCCACAATAAAGAACTATTTCCATTTATTTCTTATTAATGTATTTTATAAGAAAAAATGGTAAAATTGGTCAAATTGGTTATCAGGCACTTGGCTGTGTGTTTTACATAGGAAACCACAGTTGAGAGCTGAAAGAGAAGACTCATGCTCTCACAGTATATTCTGGGAAGAACAAGAGGTATAGTTACCAAGTTCCTGGCTATTTTATGTTTTAACTTTTTAGGCTCATGAAAACAGAAAGAATACTGGTGATACAGCTCTGACAGGCATATTTAGCTGTTAAAAGATAACAAAATACATTTTAGCCATATTTTTTACCATAAAATACTGTCAGTTAATAACCTAGACCCGAATTTCTTCCTCTGTTGCAAGTTCGTAGCTTGGATCAATAAGACATGTTCCTATCATTTTCCCATCAGACACTACTGGAGAAGCAGAAGGTGTCTGCATAGTAAGTAAAGAGAGAGCAGGAGAAAATCTGGGGGTCATGGTTGGTGGAGGGTAGCCATGACTATGGATAAGGGGAGGATAAGGGTATTTATTAAAAGTTTGCCCTGATGTTATATTTGGCATTCTTGGTGGCACTGTCCTTATGCCAGGCTGTGCTACTGATGTTATCAAGGGAGGAGGGAAAACAAGAGATTTCTTCTCTTTAGAGAAGTTGTGAATGTGAACATTTTCATCTTTCAGTTCTGCAATATCATTAAACACTGAGGCAAGAGGTTGAAATCTGGGTTCATAGCTGAGCACCCAATCCCAGTTACAACCTCCGAGATCCTCATCAGAGGTGCCAACAGTTGCAAGTAAATCATACCTAGAGTCTTGCCTATCTGACATCAGGACATATTCTCTTGTGAGGTCTGTCATTATGCCTTCCTCTTTTATTCCAATTTTTGTAAGTGGGTGAGACAAAATTTTATGTGCATAGGCTGTGTCACAGGCTTCTTCTCTTTCTCCTTTAATGGTCTGCACGTTCTCCATGCTTTGCATGGTAGCTGTGATATCCGTTTCTGCAGACTGACAGGAGAACTGATCAGAGTCTCTTGGGATCCCCGAATCTGGCATCTGTGAGCCATGCTCGCTCAGTGCTGAGCCAGTGCTTTTCCTGCAAGGATACTCATAGATCCTTTTGATTTCCTCATCCTCTGCAGTCTCTCCTTCAGCAGAACCATGGCCACTGGAGTCTGAATGCCTGCAGGAGACATCATCATCCTTCCCCTCTCCAATTCCTGCTAGGCTCAGCCATTTTGCTATAGCACCCATGGGAAGCATACTGCTCTCAGTACTTTGGATTTTCTGGCAGTCCTCGTCTTCTCTTACTGAATTAACATCAGTAGCTGAGGAAGATGCATTTTTTTCCACACAAGCATTCATCAGGTCTTTCTGCTTAAGTCTCAGAGTAAGTGTGATAAGACTGATGGCAAGCAGCAGGAACACCATCAGTGAGATGGAAACACTCAGCGTCAGGCTGTGAGCTGACACTGTGGGATCACTCTCAGAAGAATTGGAAACATTTACAAAAACAGTGCATACTGTGAACCTCGACTCAATTTTGGGGCTATGAGCTCTCACCAACAATTCCAGAGTATCATCATTTCTTTTGATGTCATTTTTCCTTCTGTGAACAGTCTGTGTCAAATAAATATTACCACTGGTTTGATTCACAGAAAAGAATGGAGAGGGTTTTAGGAGGGAGTAATGAACAACTCCATCCAGTCCACCATCACTATCCAATGCTGTCACTCTGCCAATTAACTGGCCCGCTTCGTTCTTCTCAGGGAGATTAAAGAAATAATGTTCTTGTGCAAATACTGGGTCAAATTCATCTCTCCCCTCAATATCTACCTGAACTGTAGTGGTAGCCAGTGAATCACCTTTGTCTTTTGCTTGGATTATGAAACAGTACCTATTTTGACTTTCATAGTCAAACATTTGATTTGTGTGAATATCTCCTGTTAAAGGATCAATGAAGAACATGTCATGGTCTCTAGGAGCTTCACGATGAGAAAAACATGAAGACTGAATGGAGTAGGTAAGGTGTCCATAGGAGCCTTTATCAAAATCCAGTGCACAAACAGCACACACAAGAGAAAAGGTCGGCAGATTTTCACTGACAGTGCAGCTCAGACTCGGAAACAAAAACAATGGGGCATAATCATTGTCATCTAGGACGCTAACAAGAACAACAGCAAAAGCCACATTTTTTACATCAGTTCCTCCATCTGTGGCTTGGATGACCAAAGTGAATTTCATGGTATCCTCATAATCCAGCATTTTCATCAAATTTACAGATCCTGTTCTACCATCCAAGCAAAAATGCCCTCTGTCATTTCCAGAGATGATAGCATAAGTGATCTCGGCGTTAGTGCCTGCATCACAGTCTTCTGCTGAAACTTCAGTGATGTGACTGCCTACAGGGATGCTTTCTTTGACATGAACATGATACTCTGGGATGCTGAATACTGGAGGATTATCATTAACATCCAGCACAGTTATTAGCACCGTAGCAGTTGAATTCAAGGAGGGTGTTTGACGATCAGAGGCAAGGAGGACCAGCTGGTGAGAAGAAGATGTTTCCCTGTCAAGAGCACTGCTCAAAACAAGACTGCCCACAAGTTTGTAAGATGTTTCCGACTGCATGACACTTGTTTCTATGGAGAATAAATTCTCAGCATTGCCACCAATAATAGAGTATTCAACATACGGGTCTTCATGTGTCCAATCATAGTCAATGGCTGAGAACAGGAGGACACTTTCTCCAACTGAGGCATCCTCGCTGATGCTGAGATTGTACAGAACCTTTGTGAAGCGAGGGGCATAGTTATTTACATCTTCTACGTGCACCTCTATGGAGGTAACTGCACTCAGAGGTGGACTGCCACCATCTGTGGCTTCTATCAGGAGATGAATAATGGAAATATTTCTTGGCTGCATAACTGGTTCCATGGCAAACACTGTACCTGAAAATAAAACAGAATTATCAAAAGCCCACACTTCACAGGTAAGTAAATGTGATTCCGAAAGCTGATTCTAAACAGTCATATTTGAAAATGACTCAGCTGTAATGGCTGTACACAACAAAGTAACTCTTGCATTTGGAGAATAGTAGGTCAATGTCTGGATGGACATTAGTGACCAGTGGCGTCCCCCAGGGGTCTATGCTGGGACCAGTAGTGTTTAATATCTTTGTCAGTGACACAGAGAGTGGGATTGAGTGCACCCTCAGCAAGTTTGCAGATGACACCAAGCTGAGTGCTGCAGTTGGCATGCTTGAGGGATGGGATGCCATCCAGGAGGACCTGAAAAAGCTCAAAAAGTGGGCCCATGGGAATCTCATGAAGTTTAACAAAGCTGAATGCAAGGTCCAGCACATGAGTCAGGGCAACCTTTGGTATCAATATAGACTGGGGGAGAAAGGGATCGAGAGGAGCTCTGTGGAGAAGGACTTGGGGGTACCAGTAGATGAAAAAGTGGACATGACCCATCACTGTACACTTACAGCCCAGAAAGCCAATTGTATGCTGGGCTGCACCAAAAGCAGCATGGGCAGCAGTCAGAGAGACGTGATTCACTCCCTCTGCTCTTGTTGGAGCCCACCTGGAGTGCTGCATCCAGCTCTGGAGTTCTCATCAAAGACAAGACATGGACCTGTTGGAGCGAATCCAGAGGAGGGCCATAAAAATGATCAGAGGGCTGGTATGAGAAAAGGCTGAGATAATTCAGCCCAGAGAAGGCTCCAAGGAGACCTTATTGTGGCCCTAAAGGGGGTTTATAAGGATGGGGATAGACATTTTAGTTAGGCTTTTTGTGATGGGACAAGGGGTAATGGTTTTTAACTACAAGTGAGTAAATTCAGAGTAGGTATGAGGAACTATCTTTTTCCATGAGGGTGGTGAAACACTGGAACACATTCCCAGAAAGGTGGCGGATTCCCCATCCCCAGAAACATTCAAGGTCAGGTTAGACAGGACACTGAGCAACCTGACCTATTTGAAGATGTCCCTGCTCATTGCAGAGGGGTTGGACTACGTGACCATTAGAGATCACATCCAAACTATTCCGTGATTCTAAGAAATCACAGCTCACAGCTGTGAAGGCAAGACCTGTCCTCAATGATGCAGTATCAAATACACATACTGCATTTAGAGCAGAAAAAATATGCACGGTTCAGGAACAAACTGAGAACTCCAGTCTCTGATGCGATCAGTTCCCCACTGATAATGGCAGATTTAGCCAAAACACATGATGGACTTTGGCCACCACAAATTTCCAGAACTCAAGTAATCACTGGCAACAGGTGAGAAAGCAATAGGCCTCTTCAATTTACACTTAAAAAGCTGAAATAATAAACCATGCTTATAGACTTACCATTCTTGTGATGAATGGAAAATCCATCAGAGGAAGAGAGGATTTTGTAGGAAATCATGCCATTATGTTCAGAATCCCTATCTGTGGCAGAGAGTGTCAGAACAGCGGCATCCATAGAAATGAGTTCTGGCAAGTTCACCTGACATATAAAGCAAAAATAGAGCTTAATAAAAGATTTTAGCCATTAAAAAATACATGTGCCTTTATTTGATCTTATTAGAAAAACCCACACAGTTCCCAGCTTTGTAAGAAGTTTTATCTACCCATTTTCTTTTGGGACAAAACCAGAAAGAGTTGTGATATTGAAAACAATGCCTTCAATACAGCCAAAATTCATAGTAAGCTTGAAACAGTAGTAAAATCCATCTAGTTTATTATGACAGCAAGTTCAGAGAATAAATGAACCACTTTTTTCAAGAGTCTACTTATGGACTGCAGCTAAAGGCCTTTCCCCTTGCTTTCAAAAACCCCTTTATTTCCATACATGGAATACAGTCTGCAGTCTCTGCAGTATATGACTGACCACTAGAAAAGCCAACATATGCATCCTGAAAATTCCAGCATGAGGGCACTTAATCACAACTAGATTATTTCTAGAATTTAGATTTACAAAATGCTCCATCATTTTCTTCTAGGAAACCAAGAAAGTCCATTCTCTGTTTAAGAATTTTCATTATTTCTAGTCCAGATACAGCACCTTTGTGACCAAAGTTTCCTTCCACCTTATAAATCCAATTTCAAATGAACAGTATGATATAGCAGCCGCCTCTGTCATAACTTGAAGTGTTAGTTTAAATAATTTAAACAGAGAGATTATATGTATATAATAACCACACACATACATTAAACTATATATGAGGAGCATAAATATGAAAAAACTTGAAGGAACAATAAAAGGGTAAAAATACAGGATGATGAATAGGGAATTATACGTATCATCAACCAAAAAGAAGCAGTGTATCTTACTTGCCAAGCAACACATCAAAACATCAGGATTGTGGAAAGAGAGGCTCAGCTGTTTACATTAAAACAGAAAATAAAGCTACGCTGTTTTGTATCATTTAATAATGCTCCCTGTAAGGTCTGCTCCAAACTACAAAAAAAATTCCTAGCACTTGCACAAGCAAGTACTTGCCTAAACTACTCTCCAAAATCAGACACATTACAAGGGCTGAGGAAAACTAAGGTCTAAAAATCACTTGAGTATTAATAGTGCATTTTTTCCAGTATGGCGATTTATGATTTTAAGTGGGAAATTTACACAAATTCTGTCAAATCAGGCACCCAAAAGTTTTACAGGTTCCTACAGTTTGTCCCAGAGGTATCTAAGTGACTAAACTCCTGTGCCTGCACATGCTCAGAGGTTGAAAATTCTTCACTAAGCCAAATGTTTAGACTTATTTCTTTACTAAAACTGTCTGAGACTTATAAATGAAGCATTATTAAATCCAAGTCTTCTGTGGTACCTCATATTTTTGGCTCTGAGGACATCTACCACACACAAAAAGCACCAATTCAAACAGCTTAGTTCACAGGACTGCAGAATGGCTGGGGCTGTTGGGCACGTCCAGAGGTCACCTTGTGCAATCCTTGGTCAGAGCAGGGTCACCTAAAACAGGGTGCCCATGACTGCATACTGCTGAGTTTTGAATATTTCCAGAGATAGAGATTCCACAACCTCTCTGAACAACCTGTGTCAATACTTAGTCACTGTCAGAGTTTGTTTTTTTCTTTAAAAAAAGTGTTTCCTGATGTTTAAACAGAATTTCCTGTACATCCATTTGTGCCCACTGCCTCCTGTTCAGTCACTGGACACAACAGAGAAGACTTTGGTTTGCCCATCTTTACTTGCTCACACTAGTGTTTGCACACATTGGTAAGACAGAGCTTTCTCCTCCCCTGAAACATCCATGCTCTAGGCTCTCCTGGGCCTCAGCCCAAGCTGCACAGCCGAGCCCCACACCAAGCCCTAAGGAAACAACTCCTGTGGCAACCTACCTTTCTTGTGGCAATTTTATTGCAGCTGACCTTAACCTAAAATTCTAGGCTTTGTCTCTCTCCCATCCCAAGCCCTAACTCCAAGCTGTTACCTCTGCTGAACCTTGGGCCAAGCCCCACAGCCTTACAGCTGATCAAATCAGGGCAAACCCCTTGAACAGTCTGCCCTTGAGAGCCTTGTGTGATATGATGCTTGCTTTGTCAGCACATGTACTAAAATTGGAATGATACGGAGAAGATAGCATGACTCCTGTGCAAGGATGACACACAAATCTGTGAAGGATTCCATACTCTTTTAGGGATCTCGGGGTGCTGGTCAGCAGCAGGCTGTGTGAGTCAGCAGAGTGCCCTGGCAGCAGGGACAGTAAACCCTGTCCTGGGGAGCATCAGGCACAGCATCACCAGCCAGTCAAGAGAGATGACTGTCTCGCTGCATTCAGCTGCATGCACCCTGAGTGCTGTGTGCAGCTCTGGGCCCCACAATTTAAGGGTGTGAAAGTCCTTGAATGTGTCCAGAGGAGGTACACAAAGCTGGTGACAGGGCTGAAGGGCATGTCCTATGAGGAGTGGCTAAGGACTCTGGGCTTTCCTTGTTTGGAGAAAAGAAGGCTAAGGGGTGACCCCATTGCTTTCTACAGCTTTCTGAGCAGAGGAAGTGGGGAAGGAGGTGCTGAGCTCTTCTCCCAGGCACTCAGTGATAGGATACATGGGAATGGTTCAAAGCTGTGTTAGGGAAGGCTCAGACTGGACATGCAGAAACATTTCTTTACATTGAGGGTGGTCAAACACAGGAAAAGGTTTCCTCAAGAGGTGGTCAATGCTTCAAGCCTGTGTTTAAGAGGCATTTGGACAATGCCCTTAATAAGCTTTAGCTTTTGGTCAGCCCTGAAGAGGTCAGGCAGTCGGACTAGATGATGTTTGTAGATCCCATGTATGCCAAACTATTCTATGACTCAATGATTCTATTTTATACATGCTCCACTTTCTTTAAGTATCTTGGTGGCCCACAGCTGTCCACAGTCACTAAAACAGCTTTGTTTTTACTGTTGGCCAACTTGACTTCTACAACGGTACAGCAGTTCAAATGCTTGTCCAGAAGTTCAAAGGCTGAGCTCTGACCTTCCTCAGTCTAGTAGGGGATGTTGGGGAGGTCAAAACTCATATCCCTCACTCCCAAGGTGAGTGCCATTGCTGTAAGGCAGCATTACACATTGCCAACTATATGTGCATCATCTACCACACGGGCATTTGCCACACCTCTGTGGAGCTGTGCAACTGAAAATGAAGGAATTCATGCCATAGTAACAGGGCCAGTACAAATGTACTAACTTGTTCAGCATTCTCTTAGAAGAAAGAAGTTCTGAACACTGGACCCTGCTCCCCAAACTGGATTAGATTGTATCCTGTAACTCCTAGTGATGAATACATGGTTTATGGAATACAGCTAGTATTCACACCAATTGCCTTCTGAAGACAGAAACCACAAACATTAGAATTGAATAGTTTCCTCAGTCCTTTTAGCAGAATTCTTAAGAAGGAGCTGGGGTTTCCTAGAAGAGCTCTGCTCTGTTTCTGCTCCAGAACAGTTTGCAGAGAACTTCTCAGTGCTCACATGAATTTTTAAAACAAATATAAGCAAGCACTCCTAATATTTGTCATCATATACAGAAAAATACAACGTTGATTTTCAATTTGCTGTGTTCCCACCTGATAAAAATCTTGAGTAAACACTGGAGGGTTATCATTGATGTCCAAAATAAGGATGGTGAGTTCTGCTTCTGTTTGATGCACAGAATCTGAAACTATGATATGCAGCGTATACACAGCAGTTTCTTCAAAATCTAATGGTTCCACCACTATGATTACACCAGAGTGTTGATCAATGGCAAATTTCATTCCAGGACTATTATCATAAATAAAACCAAACTGAAGTGCTGGCCTGGAGTCTGCATCACTTGCTGACACTCGAGTCACTATAAAACCAGGCAGGGCATCTGAAACAATAATTCTGAGAATAAGTCATAGTAAAAAGACAATGTTACAATTTCTGAAGATTTTGCCTATTTTGTAATAATGGCTCTTGGATATATGTAATCTTTCTGTACAGCTTTTGATGTATTAAAAGTTTGTGTTTTACAATAATCACAATATCGAGAAAACCTATGGAAACACTAGTGGATTTCTTCAAAGGTATGTGCTGCAACCCAGTTTTAATTTGGGTTTCCTTTAGACTTTCTCAGATCCAGTGTAGTCATAACAGTTTCTTCACCAGCAACAGGAACTTACATGGTTTTCCACAAGCATTTAGGTGACATGAATTTATTGAACAATGCCACAAGAATATTTAATTGAGGCATCAGAGACCCCCGATCTGTGTAGAACCAGAAAATGCAATTCTGAAGCTTTTCCAAAGGAGGAGGTCGTCACTAGAGAGAAACAAGGCCTTCAGACAGACTTACATGGCACAAAAAACATTAAGAGATCAAGGTATAGTCCTATGAGATTGAGAAACTGGATACAGACAGCTTTTGTCATGGGCCAAATTGACAGTAGCAGAGACTGCAAACTGAACCTATTAGCGATCATTTTACAAAGCCTGGAACTAACAGGAGCTAAAACATTTCTCATCTGCATGCCTGGGGCACGAAGAATACCATGCTATATCCTAAAGCAAGTGTTCTTAAATGGAATACGAAAAACTGATTAAGTAACCAGTAGTTTACAGTTGCTGTGCATCTATGAATTCTGTACTTGTCATTACCAGAGGGAAGTAAATTTAGGAAAGATTAAAACATACCAGAAAAGACAGACTTGATATCTTTTTTAACAGGAGTATTTGTATTTATGAATTTTCTGCTGCGTAACTCAATGCATTCACATGTATGATTCCTGTATTTGAAAATTACAGGATTAGGACTCAAAGTGTGCAAATGTTGAGCTAATGTCACGCAACACACAAGATGTATGCTGGGATGAGAACTCAGGAGGTCCTAGGCATTTCTCTTCATGATCATCAACTGGATCAAGCTATAGAGCATTTCAACACTTCATTCAAATTTATAGAAAGTATTTCTTTCATCACACTGAAGTTCAAAATTTCTAATTTCTAGCAATTCTGGTTTTAACACCAAACATTTTTATTGGAGAAGGGCAGAAATGGAAAACATACGAAGGATATGATACTGCAGTCCAAAATGAACAGATTAAAGTTGTATTTCTTCAGATTTTTTCCCTCTTTCTGAATTGCCTACAGTTTTATTCTAAACTATTCTTAAACACAATGTCTAAAGATTAAAAATAATGCCTTTGAGAATAAAAGCAGATCACAATTTGCTTTGATATTTCAGCTTTAATACTATCCATTTTAATTTTTACTACAGTTGTTTGGTTACACAAATCACCAAAAGCACTACCATTATTTGACAATTCCTAGCCTTAACAAAACTCAGCTGTACTTTCACACTTACTTTCTGGAACCTCCACTTCACCTAGTGGTTGGACAACTGGAGCATTGTCATTAACATCTAACACTTGTATCCTCACAATACTTGTAGCAGAGAGTCGGGGGTTTCCTTTATCAGCAGCTTGTACAACCAACCTACAATTAAAAGAAGCACTAATTGTCACTTCTGATCAGAAATCACTGAATTATCCACCACTATTATAAGCAGAGGACATTTAAAATCCAATAACATTAGCCATTTCTGTTCCTCACTGCAACTCTTAAATTCCATCTTTCTTTCTGTACGGTTGACTGTCCACAGTTTCATTTTTTGGTTTTGCAGGGAAAACATCCAGGGCATTCTACCTGGCAAAAAAAATGGTAAAATCATATAAAGACAAGGAAGTGTTGGTCTTTATTCATTTAACCCAATTTCATACCAAGTGTAAGTGGTTAAACGACTCTTTCAAGTAAAACACAGTTCTTCCGTTGGTAATTCAGAGCAGGAATTAAAAATTAAGTACTAAATTATCATTTGGAGGATTCATTGTTCATAAAGGGACACAAGGGATGTGGAAATGGGAAAATACAAAAATATCCAAAATAGTATTCAGCCAGAATGCCTGTAGACACAGAGTAGTCCTCCTATTACATCATAAATGCAAGAGATAAAACGAAAACCCTGAATACATGCTCCATTTGACAATGGCAAAGTTCCCACTCATTTTAGTGGGACCAGAATCTTACTGTCAGATTAGAAGAGTTTTGACTGTACACTTTCATTTCACATCTGCATAACGATGGGTTGTAAATTCTGTAAACAACCTTCTGATTTCCACAAACAATGTAGCAAAGGAAACAGTAAACAGCAACATGATAAACATGGAAAAAAGGAGGTTTACTCTTTGTGGGAAGCAGCTTCTGAACAATAAAAAGCAAATGTAAGCAAAGATTATTTGGAAGACTTTACCACTTACCAGTAGCGAGTATTCCAGAAGGGAATTCAAAATTAAATCTAACTCAACAGGTGTTTAAAAAAAAAAAAAAAGAAAAAAAGAAAAGAAACATCAAGCTATGCTAAAGGATATACAGCTCAAAGCTGGGCGTCTCAATTAAATGTTTTATGTGCTAACAACAGTTTTCACATTGCACCATAATTTTTTGGCCTCCTTGAAGATCTTCTAAACACATTATTTCTCCCTCTTTCTTCTAAGTAACAATTTAAAAGTGTCAAATAGATGTTACTTCCTAAATGTTCACATGACAGTATGGAATACCAAGGCTGTAACTCAAGCTGTGGCTTGCAGCATTTCCATTCCTTAACCACACCAGCTCTCTTCTGGGTATCCTTGCGGTTTCTGATCCGACAGAAGGCATAACTTGAATTGCAGGCTAGTACTCAATCAGTGACCATGCATAATTCCATACAGAAAGTGTATTTTTTCTAGAATGAATATTGGTAAGGTATACATATGGAAATATTGTACTAAAAATAATCACTTTCTAAGGTTTCAGGAAAAAAACTCTCTCATAAAAACATCTTAGGCAAGGCATTAAAATTAAGGTTCTGTCAACACTTCCATTATAAGTCCTGTTATAAGGGACTTAGAACTTCTGGGGATGAAAATGTTCAATTTAGATATATAAACCACTCCTTGCAAATTGGAAAGAAACAACGGTTACATTTTGAAATCAAAGAGGAAAATAGTTTTGAAAGCTTCTTTTGCTATTCACTTTTCACCTAACAATGTACACATTACTAACTTACTTTAGAGAGGAAGAATATGAAGCTACAGGTGAAGCTACAGCAAACTGTCAATCTGAAACTCTAGAATTTGAACATAAATACTGAAATACATCAGGCTCCCACTTAAAGAGAGCTATGAGAATTGTTAGGTTCAACATTTCACCAACAGCAAACATCCTTACTTTGAAGGACTTATTCCAGGTGTTCTTTTAAAGTACTAGCTAAAAATAAAATGTGTTATCCTATTTAAATTACTGAAAATCAGAACTGATGGATTTGAACCGACAAAGCCACACCAAATTAAGCGTCCTGTGTATTAAGTTAAAACAAAGTATTTTTGAGCTGTTATTATCAAATCACCCTGGTATTAAAAAAATCCCACATACTTTGTCAATCTTTCTGAATGTGGTTTTCTACAAGTTATTCAGAAGAATTCTTATTGGATGTTTAAAACTTTGAGGTCCCACAGGACAGGAAAATTTACAAACATTTTAACTGATAACCACAACCAAATGGAAAAAAAAGAGTAATTTCTATTGACACATACACAGAAATAATACTTTTTGTGGAGACTGCAGTGCTTAAAATGGGTCTATTAATGAATCTGTATAGTCATATTTTCTGTTCAAAGCATGATTTATTTACTTTCTAATTCCAACTATGGCATGACCCATAAAGAAAAACTGTCATGTCCACTTGACTATATTTATTCAGAGTTTCTGAAAAACAGGAAAAAATTAATACTTAGTGCAAGACAGATTATAGATGGAAACAGTTTAAGAAGTATCTTTATCACATTATTGAGTAGAAAACTTGAACTATCTACCAATTAAATATGAGAACATATCCCTATTTCTTAGATTTGATTTGAGTGTTTTCACTGTGTCTTTACAGATTTATAAAGAATGTTTCCAGAGAGGGAATAGCTGCATAGCTATTAATAAATTAAAATCCAGGAACCGCCATTGTTCCTATAGTGAATAATCACACTTATATCAATTAGTGTTGTTGTTGTCATTGATGAAACAGGACTATATTTCTTTCTCTAAATTTGATAAGTACTCAAGCATCTATAGTACAAATGGGCAGCTTTAGTGCTGTTCTCAGTGCTGTCTGGCTTGTACCCAGGTTCTGTGGGTAATGGATATCAACAGGAAACTATGAAATATGTAACATGAATATTCTCAAGTTAGACTGAACAAAAACAACACATTTTTTATAACCTTACATACAAACCTGTAAGATGAAGTGTTTTCATAATCTAGGCCTGTATTAGTTGCTAGAATTCCTCGCACTGAATCAATTAGAAATGTTGCATTTTCATTACCAGATAAAATTGAGTATTCAGTTTCTCCATTCAGCCCACTGTCAAGGTCAGTTGCAAATACCTGTTTGTAAGCAAAATTGAGGCTTAATTAAAAACAGCAGAATGTGATTTCAGAAAGGAAACCCTTATACAACAGTCAGATATTTCTGAGTACTTTCCTTTCGACTGCACATATTTAAATGAATCATCATCTTTGTCCCCAGCTTGAGTGTCATGTAAGGTCACAAAATCTGCTTATGAACTGCAATTGGCAGCACATGAATGAGCAATTTGAAATTCAGCTACATAAAGCATTAGGGCTGAATGTAATCATTTTACTATTAGGTTGCTGTTAGAATGCTCTCCCTGTTGAGCACATAAAAATGCACTTTCTCAGTGGTACAGGACTGACCTTTAAAGTACTGCTGCTATACAAAGAGACAAAGGATAAAATAATTAAACTATTAAGCTTTCAGAGCTTTCATGGAATAGTTCATTAATTGCCTTTTAAAAATACCAACCAGAAAATGTAAAAAGGGCAGAGGCCATCTGTAAACATTTGCCAACAGAATAAGTAACATTGATCAGCAGTGAACAGGTTTCTCAAAGACTCCTCTTACTCTTTGAAGAGTTGTCTTTGTATTTTTTTGGTTGCTGAACAAGCATTATAATGAGTCTGGGATCCAAAACATAGCAGAGGCAACCAGTCAGATTGAATAAAGGAAACATAATAGAATGCATTCTGTCATAAAATTTTGATTACACATCTGGCTTGACTGCCTTTTGATTTTTCTCCATTCCTGGACATATGTTTCTCTAAATAAAATCTCCATCAGTTTCTAATCACTTTGCCCTGGAGGCATTTGTAACTTTCCATTTATTTATTCTCTAGAGAAGGAGTATCTTTAGTACCTAACATGACCCTCACCGTGACCTGACTTGCAATGCAAGAACATGTACTGAGGAAATTATGTGTTCTTCTAGTCCAACTGATGTCTTCTTTTGCTCTAACATGGCCAGCTGGAACCATTTTTGGGAGAACGGATCCATTCAAAGGAAGAAGTGTTTGCACATTTAAATTAAGACAAGCTGCTCTTTAGGCATCACATTTTAAACTGAACACTTGGGTTTGAATCTACTAGTCTGATGAGTAGAAAGTATTCTTTTTATTACTATAGTCCTTTCAGTAGAGGCATTAATACAAGACCCAGCCTATATTGCAACCAGAACCACAGATTTGAATGGTATTTTTCAATTGCTTGAAGATATAACCAGAATTTTTTTAAAAAGAGAATTTAAATTCCAGGTGTACAATTATTAAGAAGATACAGAATTCTCTTTCAGCTTAAGAGACCTGAATGAACAATCTGGTCTGAAATGTGGTGTAGAAAAAAAATTATTTACTATTTTAGATATCAAAGTAGTAGCAAAACCAAGAACCCCACTCTCAGTTTTTAAGAGAGAGTGGTCCAGAACAGACCTAACAGGTCAGCCAAACTTTTTTTTAATTAGAGCACTTTGCTTGGGAAGATATTACCTTCACTTACCTGTATGATGTCTGTTTTAGGACTCTGGCCTTCCCATACTGATGCTTTGTAATAGCTTTGCTCAAATTTAGGTACATTGTCATTCACATCTTGAATCAAAACTGTCACTCCACAGAATGCTGAACTGAAGTTATTTTCAGCCACAACTGTAAGATGTATTTTACACTTAACTTCATAATCAAGGTACTTTGGCTCTTTTACTGTGATTGTGCCTGGTTTATTACAAGAAAAATAAAAAAAATCTTAAGATGTGACACACTCATTCATGAAAAAAACATGTACAAATGCAGTTATGAAATTCCTGACACATATGGTCACCTCCATTGAATATGTGACAGAATTCCAGCAAGCTCTCCGTTGCGTCCTTTTTCTACCTACCATCACCCCAACATGCTAGCTACTGAATAAATCTTGGATAGCTAACTTTTCACCAATCACACCACGCTGACAATTTCCTAAACAAAACCTATATACCAGCAGAGGGATAGAGACAAAGTGTTTGCATAGTGTGTCCTCCTTGGCACATGACAGTGAGACTGCGATGTTGGAAAAGACTCTCGTCTCTCATCTGAAACTGGATATATCTACCCGTCCATCAAAATCCACATCAGGCAACAGCTGCATCCATTTCTGTATCTGTCTGACACACAGGTAAAACACTGACTTCTTCTGATGCAGTGAGACCCCCTCCCTGAGCTGTTATTCTATCAAAAATAAACAAGTAATGAGACTTATTGAGATGACAAGCACAACTGGGCATCTCCACATTAAACAAGAAATGTTCTTGGAAATCTGTAGTCATTGTTACAATGTTCTAGGAACATACTCACAATTCTCTGTTACATCTAAGCATAAACCGTACTTAATTTGTATATTAAGTTTCATTAGAATTCAAATTCAATTTTGCATGGACTTTTCAGTAATGATATCATGAATAGCGTTATCCCAAACTTGGGATATCATAAGAATGCATCAACTGTGGCTCTCCAAACTAGTGCTTTTGATTTTTTAGTTTTCTAGGATAAGCAAACATTAACTATTGTTTATGGACCTGCATCTTGAACATAAAGATTTTAGAGGTGTTTTATTTTCAGCACGACATTTAGAAATGATGACATTTTGTTTACAGAAAAAACAAACCAGAAAGTAGTAGAAGGAATACACTTCCAAGTGACAGAGAGTAAACTGAAAGACTCTACTATAAAGTGAAAAAAATAATCAAGTTTGAAGTACACCACCAAGGAGGAACATGTCAAAGAAACAGAGTTGCTCATTCTAGAGAAGTGCACATGAAGAAGAAGCAGGGTAACAGTCTTCAAATATGTAAATAATAGGGGGGTTGCCTTTGTCTTATGTCTGCTCTTACTGGATTAAGAAGTAATAAGTTTAAAACATTTCAGCAAACACTCAGATAAATATGAATAAAAACTTTCCAACTAACAACTTTCACGGATTTTTGAGAGGGTTTGCAGAATCACTGTTCCTGATGGTTTATAGGAACAGTACAAATTTCTGTCAAATTTCAGCACAATTGATTCCCTTTCTGCATCACAGGACAAACTAGTTCATGCCTTTGAGTCACTTCCTACTCTACTTTCTACGATTCTACAGTATAATAAAAAATTAGAATGGTAGAAAGTCTTCTCCAAAGCGTGATTAATTAACATCAGTGCTTGAAAAGACAAGCAGAGCAGACCTTTGGCTGTTCAGAACACGTATTACAAACAGGGCATTGATACAGCTCAAAATACTTCTGCTGTAGAAGCAATGGGTAGAGAATTACTGGTATCAAAATTATGCTAATGGAAGAGCTGCTCTTAAAAAGTCCTTAAAGGCTGAACTTCAACTAATATTTTCTAAGAAACAGAAGAAAGGCTTCAGAGGAAAGGAAACAGAAGAAATCACAATGCATCAAATGCATCAAATGTCTCAAAAGAAGACTTGTGACACATTCACTGCTATAGAAATTCCACTCCTGTTTATGAAGAGAGTGCTTATGAGACTCTTCAAAGCATCATGTAACCATTTTTCAGCATAACTTGATTAAAAAAAAATAAAATCCCTTTTTTTTTTTTTTTTTTTGAAGGTGATATTGGAGAAGATTCACTTCCTCAGCAAAAAACTTGTCTGGGTCTAAGATGTTTTTTTAAGACTAATCTCTCTCATTTTATTTCAGTAAAATAAGAAGGACCTGAAAATCAAGAGCATGCACTTCAAGTGTCCCTCATCTAAACAAATGATTTTAATTGTCCAGCAGCATCAACCATGATAGCTTTACGGTGGTTGCCATTTGATGCCTGGACACATGAGGATAATCAGAGATTAAAGCCTTCAGGGAGAAAGTTATTTGTTAAGGGTACAAACTATTTACACCATTTCTGAGGAAAACTGCTTACACTGTGTAAGAGATGGTCCGAAGACCCTTCATCTGTCTCACGATCATCTATGGGGGACTGAGACTAAACCCCCCCCCCCCCCAAAAGG